>JAQJVL010000416.1:772946-804945 GCA_035578905.1 Stictocephala bisonia | reverse complement strand
AGGCTGGGTTTTTATTGGCAAAGAACAAAAAATATGGTAAATCGGTAACTACAACTGTAAAAAGGCTCAACAAAACATTATACAGAACTACTATTGACAATAAAGGCAGATATAAAAAGCATTAACGGTAAAAGTAACAAGGGAGCACATGGCTTTAACCTAGTCTGAGAAACATCTAGACAAAGAACACAAATTTAACAAAACTCTGAAAACACAAGCAAGAACGATTAAATATTATTGAAACAAAATATTTTCACCAAAAGGGTGATTAGATATTAAAACTTACAAAATGAACACTTACGTTTTAGTGTGTCTATCTGAACATGTCTATTTCTGCAGTCAGCACAAGACCACTGAACAGCCAGGCCAACCTGACCGAAGCTGCTGGAACACGGAACGAAACGGAACTGGGCCAACGGCCACCAAAGTACGCGAAACGCAGGGCAAAAGCGAATCTCAGGCAGCCCGGCAGACTACGACGGAAAAAACGAAACTGTACCGGTCCAAGACCCGGTACAATATTAGGTATAACGTTTATTTTGACCTGGGAAACAACAGCTCAAAGTTTGTAACGTGAATGTTGAAACATCCTGTATATATGTTATCTCAATACATATTAGGTATAACGTTTATTTTGACCTGGGAAACAACAGCTCAAAGTTTGTAACGTGAATGTTGAAACATCCTGTATATATGTTATCTCAATACATATTAAGAGGAACATGACTTATTCCACTTCTATCCTACTTATGGAAGTGTGACCCTCTTCTATTAGTATGTTTTATGAAATAATAAAACTATTTGTCCTGGAGATCAAAGGCATACTTTCAGTGATTTGTAATTATTAGTAAATTTGTATTTTAATTATATTTAATCGTTGATCTAATTCAATTACTGACTTAACATAATTTTCAGTATATAAGTCTTATACTGATATGTAATACTCAAACAACACTGGGTACAAAGTTACAAATGTCCGTCTAACTTACCTATTGTTGACTTTTGATTTTTGCGTACCCCGTGATATAAATCAGTGATTGTTATCAGTTTATGAGCTCTACTAGGTCGTATGACGTGACAGGAGGAATTCTAATCTCTGCATATTGAACGTAATCAAGTCACCAGCAATGTGCGTCAGTCGTTCCTATTCCGTACTCAATCAGCACAAATTGGATACCGGATATGGTCTTGTGCAAGCGGAAACGCCAACTTGAATCTCCCTTCATTGGTAATTGAAAAAATGATAATTTAATAAATAATTCCAGGCTCAAAACTATCCATCTAATCTTATAAATATCCTTTGAACTACACAAAAGATTTAAATCTCAATTTAGTCAGTTTGTTTATCCGTCACGATTTCAAAAGTCACTATGTTCACTCGTTTATGGTTTTTGGATTTATATGGCTGGTACGTATTGTAATAAAAATTGTAAAATACAAGCTATTATTGCGATTGTGCAACTACACCATTTTGCAAGTTCATATTTGAGGTAACTGAAATTGAAAATGAAGAAACTACTCAGAGTAGCGTAAATATTATTTAGTTTATAATTTCATCGAGATGTGAAAATGAATATAAATTCTATTTTATAAGTATACACTTGTTTTAACTTTTCTATATTAATTTTGATTACTATAGAAGAACTTATTGATTTTTTTTTTTAATTAATTGAATTTTATAGACGATGAGTGTAAGTATTTAGTCATCTCAAACACAAACAACCACACATTAAATAAGTACTGTTTATTAAATAGAAAATCTCCACTACTAACTCTGCGTTGTATCGAAGACGCCTACAAGAGTTTAATTAAATAATTGGCTGTTGTTTGATAACAATGTCAATGTATTTTATCCAATTAAATAGAAGAGGGGTGTTCATGAAGGATCATATAATTACTGTGTTCAGATCACACTTCCCGTGGTAAATGTAACGTGAGTTTTCTCAAGGAGAAACTGGGTTACACGTGGTGACAAAATAGAGCAAATATGTGATAAGGGTTAAGTATGAGTAACCGGAGACTTTTCAATTATGTTTTACAACAACGTAGAACAGAACATGTCTTACATTATGAAGTGTAATACCAGTCCTCAGTCTTGAATAACAATGTATTTAATATTTATATTATGTTCAATACTATTCAAGATATTTATCCAATATGGCAAATTCAAGGGCACTATGTGTAGAGAGAGTGTCAGGTATCGTGTGCTGAGGGTACTTAGGTGGCCATCAATTCAAGGGCAGTATGTGTAGAGAGAGTGTCAGGTATCGTGTACTGAGAGTACTTAGGTAGCCATCAATTCAAGGGCAGTATGTGTAGAGAGAGTGTCAGGTATCGTGCGCTGAGGGTACTTAGATGGCCATCAATTCAAGGGCAGTATGTGTAGAGAGAGTGTCAGGTATCGTGCGCTGAGGGTACTTAGATGGCCATCAATTCAAGGGCAGTATGTGTAGAGAGAGTGTCAGGTATCGTGTACTGAGGGTACTTAGGTAGCCATCAATTCAAGGGCAGTATGTGTAGAGAGAGTGTCAGGTATCGTGTGCTGAGGGTACTTAGGTGGCCATCACTTCAAGGGCAGTATGTGCAGAGAGAGTGTCAGGTATCGTGTGCTGAGAGTACTTAGATGGCCATCAATTCAAGGGCAGTATGTGTAGAGAGAGTGTCAGGTATCGTGTGCTGAGGGTACTTAGGTGGCCATCAATTCAAGGGCAGTATGTGTAGAGAGAGTGTCAGGTATCGTGTGCTGAGGGTACTTAGATGGCCATCAATTCAAGTGCAGTATGTGTAGAGAGAGAGTTTCAGGTATCGTGTGCTGAGGGTACTTAGGTGGCCATCAATTCAAGGGCAGTATGTGTAGAGAGAGTGTCAGGTATCGTGTGCTGAGGGTACTTAGGTGGCCATCAATTCAAGGGCAGTATGTGTAGAGAGAGTGTCAGGTATCGTGTGCTGAGGGTACTTAGATGGCCATCAATTCAAGTGCAGTATGTGTAGAGAGAGAGTTTCAGGTATCGTGTGCTGAGGGTACTTAGGTGGCCATCAATTCAAGGGCAGTATGTGTAGAGAGAGTGTCAGGTATCGTGTGCTGAGGGTACTTAGGTGGCCATCAATTCAAGGGCAGTATGTGTAGAGAGAGTGTCAGGTATCGTGTGCTGAGGGTACTTAGATGGCCATCAATTCAAGTGCAGTATGTGTAGAGAGAGAGTTTCAGGTATCGTGTGCTGAGGGTACTTAGGTAGCCATCAATTCAAGCCATATTAAGTTGGTTTTCAAGCCTTGTGTTCAAACGGCGTTTTGATTTAACACCCTGATTGTATCATTTTTTAAGAAGGCAGTTAGCATTAAATTTCTTACTAATCTAAACAGTGTTTTTTGATATGATGTTCAATATTACATTTAAATTGAATAATATTAACACATACATTAATATATTTATTTATTCACACTTACTTACTCCCTTCTTCGCTACACCCTAATCTTAGTCTGATTAGGGAATTGTCATATTTTGTTGCATTGCATCTCCATCCACAGTCTTTCACTTCACAAATGCCAGGTGTATTAGTATATGTGTAAGTGTAATAGTGTATGTGTCTTATGTTAGCCTACGTATGTGTGGTCATCAAGATATTCCTGTAATAGTGTATGTGTCTTATGTTAGCCTACGTATGTGTGGTCATCAAGATATTCCTGTAATAGTGTATGTGTCTTATGTTAGCCTACGTATGTGTGGTCATCAGCATATTCCTGTAATAGTGTATGTGTCTTATGTTAGCCTACGTATGTGTGGTCATCAGCATATTCCTGTAATAGTGTATGTGTCTTATGTTAGCCTACGTATGTGTGGTCATCAGCATATTCATGTAATAGTGTATGTGTCTTATGTTAGCCTACGTATGTGTGGTCATCAAGATATTCCTGTAATAGTGTATGTGTCTTATGTTAGCCTACTTATGTGTGGTCATCAAGATATTCCTGTAATAGTGTATGTGTCTTATGTTAGCCTACGTCTGTGTGGTCATCAAGATATTCCTGTAATAGTGTATGTGTCTTATGTTAGCCTACGTATGTGGGGTCATCAACATATTCCTGTAATAGTGTATGTGTCTTATGTTATCCTACGTATGTGTGGTCATCAAGATATTCCTGTAATAGTCTATGTGTCTTATGTTAGCCTACGGATGTGTGGTCATCAAGATATTCCTGTAATAGTGTATGTGTCTTATGTTAGCCTACGTATGTGTGGTCATCAAGATATTCCCGTAATAGTGTATGTGTCTTATGTTAGCCTACGTATGTGTGGTCATCAAGATATTCCTGTAATTGTGTATGTGTCTTATGTTATCCTACGTATGTGTGGTCATCAAGATATTCCTGTAATAGTGTATGTGTCTTATGTTAGCCTACGTATGTGTGTTCATCAAGATATTCCTGTAATAGTGCATGTGTCTTATGTTAGCCTACGTATGTGTGGTCATCAAGATATTCCTGTAATAGTGTATGTGTCTTATATTAGCCTACGTATGTGTGGTCATCAAGATATTCCTGTAATAGTGTATGTGTCTTATGTTAGCCTACGTATGTGTGGTCATCAAGATATTCCTGTAATAGTGTATGTGTCTCATGTTAGCTTACGTATGTGTGCTCATCAAGATATTCCTGTAATAGTGCATGTGTCTTATGTTAGCCTACGTATGTGTGGTCATCAAGATATTCCTGTAATAGTTAATGTGACTTATGTTAGCCTACGTCTGTGTGTTCATCAAGATATTCCTGTAATAGTGTATGTGTCTTATGTTAGCCTACGTCTGTGTGTTCATCAAGATATTCCTGTAGTAGTGTATGTGTCTTATGTTAGCCTACGTAAGTGTGCTCATCAACATATTCCTGTAATAGTGTATATGTATTATGTTAGGGTACGTATGTGTGGTCATCAAGATATTCCTGTAATAGTGTATGTGTCTTATGTTAGCCTACGTCTGTGTGTTCATCAAGATATTCCTGTAATAGTGTATGTGTCTTATGTTAGCCTACGTATGGTCATCAACATATTCCTGTAATAGTGTATATGTATTATGTTAGCCTATGTATGTGTGGTCATCAAGATATTCCTGTAATAGTGTATGTGTCTTATGTTAGCCTACGTATGTGTGGTCATCAGCATATTCCTGTAATAGTGTATGTGTCTTATGTTAGCCTACGTATGTGTGGTCATCAAGATATTCCTGTAATTGTGTATGTGTCTTATGTTAGCCTACGTATGTGTGGTCATCAAGATATTCCTGTAATAGTGTATGTGTCTTATGTTAGCCTACGTCTGTGTGTTCATCAAGATATTCCTGTAATAGTGCATGTGTCTTATGTTAGCCTACGTATGTGTGGTCATCACGATATTCCTGTAATAGTGTATGTGTCTTATATTAGCCTACGTATGTGTGGTCATCAAGATATTCCTGTAATAGTGTATGTGTCTTATGTTAGCCTACGTATGTGTGGTCATCAAGATATTCCTGTAATAGTGTATGTGTCTCATGTTAGCTTACGTATGTGTGCTCATCAAGATATTCCTGTAATAGTGCATGTGTCTTATGTTAGCCTACGTATGTGTGCTCATCAAGATATTCCTGTAATATTTAATGTGACTTATGTTAGCCTACGTCTGTGTGTTCATCAAGATATTCCTGTAATAGTGTATGTTTCTTATGTTAGCCTACGTCTGTGTGTTCATCAAGATATTCCTGTAGTAGTGTATGTGTCTTATGTTAGCCTACGTATGTGTGCTCATCAACATATTCCTGTAATAGTGTATATGTATTATGTTAGGGTACGTATGTGTGGTCATCAAGATATTCCTGTAATAGTGTATGTGTCTTATGTTAGCCTACGTCTGTGTGTTCACCAAGATATTCCTGTAATAGTGTATGTGTCTTATGTTAGCCTACGTATGTCTGGTCATCAACATATTCCTGTAATAGTGTATATGTATTATGTAAGCCTATGTATGTGTGGTCATCAAGATATTCCTGTAATAGTGTATGTGTCTTATGTTAGCCTACGTCTGTGTGGTCATCAGCATATTCCTGTAATAGTGTATGTGTCTTATGTTAGCCTACGTATATGTGGTCATCAAGATATTCCTGTAATTGTGTATGTGTCTTATGTTAGCCTATGTATGTGTGGTCATCAAGATATTCCTGTAATAGTCTATGTGTCTTATGTTAGCCTACGTATGTGTGGTCATCAACATATTCCTGTAATAGTGTATGTGTCTTATGTTAGTCTACGTATGTGTGGTCATCAAGATATTCCTGTAATAGTGTATGTGTCTTATGTTAGCCTACGTATGTGTGGTCATCAAGATATTCCTGTAATAGTGTATTTGTCTTATGAGAGCCTACGTATGTGTGGTCATCAAGATATTCCTGTAATAGTGTATGTGTCTTATGTTAGCCTACGTATGTGTGGTCATCAACATATTCCTGTAATAGTGTATGTGTCTCATGTTAGCTTACGTATGTGTGCTCATCAAGATATTCCTGTAATAGTGCATGTGTCTTATGTTAGCCTACGTATGTGTGCTCATCAACATATTCCTGTAATAGTGTATATGTATTATGTTAGGGTACGTATGTGTGGTCATCAAGATATTCCTGTAATAGTGTATGTGTCTCATGTTAGCTTACGTATGTGTGCTCATCAAGATATTCCTGTAATAGTGCATGTGTCTTATGTTAGCCTACGTATGTGTGCTCATCAAGATATTCCTGTAATATTTAATGTGACTTATGTTAGCCTACGTCTGTGTGTTCATCAAGATATTCCTGTAATAGTGTATGTTTCTCTTGTTAGCCTACGTCTGTGTGTTCATCAAGATATTCCTGTAGTAGTGTATGTGTCTTATGTTAGCCTACGTATGTGTGCTCATCAACATATTCCTGTAATAGTGTATATGTATTATGTTAGGGTACGTATGTGTGGTCATCAAGATATTCCTGTAATAGTGTATGTGTCTTATGTTAGCCTACGTCTGTGTGTTCACCAATATATTCCTGTAATAGTGTATGTGTCTTATGTTAGCCTACGTATGTCTGGTCATCAACATATTCCTGTAATAGTGTATATGTATTATGTAAGCCTATGTATGTGTGGTCATCAAGATATTCCTGTAATAGTGTATGTGTCTTATGTTAGCCTACGTATGTGTGGTCATCAGCATATTCCTGTAATAGTGTATGTGTCTTATGTTAGCCTACGTATATGTGGTCATCAAGATATTCTTGTAATTGTGTATGTGTCTTATGTTAGCCTATGTATGTGTGGTCATCAAGATATTCCTGTAATAGTCTATGTGTCTTATGTTAGCCTACGTATGTGTGGTCATCAACATATTCCTGTAATAGTGTATGTGTCTTATGTTAGTCTACGTATGTGTGGTCATCAAGATATTCCTGTAATAGTGTATGTGTCTTATGTTAGCCTACGTATGTGTGGTCATCAAGATATTCCTGTAATAGTGTATTTGTCTTATGTTAGCCTACGTATGTGTGGTCATCAAGATATTCCTGTAATAGTGTATGTGTCTTATGTTAGCCTACGTATGTGTGGTCATCAACATATTCCTGTAATAGTGTATGTGTCTCATGTTAGCTTACGTATGTGTGCTCATCAAGATATTCCTGTAATAGTGCATGTGTCTTATGTTAGCCTACGTATGTGTGGTCATCAAGATATTCCTGTAATAGTTAATGTGACTTATGTTAGCCTACGTCTGTGTGTTCATCAAGATATTCCTGTAATAGTGTATGTGTCTTATGTTAGCCTACGTCTGTGTGTTCATCAAGATATTCCTGTAGTAGTGTATGTGTCTTATGTTAGCCTACGTATGGTCATCAACATATTCCTGTAATAGTGTATATGTATTATGTTAGCCTACGTATATGTGGTCATCAAGATATTCCTGTAATTGTGTATGTGTCTTATGTTAGCCTATGTATGTGTGGTCATCAAGATATTCCTGTAATAGTCTATGTGTCTTATGTTAGCCTACGTATGTGTGGTCATCAACATATTCCTGTAATAGTGTATGTGTCTTATGTTAGTCTACGTATATGTGGTCATCAAGATATTCCTGTAATTGTGTATGTGTCTTATGTTAGCCTATGTATGTGTGGTCATCAAGATATTCCCGTAATAGTCTATGTGTCTTATGTTAGCCTACGTATGTGTGGTCATCAGCATATTCCTGTAATAGTGTATGTGTCTTATGTTAGCCTACGTATATGTGGTCATCAAGATATTCCTGTAATTGTGTATGTGTCTTATGTTAGCCTATGTATGTGTGGTCATCAAGATATTCCTGTAATAGTCTATGTGTCTTATGTTAGCCTACGTATGTGTGGTCATCAACATATTCCTGTAATAGTGTATGTGTCTTATGTTAGTCTACGTATGTGTGGTCATCAAGATATTCCTGTAATAGTGTATGTGTCTTATGTTAGCCTACGTATGTGTGGTCATCAAGATATTCCTGTAATAGTGTATGTGTCTTATGTTAGCCTACGTATGTGTGGTCATCAAGATATTCCTGTAATAGTGTATGTGTCTTATGTTAGCCTACGTATGTGTGGTCATCAACATATTCCTGTAATAGTGTATGTGTCTCATGTTAGCTTACGTATGTGTGCTCATCAAGATATTCCTGTAATAGTGCATGTGTCTTATGTTAGCCTACGTATGTGTGGTCATCAAGATATTCCTGTAATAGTTAATGTGACTTATGTTAGCCTACGTATGTGTGCTCATCAAGATATTCCTGTAATAGTTAATGTGACTTATGTTAGCCTACGTCTGTGTGTTCATCAAGATATTCCTGTAGTAGTGTATGTGTCTTATGTTAGCCTACGTATGTGTGGTCATCAAGATATTCCTGTAATAGTGTATGTGTCTTATGTTAGCCTACGTATGTGTGGTCATCAAGATATTCCTGTAATAGTGTATGTGTCTTATGTTAGCCTACGTATGTGTGGTCATCAACATATTCCTGTAATAGTGTATGTGTCTCATGTTAGCTTACGTATGTGTGCTCATCAAGATATTCCTGTAATAGTGCATGTGTCTTATGTTAGCCTACGTATGTGTGGTCATCAAGATATTCCTGTAATAGTTAATGTGACTTATGTTAGCCTACGTCTGTGTGTTCATCAAGATATTCCTGTAATTGTGTATGTGTGTTATGTTAGCCTACGTCTGTGTGTTCATCAAGATATTCCTGTAGTAGTGTATGTGTCTTATGTTAGCCTACGTATGTGTGCTCATCAACATATTCCTGTAATAGTGTATATGTATTATGTTAGGGTACGTATGTGTGGTCATCAAGATATTCCTGTAATAGTGTATGTGTCTTATGTTAGCCTACGTCTGTGTGTTCATCAAGATATTCCTGTAATAGTGTATGTGTCTTATGTTAGCCTACGTATGGTCATCAACATATTCCTGTAATAGTGTATATGTATTATGTTAGCCTATGTATGTGTGGTCATCAAGATATTCCTGTAATAGTGTATGTGTCTTATGTTAGCCTACGTATGTGTGGTCATCAGCATATTCCTGTAATAGTGTATGTGTCTTATGTTAGCCTACGTATGTGTGGTCATCAAGATATTCCTGTAATTGTGTATGTGTCTTATGTTAGCCTACGTATGTGTGGTCATCAAGATATTCCTGTAATAGTGTATGTGTCTTATGTTAGCCTACGTCTGTGTGTTCATCAAGATATTCCTGTAATAGTGCATGTGTCTTATGTTAGCCTACGTATGTGTGGTCATCACGATATTCCTGTAATAGTGTATGTGTCTTATATTAGCCTACGTATGTGTGGTCATCAAGATATTCCTGTAATAGTGTATGTGTCTTATGTTAGCCTACGTATGTGTGGTCATCAAGATATTCCTGTAATAGTGTATGTGTCTCATGTTAGCTTACGTATGTGTGCTCATCAAGATATTCCTGTAATAGTGCATGTGTCTTATGTTAGCCTACGTATGTGTGCTCATCAAGATATTCCTGTAATATTTAATGTGACTTATGTTAGCCTACGTCTGTGTGTTCATCAAGATATTCCTGTAATAGTGTATGTGTCTTATGTTAGCCTACGTGTGTGTTTATCAAGATATTCCTGTAGTAGTGTATGTGTCTTATGTTAGCCTACGTATGTGTGCTCATCAAGATATTCCTGTAATATTTAATGTGACTTATGTTAGCCTACGTCTGTGTGTTCATCAAGATATTCCTGTAATAGTGTATGTGTCTTATGTTAGCCTACGTGTGTGTTTATCAAGATATTCCCGTAGTAGTGTATGTGTCTTATGTTAGCCTACGTGTGTGTTTATCAAGATATTCCTGTAGTAGTGTATGTGTCTTATGTTAGTCTACGTATGTGTGCTCATCAACATATTCCTGTAATAGTGTATATGTATTATGTTAGGGTACGTATGTGTGGTCATCAAGATATTCCTGTAATTGTGTATGTGTCTTATGTTAGCCTACGTCTGTGTGTTCACCAAGATATTCCTTTAATAGTGTATGTGTCTTATGTTAGCCTACGTATGTCTGGTCATCAACATATTCCTGTAATAGTGTATATGTATTATGTAAGCCTATGTATGTGTGGTCATTAAGATATTCCTGTAATAGTGTATGTGTCTTATGTTAGCCTACGTATGTGTGGTCATCAGCATATTCCTGTAATAGTGTATTTGTCTTATGTTAGCCTACGTATATGTGGTCATCAAGATATTCCTGTTATTGTGTATGTGTCTTATGTTAGCCTATGTATGTGTGGTCATCAAGATATTCCTGTAATAGTCTATGTGTCTTATGTTAGCCTACGTATGTGTGGTCATCAACATATTCCTGTAATAGTGTATGTGTCTTATGTTAGTCTACGTATGTGTGGTCATCAAGATATTCCTGTAATAGTGTATGCGTCTTATGTTAGCCTACGTATGTGTGGTCATCAAGATATTCCTGTAATAGTGTATGTGTCTTATGTTAGCCTACGTATGTGTGGTCATAAAGATATTCCTGTAATAGTGTATGTGTCTTATGTTAGCCTACGTATGTGTGGTCATCAAGATATTCCTGTAATGTATAGTAGGGCCTAACAAGGAGATTATTTTTAGTGCTTTTTAAAGTTTATTATTTTGGTTACGGTTTTTTAGGTTTGGTGGTAGGAGATTGTAGAGCTTTGATCATATACATAAATGAAACACAAGATTTTTAAGAATTATAAACGTCACTCAACTTTATTTCAAAAATATAATAGAACGTATTATACCATAAACTCCACTAGGTCCCGTGACCATCAATCTGGAGTGTTTACCAGGGGATGTCCGAACTGCGTTGTTTTGATCGTTCTTTATCAATTGAAACAATTCACAATTCGGTCATTTTTGTTTAAATATCAACAAACCTTTGGGCCACTTCACTGTTAAAACATCGTTAAGGATGGTTTTTGTGCCCTTCAATTCAAGGACGAGTTATGTGCCCTTCAGGTCAAGGAAGGTTATGTACCCTTCAAGTCAGGGACGGGTAATGTGCCCTTCTAGTCAATGATGGTTTATGTGCCCTTTAAGTCAGGGACGGGTTATGTGCCCTTCAAGTCCACAATGGGTTATGTGCCCTTAAAGTAAAGGACGGATTATGTGCCCTTCAAGTCAAGCATGGGTTATGTGCCCTTCAAGTCAAGGATGGGTTATGTGCCCTTAAATTCATGGATGGGTTATGTGCCCTTAATGTCAAGGACGGATTATGTGCCCTTCAAGTCAAGCATGGGTTATGTGCCTTCCAAGTCAAGGATTGGTATGTGCCCTTAAAGTCCAGAATGGGTTATGTGCCCTTTAAATGAAGGACGGGTTATGTGCCCTTAAAGTCAAGGACGGGTTAAGTGCCCTTAAAGTCAAGGACGGGTTACGTGCCTTTCAAGTCAAGGACGGGTTATGTGCCCTTAAAGTGAAGGACGGATTATGTGCCCTTAAAGTCAAGGACGGGTTGTGTGCCCTTAAAGTCAAGGATTGGTTATGTGCCCTTAAGATCCAGAATGGGTTATGTGCCCTTAAAGTCAAGGACGGGTTATGAGCCCTTCAAGTCAAGGACAGGTTATGTGCCCTTAAAGTCAAGGACGGATTATGTGCCCTTAAAGTACAAAATGGGATATATGCCCTTAAAGTCAAGGATGGGTTATGTGCCCTTAAAGTCAAGGATGGATTATGTGCCCTTCAAGTCAAGCATGGGTTATGTGCCTTTCAAGTCAAGGATTGGTATGTGCCCTTAAAGTCCAGAATGGATTATGTGCCCTTAAAGTGAAGGACGGGTTATGTGCCCTTAAAGTCAAGGACGGGTTAAGTGCCCTTAAAGTCAAGGACGGGTTACGTGCCTTTCAAGTCAAGGACGGGTTATGTGCCCTTAAAGTGAAGGACGGGTTATGTGCCCTTAAAGTCAAGGACGGGTTGTGTGCCCTTAAAGTCAAGGATTGGTTATGTGCCCTTAAGATCCAGAATGGGTTATGTGCCCTTAAAGTCAAGGACGGGTTATGTGCCCTTCAAGTCAAGGACAGGTTATGTGCCCTTAAAGTCAAGGACGGATTATGTGCCCTTAAAGTACAAAATGGGATATATGCCCTTAAAGTCAAGGATGGGTTATGTGCCCTTAAAGTCAAGGATGGATTATGTGCCCTTCAAGTCAAGCATGGGTTATGTGCCTTTCAAGTCAAGGATTGGTATGTGCCCTTAAAGTCCAGAATGGATTATGTGCCCTTAAAGTGAAGGACGGGTTATGTGCCCTTAAAGTCAAGGACGGGTTAAGTGCCCTTAAAGTTAAGGACGGATTATGTGCCCTTAAATTCTAGGACGGGTTGTTTGCCCTTAAAGTCAAGGATTGGTTATGTGCCCTTAAGGTCCAGAATGGGTTATGTGCCCTTAAAGTCAAGGACAGGTTATGTGCCCTTCAAGCCAAGGACAGGTTATGTGCCCTTAAAGTCAAGGACGGGTTATGTGCCCTTCAAATCAAGGACGGGTTATGTGCCCTTCAAGTAAACGATGGGTTATGTCTCCTTCGATTCAAGGATGGTTTATGTGCCCCTCAAGTCAAGGATGGATTATGTGCCCTTCAAGTTAAGAATGGTTTATGTGCCCCTCAAGTCAAGGATGGATTATGTGCCATTTAAGTTAAGAATGGTTTATGTACCCTTAAAGTCAAGGACAGGTTATTTATTTTGGAAGTAAGTAGAGATAATTATGTAACAATAGTATTTTGCAATAAATATAAATGTGTTCTATTAATCACTAATAATGTATTAGTTATTCATATTCATTCAGAAGTTATATTCGTACATCTCTTTTATATCCCATTAACATATAAAGACTGTTTACTTTTAACACATTTATTTTTTAAACAATCGATTACTTGGATTTTGAAATTATATTTGTGGTCTTGCACATTCAAATGTATGCTATATGCAATTAAGTAATTTAATTAATTTAAAATTCGTTTTTTACTATGTGGATGTAAAACAGAAAATTATTTTAACTGTCCCAGAAATAACAATTAAAATCTCCAAGGAACCTAAAATATTTATTTATAAGTATTTCTACCAAGATGTTGTCCTCGGAGAGTTATTTTAGTGGTCAGTTGAATGTTCTTCAATATCTAATGGTATAATATGATTAGTAACGAGACATGGATGCTCAAAGGTTAAACTCACAATGAAAGTTAATAGCTATAACATTGTAAGCTGTGCATGTTGGGGAAGAATGATTGTATTACATAATAATTTAAATAACAAGACAAATTTATATTTATTTGCTCTATAGCTACAAAGTTTATATTTAAAACGTATATACCAAATTTCAAGCAATATCGAGCTGTAATATATCTATTAAGATACGTCATATAATTTATTTTATAGATTATTCCATTTGGAAATATTTCAATTAGGTCAATATAATTATTGTGGACAGTAGGGTCTATTTAGGGTAATGTCTGATGTATCAGCACTAATAAGATGAAGGTTATAAATTTTAATTGTTATTATTTCTACCATTCAATTAAGAAGTAATTAGCTACGACGTCTAGTTAAGTGGGGCAGTGGTGAAGTGGTGTAAAGTGAAACTCTTGATGGAATGATGCATTAAAGTTAACGTTGTATCACCATGAGGAATAGGGCGGGGCTGTGGAGACAGAATTCTGACTGGAAAATGTTGGTTTTTTTTTTTTCAATCTAATTTAGGAAAAATTGTTATAGTAATATAATTTTATAAAATAAAGTCAGAAAAGTAGATGTCTTTCTTATACAAGATTTTGTAATTGTTTTTTTACTGGTTTTCATTCATTATTTGAAATAAATGGATAAACAATTTTTCGTAAGCCAACAATATCTTTAGTATTTTTACTTTTATTTTCTCGTATTAAAATAAATTATAAGCTTTTAGTATGGTTTACCTTGAATTAAATCTTGCATTGCTGTTCTTGATTTTGGCTCCACATTATGTCTGCTTTTGGTACTGAAATTAGCAGCCAAAGGTTCTGGTATATTCAAAAATACAAACCTGTGATAAGAGAAGATTAAAGTTAGCAATTGTTTTATTAGGCTTATAAAATCACATTGAATACATTTATAGTTTACCATACAGAAAATAACATTGCTTTATATCCTTTGAAAGAGCTATCGAATATATTAATTTTTAAAACGTTAAATGAATTGTATTAATGAACGAACTATACACTGTATTATTTGTAACAAAATTAGACACTTTGAATAAAATTTACGATGGTTAAAACGTCTTAACCAACAATGTAAAGCTAAAAATGTATTTTAAACATCCAATTAATGTATGTTAACATAGAACGTTTTCACAATAATTAATTGTCATCGAAAGAATTTACAAAAACAAATTGATATGAATATTAACTGTATTTCCTAATATATACATATTTTATTAGTGCACATTTAAAATCAATTTTACTGTAGACATCGGCTACTCCACTTATTATTTTTATTTTATTTTTTATTAATTATTTTAAATGATAGCAAATAAATGCTACTTTTTCCTGTGTATGGTAAAATAATTAATACTTAAACGTAAATTAATACCACAGTTAAAATAAAGTAAAAGACTGTAAAATGGTTAAAAAATTCAAGTAAAAAACATAGTTCATTTGCATTGTATATTTTAGTTACAATACACAAAATGTCTCTAGATTATCGAATTGTTCTAAATGTTCTACTTGTTAGAGTTGTTCTATTACCAAGGACATTTTTTATTCAGCTGATTGTTTTACATACAGGTGTGGGTAAAACTGAAAACTTCTAAAATCTCATAGATTTAGGGTAAAACGTTTAATTAATATGTTACCAAGCATACGTCACTCATAAAACTAATATAGCAAAAGTAGTAAGAACAGACTATTCTATATGCAAGCTTTCATTGTTAGTTTTTTTTTTTTTTTTTTTTTTTCTCAATGATTATTTAAAACGTAATGGAAGACTCAAATATCAATGCCCCAACAGTACGTTTTTGAAATAATTTTGTTTTAACCATATAATTCTAAAATA
The DNA here is from genome assembly GCA_035578905.1 of Stictocephala bisonia. Lineage (NCBI taxonomy): Eukaryota > Metazoa > Arthropoda > Insecta > Hemiptera > Membracidae > Stictocephala > Stictocephala bisonia. The sequence goes on along the minus strand of JAQJVL010000416.1, from coordinate 789,341 downwards.
TATAGTTTTATTATTAGTAACATTATAGGTGATAAATAAAATGTATATTTCTTTATTCGATATAAAATACTGTATCGATTTTTTATTCATAAATTTAACGATTTTATTCTGTCTTACAAACATGCAGGTATGTGTTTCAATAAAGGCTGGAATTAAAACACAATATTGTATATATATGTTAACAGAGCTAATTTTCAAGCAAATGCTTGCCTTCTTTGCACACTATGAAGTTTTAAAGAACTCAAAATTATATGCTCGAAAAAGTATCATTTTATTTCAAAAACAACTTATATATAAAGTGTTTTAAAATAACCACTGTACGTGTATGGGTGGGTTGGTGGGTCAGTACCACTGTACGTGCATGAGTGGGTGGGTGGGTCAGTACTACTGCAGTGTATAGGTGGGTGGGTGGATCAGTACCACTGTACGTGCATGAGTGAGTGGGTGGGTCGGTACTACTGTATGTGTATTTCAATAAATAATTTTTACATAAGTTACACCTTATTTATAAAATTTGAAATTGTTATCTTCTGTATACTACAAAGTTATTTGTTTTAACCATTTTTTTAATTAATCAACAAAATGAATGCTCCTTTTTAAAGCAAAAGTGAGGGGGTATTTGCAATCACATCAGATAATTTCCGGAATCCAATTTAGGCTTATTGGAAGGGGGGCAGGAATTAACGACTCACATAAATGATAAATTGATTTCAGTTCTCAATCTGAATCCCTCACAATCTTCATACTGCATCAGGAAGTGTCTTTTGTCAATAAGATAACACTTTACACTTACTATGTGATTATGGTAAATCAAACGTATTCCTCATCGTGTTGTTGGTTCGTAGAATATAATTTGTAAATACATTTAGTAACTATACAAAATCATTTTGGTTTTTAATATAGATATATTTAAATAATTGTCTTTAATTTTCTTAAAATTATGCAGTAATTTGTAGTAGGAAGTTATATTTTAATATTCATGAACGGGAAAGTTAGTCCTCTACACATCAGAAACCCGTAAAAACAAAAAAAAAGTTACGTGATTAATTAAAGTATATAGGAGTGTTTATAGTTTGGTTTGATAACTATATCAAACGAATATACAAGTATCCTCTGTTTTTTTTCATAAAAATGAATGCATTTCCAAATCTCTGTGGACATTATGTTATTTAATAAAATGTATGGTTCATGCTTTTCAATTAGAGATAAAGAGAGTAATTTATCGGATAAATTATTCTCATAATATTATTAAACTTGAATTTCAGGTTTGTCAAATAGCTGAAAATCAGACGACTACTGCGTGGTTCGGGTTCAAAGTGAGTTGTAGGTCCCCATGGCCACTGGCTGTTAATAAATAGCTCTCTCTCTGAGGAACAGTACCTGGTTAGTTGTAAGTCCCCCATGGACACTGGCTGTTAATAAATAGCTCTCTCTGAGGAACAGTACCTGGTTAGTTGTAGGTCCCCCATGGCCACTGGCTGTTAATAAATAGCTCTCTCTGAGGAACAGTACCTGGTTAGTTGTAAGTCCCCCATGGCCACTGGCTGTTAATAAATAGCTCTCTCTGAGGAACAGTACCTGGTTAGTTGTAGGTCCCCCATGGCCACTGGCTGTTAATAAATAGCTCTCTCTGAGGAACAGTACCTGGTTAGTTGTAGGTCCCCCATGGCCACTGGCTGTTAATAAATAGCTCTCTCTGAGAAACAGTACCTGGTTAGTTGTAGGTCCCCCATGGCCACTGGCTGTTAATAAATAGCTCTCTCTGAGGAACAGTACCTGGTTAGTTGTAGGTCCCCCATGGTCACTGGCTGTTAATAAATAGCTCTCTCTGAGAAACAGTACCTGGTTATTTGTAGGTCCCTCATGGCCACTGGCTGTTAATAAATAGCTCTCTCTGAGAAAGAGTACCTGGTTAGTTGTAGGTCCCCCATGGCCATTGGCTGTTAATAAATAGCTCTCTCTGAGGAACAGTACCTGGTTAGTTGTAGGTCCCCCATGGCCACTGGCTGTTAATAAATAGCTCTCTCTGAGAAACAGTACCTGGTTAGTTGTAGGTCCCCCATGGCCACTGGCTGTTAATAAATAGCTCTCTCTGAGGAACAGTACCTGGTTAGTTGTAGGTCCCCCATGGTCACTGGCTGTTAATAAATAGCTCTCTCTGAGAAACAGTACCTGGTTATTTGTAGGTCCCTCATGGCCACTGGCTGTTAATAAATAGCTCTCTCTGAGGAACAGTACCTGGTTAGTTGTAGGTCCCCCATGGCCACTGGCTGTTAATAAATAGCTCTCTCTGAGAAACAGTACCTGGTTAGTTGTAGGTCCCCCATGGCCACTGGCTGTTAATAAATAGCTCTCTCTGAGGAACAGTACCTGGTTAGTTGTTAGTAACAATAAATACTCTCGTTTATTTACACTCATCACAATAATTTGCCCATAACTATTTAAGGAATATGTAAAAATTGTTAGTAAAATCTATCTACCTAGTACCAGCATTAACAATAGAAAAGGAAACCCTTACACTCTTATGTGTTCGGTGAAACCAGGTTTTCTTTTTAGTCAAGTCAGTTCTGTCAAGTTTCACAGGAAGTTCCAGCGGTCACCCTTTCTGCCCCTCTCCAGCACACGCTGAAGAGCTGGGAATACAGTACGCCAAATGGTCGTCCGAGCCCAAAAAACTACTGTTAGAAGCAGCAAGTGTGTGTGTTTACAGCAAATGTATTGGCTTGGGCAGTCTATTTGTTTCCATGGTAAGAGATACTAGTTATTTACATAAATAGCTAAAAATAACATAAACACATACATAAATAGATTACACTGAGCCATTATGTAGACTTATCACCAAAGCATAAATGGAAAATCAATTTCTTTCAAAGATTTCTCATGAAAAATATTTTATCTCACCCATGATTGAGAGGAGATTTTTAGCACAAACGATAAAGTAAATTACCAGACCCGAAGTAATATATTGGAAGAGATAGTCTGAGTAGATGTTGATTTACTCCCTGAAGACGACATTTTAGGGAACGTCGATTTATGAGAAAAGTTAGGTGTCAACACAACACATCGTTTTTCAGCATGCAAGAAATGTTTTGTGGCAGAAATTTCTTGGCCTTAGGTCAACCAACAATACAACACTGTTTTTTATAACTTTTTACTGTATTGAGTGTTATTTTGAAAATGTACTGCTTGTAAAATATAAGTTTTGTAGCATATTTTTATATTTAATTTACTTTTTATTAGTATAATGGCAAAAAATTAGTATTATACATTATGTTTGTTTAACTGTTGTTACTATTATTACTATTAAAAATAAAATTCTATATTTTACAATTTTCCCAATATTTTTTTATATTTTTCTTGATTTGCCGTAATCTCTTGTTTAATAAACACAACAACAAAACTAATATAATTTTAATTTGATTCTTTATTATGATCTCTGATATCATTAGTAGTTAGCATTTTCTTTTTAAGAAATAATTGTGTTTATGAGAGCGATTTCGTTCATAAACTGCTTCAAGTATACATTGAATATTAAAAAGTTACAAGTGTTTAAGGCTGTTCTCTAAGGAAATGCCACTTAATTATCATGTTTAAGGACGTCCTTTTAAAAAGTAAAGTTACGTACGTGTATCGCCCGTGACACTAAAACTTACAATATTAGTGTAACTTGATCACGACACTGTGAGAAAGTCACGACACGTCGAAACTACTGTCAGCGCAGAAACTATATGTACATAAGTTTGGAGTTTATTTGTTAAAAAAACTAAGAGGCATATAAAAAATCTAATCTCATCACTGATTTCCTCGTTGGATTGTACGTTATGAAATATGCATATTTAAATGTTATTATAGTTTAAATAATTTGTATCCTCGTTGAAATAAAAGAATGGCACTCTTATTAGTGGAAACCGCGTTAACGTGGAGTTCATGGTTGAAGGGAATGTTTCAAGAAAGAAAAGTTCCTGAAAAATCGTTATCTTGGCTTCTACAGGTTCTAAAATTAATTAGTGATATTCTTATAAAATGAATGGTTAAGATACATTAATTTCATTAGAAAATATGCATAACAGTACAAGTAAACGTCACAGAACACAAATTTATTACAATATAAGCACAAAATGCACAAATATATTACAATACAATGAATTCTTTCTTTTGTGAATCCTTCTGGTCTGAGGAAGGTGAGCGTGGTTCACCGAAATCGATTACCATAATATTTGTGCATTTTGTACTTGTATTGTAGTATATTTGTGCATTTTGTGCTTATATTGTAATAAATTTGTGTTCTGTGACGTTTACTTGTACTGTATATGTACCAACACGTATTATGCTAATTAAAAAAACAAATATGCATAAGTAAATTCATTGGTTATAAATCAATTTAAAATATATTACATTTTTTTGTGTGTACTTTTTAATTCCAAATAAGATAACAATTCTCGAAACATATAATAAAACTTAAATACGTTTATCTCATAGCATACAATTAAAACGAGTAAAACAATAGATTTGTCATATGCCTTTCACTTTCTTAGTATGCAACCTTGAATATCGCGTAAATATAATTTCTTCGCTGATAGTAGTCATTTCTAAGGCGTTTATTGATTGTTACAGACTTGAATGAACGCGGCTCCTTGCCTAACCCTGGTTCGCATGCGTTCTACAGGCCATATTGTAGCGGGCACACACCAGGCTATTAATTCGCATGATAATGATGCCGTTATTAAATATTTTCTTTATGGCATTTTTCTTTTTTTACAGATAGCAACACTTTTTTTAATTAATTGATACATTGTTTAATAAATCACTGATAGTTATTTAATTAATTTTACTACTTATTTTTTCCCTGAAAATTTTCATATCTATATTATTATATCGTGTTGTGGAAAAACTTTGTAGTCTACTATGTTATAGAACACGTCATGTTAGCGTCACAATTTAATATTATAATATTAACTAAAAATAACTTATTGTGTTTATCAAGAAACATTACGTGAACATTTCAGTTCCACATCAACATACAACAAGGGTTTATAGTTGAAATACACATAAAGTGATTTTTTTTTACTTCGAAATTAAACGTTTTTATATTTATAAAATATACAAAACTGTAAAATAATAGTTTGTGTTTAATTTTAAATGTGTATTACATAAACTCGTTAGGTCACATATTGGTAATTGGTCGGTAGCGTAGTTGGTACACTCCCAGCTTCGTGTGCTAAAGGTTCTCAGTTCGAGCCCAATCAGAGTCAATACATTTTGAGAAGGATCAGCTGATAACCACCGGCTGTTCATTTGTCATTGGGCTATTAATTAATGACACTTTCTAAGGAATAGTCGGCCTTAGTTTGTAATAATGACTACATTAGCTCATCTACACTCATCACACTCATTCGAAATCCATATTCACCCATATCTTGATGATCGGCGTCTTATGAATAAATAAAAAAAAATAAATAAAAAATATGTTAGCTGTCGTAATAAGCATAAAACGCCTTCATTATTTTAGTTAAAACATGTGACGCATGGCTGTACGCTGGACGAATCCGCTTTCATTCAGGTCTGTAACTATCAGTACTTCAATTCATCTAAGCATTAATTTCATTATTATGTATTGCTTTTTATGGTAATGTTGTTCAACAATGTTCATTGCTACTCTAAGTTACATGGATGATGATGGCAGTACAAATATACTTAATTTATTGTAATCTTAAACGATACAAAACGCTTTTTTGCTGCCTCTCAACACAAATTTCAATGGGTCTCAGTAATTTTTTTTTTCGATTCTAACTTTCTTTATACTGACAGATTGGTAATAAAATTATTTAAATAACCGTGTACTTGGTAATGTTTTGTATTTTGCCATTTCCCACCATCTCCGTTAAAAAATTTAAAATGGCCGCCATTTTGAAGTAATAAATTGGATCCAGTTGATTTTTTTCTCGAATATTTCTTTGCTATCTTAACATTCATGGCGAGTTTCATAAAGATCGGTTCAGCCAACTCGGAGATAAACATTCTTTTGTGGAAAAAAAAACAAAATGTTAGATTTCTGGTAAACGAAGCGTTTCTGGAAAAAATTTACTCTTGATTTTCTCTTTATTTTGACCGATGTAACTATATCCCAAAGTTTGGCACTTTACTTTCGGGTCATCCTGTATATAGATTAATAAATAATTTGTCTTCGTAATATGCGTTTTATTTATATCAGTGAGGGATATACTTTGATTACTTTGAGAGTTCTTATTGTATCATTTTACTTTTTATTTATATTTAATTAAAATGTAGGTTATGTAATCGTATACCAAATAAAATCATAACATTTAATACACTTAAATAAATATTATTAATTACGTCATTTTAACGTTACAGTTTGCACCAGCAACCCAAACCAAATATCCTAAAAACATTTCAAATTTAGCATGCTTTAACATTTATAATTTATTTCATATGATTCTGTATCACTATTTTTTCTAAGTCAGTCTAAAATATTTTAACTAACGTAAAAGGTTTTTATCCAAGCAGTGCTAATTAATTATCTAATTCTACCAAGCTGTCAACTTGTTAAGAATATAATTGGAAGTTTATCAAAATGTAATAAACATTGAAAATATGACCAAAATGAAAAGAACTGTATCAACAAATATTTAATAAGTGAAAGATTTAAATTGTCCAAGAAAATATAAGAATGAATGGCAAAGTGCACCAATTGTAAGATGCACTCAGTTCCAAGCATTGCACGAGAGTGTTCATTTTCCAAGAAAGAACCCTTATATTGAGTGTATTTCCCCCCTTTGGAGTGTCAAGTGAATAACACTGTAGATGTATTGATCGCCTAGTAATTAAATTCTTTTTTACAAACAAATGTTACAGGAGTTAAATTTGTAAAATAAAAATTCGTTAAAAATATAGGCAGGAAAATATTTTAAAATGTTCTTAGAAAACTAGACTGTGTGAAGTTTAAATGTTACAATAATTGTTCCAAATTATGTATTGTACTTATGTTACCTTAATTAATGCAAAATGAAAGGAAAAGTGCTTTAAGCTGATTTGTCTATGGCTAATCATTATGAACTCAATAGTTAAAGTAATATATACCATTGTTAAAATTATTACATAAAGTCCCACACTCGCTTAGTAATTTTTTAACAATTACCTATAAAGCAATAAGGTTTGGTACATTATTACTAAACCTAAAAATAAACTTAATTATTTTACATAAGTTTTTTTACCGTACCAGGGATTGAACCGCAAGGAGTCAGAAGAAAATAATAAGTTAGAGCATAGCTTGAATAATACATCAAATTTAAGGTTTGAACTAAGAATATACGTGAATATACTTACGGAGAGGAATGAACTCTTTGGTCCTCTTCTGGAGACCAATTCCAGGGGACATACATGGAGCGTGGCACACTCAGAGTGGAATCCTCAACGTAGTCTCTACACTCAGCCCTCTAAGGGAGATAGACTTGTTGATGATGACAGGAAGGAGATCCTGAAGGTAACCAAGGTATTCGTCAGAGTGCCTTGGAAACTTTCATTAGCCACTCCGGAACGCATCGTTAGGATGATTGACAGGCAGAACCTGAGTGGACAGTTGGTTACGTAGAAACTTCTTTCCACCAAAGAGGACCCCAAAGGCTTGTTCATTGTGTTCCTCGGTGTTAACCAGGTGCAGAATTCCATAAAAACCTCGGGATGGAAAGCACATATGGACCTCTGGAAGTCGTCACTTGTGATTATTTAAGAGGAAAGCAATGATGCTCAGGGTACCGCAAGCCAACCTCAACCACAATTACGTGGCCTCGGCGACCTTTTGCCGCACTTTCACCAGTGGCAATTATGACATTGTTATCCAGGCGCCCTGGATCCATCGAGGTCGCATCTCTGGAATGAGAGACTCTAAATGTATGCTAATTTCATATATCTAACATATGAGCACTTGTATTCTAATTAAACCGGGGTGCACTTTATTACAATCTTTGAACTTTGTTATAGGGACATAACCACGATTCACCTGAGCTGGTGTCATGTCCTTAATGAGGCTAAACATAATTTTAAGTTCAGTCTACCTCCCCTTAGATTTAACTAGTCTACCCCCAACGCCGGAGCTGAAACTTCTGGTGGTCAAATAAGCTCGTGGACGACACCTACTTGTGGGGTGTGACGCACATCACAAACTTGTCTGTGGGAGCTCTGATACCAACAGTAGAGATGAGACCTTGAATTCATATTAGCTAACAACTTAAGATGATTTAAGAAGGCAACAAACCAACCTTTGTTAACAGGATGCGTAGTGATATTATTAATATTACTTTCTGTACATATTATTTAGTTGACTTAATGACTGGACAATCAGACTAGAGACTGGAAATTCTCATATGAAGCTTCACTGCCGGAGTTTGTACTGAATGTTGAACAACCCCAGGTGCTCTACAGAAATCCTAAGAAAACTGATTGGGCACTCTAAATTGAACAACTCACAACAATGATTTGATCATTGCTAAAAAAAGAGTGAGCTGTTAGGATGACTTAGACATAATTGCAACGTCTTTAAACGACGCAATTATTAGTTCTTATATGATTGCGTATACCTGTACTCTACGGATTAGATCTAGGACTACTAACGTTGCGCGGTGGACTTGGAATCTGGATCTGCAGAGAAGAAACCCTCGAAAATTCTTTAAATCGTGCGAACACATCTGGATATTGGGAGCTTACCACTTAGCGTTAACAAAATATAATAAGGCAATAAGGAAAGCCAAGTTTGACTCCTGGAAAGTTTTTACTGTGGAGCTTAACAGCTTGAAAAGTGTAGCTAGACTAAACAAAGTGCTAGCCTCGAAACCTCTGAACCCAATTGGTACACTTTGAAAATTATACGGGCAATATACATCAACGGCAGGTAAAACTTTCGATATTCTTCTCGAAACACACTTTCCGGGATGCATTAGGTGTGACACTGAGCTAGCAGGGGCTTTTTTGGTGAAAGGCCTCGGCCAAGGGCTGCACAGGTGGACTGGAACCTGGCCAGACACATTGTCACGTTTTCCATGGTTAAATGGGCTATCAACAAGTTTAGCCCATATAAATCACCCGGGAGGGACTTATACGTGTACCCTGCTTTTTTGGAGAGAGAATCCGACTCGGTTATATACCTGCTTTGTAAACTTTTTAGGGCCAGCCTGGCATATGGTTATGTACCGACGGTTTGAGCAGTGATCAAAGTGGTATTTATTCCGAAGCGAGGCAAATCTGACAATAGTCAAGCTAAGGCATTTAGACCGATCACTATCTCCTCATGTATCCTCAAAATACTGGAAAGACTGGTAGAAAGATACATTCGGTACGGGGTCCTTCAGGGACAACCTCTCCACCGGAATGATCATGCCTATCAGGCTGGTAAATCGTGCGTCACTGCCCTCGTCGAACTGATATGTAGAGCAGAGGATGCATTAGAGAACAAAGAGGTTTCTCTCTGAAAAAGCTAAAAATTAAACGTGGTAATATAAATATTCGATGAATATTGAAAATTCATCACAAGGTCTGATTACAATAATTATCTTCTATAAGTATTGCTATACAGGATAAGAAATCATTAATAGAAATACATTAGAGCTTATGATATTGTATAAGTAGAATTCTAATTTCGATGCAGTAAACATTATAATATATTTCAAGGTAGTTTTAAAGTTATTTTTGTAAAATTTTATTTGTTATAAACTTACTCATAGAATGAAATTACTATACGTACAATCTATTTTGTCATAGTTCATTTATATAAGCTATAAAATTAAGCAACAATTATTTATGTACATTTATATATTTATAAAATTTGAATTTATATATTTAGATTTGAATATATCAAATCCTTTAAAAGGTCCTTTTCACAATAATTATTGTATTATTTTCTCTCTTTTTTGTTTTCAATAAATAAAAAGTAAATTATAATACAATTTTTTTCGCTAATATTGTTAAATAATTGTATTGTTAATGTTAATTCTTTGTTTTGTTTGAGGTTTATATTGGTTTTGTCAACAGTGTCATTATAAAATGTGCAATATAATTTTTTTTGTAAAATTGTTTAACGTTGGTATTTCCCAATGATTTTTATAAATTAGCAAAACATATTGTTTTTAGGAATTAAAGATGAGAAATGAACCATCATAAAAGTGAAGATTTAATGAATAACATAAACAGGTTTTTATTCACATTTTTATCGATCTTATCGGATTCTAAATATTTTATCTGGCAGCTATTGTCCCAAATATTTGGTTATGTCATAAATCATGTATAGGTTTTTCTATGTGTACTAAATACTGATATCTTGAGACATTTTTCATGAATCATTGTTTATTTAAACTTACGAAAATCCATTTACAACAAATTACTCCAATAAAAACCAATTATATAAAAGATTAATAATACCAGTACTTACTCGCCATCAGTTTTACACAAATTAAATAATGTTCAATTTAATTATTTAAAATTATAATTTCTATATAATTAATTATATCAGATATAATTTACGTTATCATGTGTGATCTGTGATCGATGAATATAAAATCTAAAGACTAATACAAATATTAAACAATATAACATTACATTTACTGCTTGATTTATTGCAACAATAACCAAAATTCATATCCACAGTAAATGGGTGGTCTAGTTTTATGGACTGTAATATAATATTACAATTCATTTTGTAGAGCTTTAGATTGAACCAATTATAGTCCACTTTGTCAGCAAATGCACAATTGACACTGCAGTAGAATTGCTGATATTCCATTGACCATATCAGCAACATTAAGGACTGACCAAACAACACTATCCAATCCACATTTATTGAAGGAGTGCATTATAAAAACTATGCATATTGAACTTCAGCTTTTATTATAAAAACCACCAAATGTATAACATTTCAAAACTAGTTCTTTATTTCAGTTTTATATTCCTTTTTTGCTTGTGATATTACCAAACTTGACTAAAACGTACTATGAGATTACTGTAATTTCTTTTTAGGTCTTCAAATATGGATCAAACCGAACTAACTTATAAACAAAAATGTATTAGTTTTATTCTTTAACCCAAATTAAGACTTAATAAATTAATAATATGCCAAATTCTTCAGCCAATGCTTCTTCCTTATGTATAGCTAAAACATGGATTTTGTGTACATCCATCATAACAAAACAACATAATGCGTTGTAACAACGTAATGTTTTTATAAACTGCCTAAAATTTCTAACTATTTCGTAAATTAAAAATAAACATTTTAAGTACTTAATCTTTTATATTTATAGAGTGCTCGTATTTTCGTGCCAGTCATAATATACTGAAACTAACTAGAATAGAATAGAATAGAATAGAATATTTTTATTCAAGAAATATTACATGCAGTGGCCCTGCTAAGTGAGAACTCACTTATCAGCAGGATCCAGAAATTACATATTTTATACATTACATTTAGAAATAAAAAAAACAGTATAATATTAAAGAATATACAGTAATGAAAACAATACATATCAGTGTGTATAGTAGTGGCAGATGGTGGGTATTAAAACTTAACTAGTTAACAATAGAAGTGGCATTAATAAATCTTAACTATAGTGTAATTATGTATAAATCAAAGATTATTATGTATTAAGATTTACAACATGAGTTATCTAAACAGGTTTTATAGCAAATCATCTTTAGAAATCAATTAAACATTCACCTACAATAATAACAAACTATGAAGTCGTGAAAGTTTGTTTGGAATCACTTGTGATACAAATTTACAACAAATAAGTTTACAGCTTAAGTCATATAACAGTCAAACGTAGTTAGGTATTCAAAACTTGGTTAGTTGTTTGTATTGGGACGACTTGGCAACTTACTATAACGATCTGCAGTTGGCAACAGTTCCAGTGGTATATAAAATATAAATTATGAATTATCAATGAAAATGAAAGAGTTTATGTTGAAAAGTTTGTTTGCTAAATTGGCAATCGATACGGTTAAGATACTGGCAAATATACTACCTTTAAAAAAAGTAAAATATTCTCAATTTATCTTCCGTAAAGTAAATTTTTAATCTTGTTAAGTTTGATAAAATACTTTTATATTGATTGGTAGAAATAATTGGAGATATCAATCGCATCAATTGATTTAAGGACATGTGTAAAAGCTCGTGTTATCTTCAGGTGTTACTAACTACCTTAGTCTACATTTACATATATTATTGGTTGACTTTTAAGAAAGTCGTGTTCTTAAAAACTATCACATATAACACTATTATAAAAAATATAAAACACAATATGAAATGCAGATAAAAAGAAGTAACAATATGAAAATGTTCAACAATACACTTATTAGATCATTAAATATAAAACATACATAACTTATCCAAACAGCGTTCTAACTCCACCAAGATGGGGGGCTGGGTATCAAACCCACTACAGTCACCTGACGAACTCATTCCGAACCTGCCAAACGATGAGTTTATTTCTTTAAACGCTTGAAGCACTGGAAATCTCAAGTCTATTTCTAGCCATCATGAAAAATGTTAACTAAAAATAAATAAATAAACTATAGTTTTATATTTTGTAAAAAAATTCTATATATTTATAAATATAGAACGATATTAGTGAAATAACAAATGATTCAATGCTATCGTAAGGTATGAGGAAGTATAGCTGTATATATTTAAATTTACATATAGGATGAATAGGTGTTTTTAAGAACAACACATGTAAGTGGTTATGGATATTTACACGGTACGAAACAGTGTCCAAACGTCCCTTCTCTAAGTTATATTAATCTACTTAATAATATCTCCAAGTTAAATGGATTTTATGTGAATCTAAAAGTTTCATATTATAAAACTTGTCATGTTGAATCCTCAGTAAATCAGTCAAGTTTCATAGACCAACTATTATTTACCGATTGGTAATTTTTTGGATCAATATTGATGTATAAAAATAGTTTAATAACTACTCTTAAAATTGGAGTATACACTTGAAGTGTTCCAAAATCTCCCGTATTAATTTAAGAGAGTGGCAGGTGAAGTCATAAATAACCCAAGGTATACTCTAGGTGTGTGGAGGTAACGGAGTGTGAGCTTTATCATAAGAACCTAGGGAGTCATAAGAAGTGTTTATGGTACATACCTCGAAGTATGCTAGCACATGAAACTAAGCTTAACAGCTGGTAACGTTCATAAAAACCATATTATAATAATTTATGCTGAAATCAGGCTTAATGTCAAAACAAACTTATATCATCACAACTTTATTCAGTGTTCAGTGAATACAATAATTATGATCATTGCAAACATCAGATTACAAACTTTCATTCCACATATTACATGTCACTGTTGAATGTATATTACTCATTGTCTTAGCATTATAAGTTTTTGTTTATAGTTCACGTATGTGGCACATAAAACCCAAAGAGTAGAATGTTCTTGTATTTATTCTAGAGCGTAAATGTCTATAGTTAATGTATAAATGTGTATAGATTTTAAATTACATTTAAATTCTATAAAAAAATTGGCTATCTCACTTTTTTATATAAAACTTATATGTATATATGGTCTAAGTAGAGCTTTAAAACAAATTAATACTTTTTTAGTTCCAACAAAATAATGCTCGAACCAAATCATTGTTTACTGCTTCAAGTATGGCTTTATTGTATTTTGTATCTCGTTAAGTTTAATTTAATATATTACATGATTAGTTGAGTGATTTAAAATTTTTTTAGTTTTGGGGATACACAATCAGTAAAGTTGCCCCACCACCATTCGGATGGTTATAGGAATAGTTTAAATATATGCACTTTTCCATTCCCTAAAACTAACACGTAACTGCAGTTAAAAATTTAGTATTATCTAAATATTTACTTAGTATAATATTTATTATTGAAAATAAAAATTTTTAGTGATATAAATTTTTTTTTAAATGCATATAAAAATAACCTATTGAATGTATAATTTGGTTATTAGTATAACCAATATATAATAAAACTTACTACATTTAATAATTATAATGCTATTAAAATTAAACTTTCCCTAAATATTTACATTCACTATTAGGATTATTATGATTTTTATGTATTTTGCTGATTCGATAGTACTATTTTAAAGAAAATACCCACAACAATATATTTTAATAACAGAATTACTCTGAGAATAACACATATAGTCAGCATGCAGCAGTAAGCCTGATATTGCAGCCTTGTAACTTATAAGGCAGAAAGTGCATTCAATGGTTGCAATATCTTGTCCTTATTGTGTTTATAGTTGAACAGTTTTATTCACAATATTAGTTTAACATTACTTTACAATAGTTGGAACATAAATAGGGTTTTACAAGCCAAATTACCAAAATTATCATAGATCTGTTGGTAGTATAAGATACCAACCATAAACTTAAAACTGGTTCTTAAAATACAAATCCCTATTTTCTAACTTCTACGTGGAGAAAATAACTTTTAAATAATTGCTACAAACTTTATATTTAAAGATAAGCTATTAAATTTAATTGTACCAAAACAAGTTAGTTTTTATATATAATTTATTTTGCTACTATTATATGAAATATTAACACACGTGTGTACTAAGATAGTTACAGACCAGAATGAACGCGGATTCGTCCAGCGTACAGCCAAGTGTCACATGTAGTATCTAAAATAGTGAAGGCGTTTTTATGTTTATTACGACAACTAACATACGTGACCAAACGAATTTATGTAGTACACATTTAAAGTTAAACACAAACTAATATTTTTAAGTTTTGTATATTTTATAAACGTACAAAACGTTTTATTTCGAAGTAAAAAAAATCACTTTATGTGTATTTCAACTATAAACCCTTGTTGTATGTTTATGTAGAATTGAAATGTTCACGTAATGTTCCTTGATAAACACAGTAAGCTATTTTTGAGTAATATTATAATATTAAATTGTTACGCTAACATGACGTGTTCTTTAACATAGTAGACTGCGGAGTTTTTTCACGACACGATGTAATAATATAGATATAAAAATGTTCAGGGGAAAAATAAGTAGTAAATTTGTACAAGGTTGATTTTCATAAAATAATTAAATAACAATCAGTGATTTGTTAAACAATGTATCAATTTAAAAAAAAAGTGTTACTATCTGTAAATAAAAATGCCTTATATATAAAATATTTAATAACGGCATCATTATCATGTGAATTAATAGCCCGGTGTGTGCCCACTACAATACAGCCTGTAGAACGCCTGCAAACCAGCGTTAGGCAAGGAGCTGCGTAATTTCATGTCTGTAACTATCAGTACCTACGGTCTTATTTTGTTTACAATTGCTAGTAGATATTTCAAAATGGAAGACGACATTATATCATAATTGTTAGTGTTATACCAAGACATATGATAGTGATATAGATTGTCTAGAGAAAATCAGAACGTTTTTAAATGGTAAAAGTTATGTATTATTTAATAAAACATTCATTTAATATCATGAGCAGCCATTATGTAATTGGTTAGGGCTAATAATAATTTAAGTATTACACAAAAAATGTAGAGTGGTATATTTTGGGTACAAGAACATCTTTATTTTGAAAAAGATTCTTTTCTTGAATTTAGAGCAAATGTATATCAATTTAATGTACAATACATAAAAAGAAGCTCTGACTTACAATTGGGTGAAGTTGAAAATTATTGTTGTACAATATTAGGAACATGGAACAAGTTGTGTAGCACAGGATCATTTACATAGTAGATGAAGGGTGATAGTTATGGATAAAAAGGTAAAGTATACAGACTCATACCATTTTAAACAAGATCAATTTAAATGCTATACTTATGGTTAAAGAGTAATATCAACCCCTTATTTCCTCCCAATGAAGTTATTACTCTTATAAAATTATTGTCACAATTATATAATATATTTTATAATCCGGGTGGTTCTAACAATGAATAAACCTTTGATAAAATTATTTTTAATACTAAGGTTATCGTTTTAAAACTAGTAAACAGTGGAGCCAATCGTATCGATGATCAAATGTGACACAATTGTTATAACAAACAATCGTATCGATGATCAAATGTGACACAATTGTTATAACAGCCAATCGTATCGATGATCAAATGTGATACAATTGTTATAACAACCAATCGTATCGATGATCAAATGTGACACAATTGTTATAACAAACAATCGTATCGATGATCAAATGTGACACAATTGTTATAACAACCAATCGTATCGATATCAAATGTGATACAATTGTTATAACAACCAATCGTATCGATGATCAAATGTGACACAATTGTTATAACAGCCAATCCTATCGATGATCAAATGTGACACAATTGTTATAACAACCAATCGTATACATGATCAAATGTGATACAATTGTGATAATAACT
>JAQJVL010000416.1:447946-767946 GCA_035578905.1 Stictocephala bisonia | reverse complement strand
AGATCAGCTGATGTAATTCGTTACATGTGCCTACATCATGTTCACTTGTGATAGCCTCTCTTAGGGTAATGACCGTTATACCTCACGAAACATGAAACGTTTCATATTTATTAAGAGAGGTGACATTGAAGTATCCAATGTCGGGAAAAAATTGCAAAATGCATTTGCTAACTTGTCAATAAAACGAGTATAGACTGTTTGGTCAAAAAAATTTCGATTTTTTTCGATTTCAATGACTTTATATCAGGTATTAAACGCCTACAAAGTAGTTCTTTCGTTAAAATTGTGTTTATAGTTATAAATACATCACCTCAAAGATGTGAATTTGGGCTTTCTTGGAACATTCGGAATTAAGAAACTATTTTCCCGACTGTTCCTAGATTTTTAAAACTGACCCTCATAGGACTGGTCTTGCTCATTAGTT
This sequence comes from Stictocephala bisonia, assembly GCA_035578905.1. NCBI lineage: Eukaryota > Metazoa > Arthropoda > Insecta > Hemiptera > Membracidae > Stictocephala > Stictocephala bisonia. The sequence goes on along the minus strand of JAQJVL010000416.1, from coordinate 767,522 downwards.
ATTTTAAATTAGTGATTTTACTGCAAATTAGGAAATTTTATTTTAAATAATTAATGTTATATGTTTGCTTTTATTTTATTATGACGAGAAATGTCATGTCGTGTTTGGCATCTTATGCTTTTTAATATCACACAATTTACAAAATTGACTAACACTAAATACTCAACTTTTGATTGTACAAAAGTGCGGGTAAAAACCCGCATGTTATATTATAATCCAACCGCAACGTACACGTACGGCGAGACACAGAACCCGCACCAGCAGGATCGTGCTTAAACGACTTCCTTCAATTGTACCCCACTCATCCCAAGTGAGTGGGAGGGGTCGACTATCTGTGTTTGAGTAGATCGCGGTCAGACCTACAGTCAGAGCTACAAGCGGAATTTAGTTGTTCCTAAAGCAGGCCGAACCACCTTAATGGAACTCTTATTTTACCTGGTGAAGTTAACGTAACCTTAACCTAGCACCAGTAACCCGCCAAGTTGTGTGCAAAGACGGACTTGCACATCGGTCATCTAACCACGCTCGATATTCCTCTTGCGATAACGTCAGAACCTTTCGTCCAAGGCCAACAGCCAACTTAAATTTGGGCTTCCCTTTCGTCAAAGTAGATACATGTCTAGTAGCTTCATCATAGGTAGCTTAAAATTCCAAATTGCTCTATAGATTAAGGAGAACTCAAACTTCTAGTAACATGTGTAGGTCAACAAATCACAATGAGTGACAGACATGATGTTGGGCACACAGCAAGCATAATAGCAGGCGCAAGTATTCCTCTGCCTGAATGATGATTGCTATACATTTTTGTAATGTCGTTGCAAAATAAAAATTTGATTTATGTTATGATAATTATTCTTCTTTCTTTTAAGGGTTATTTAATTTTTCATTTGAGTAAAATGTTTGGATATAGTTTTATGGCCTGTTTTTTAAGCACACAACACGCAATTTGCTGCCTACATAACTGATAATAATGCCAGATATATAATTTTCCTGCTCTCAGTTTTAACGTGTGTTTGAGAGTTTTAAGATGATGTCATCGAGCATAACTAATATAACAATGGCATTCCTCACTATTTTGTTCAAGGTATTCTCCATGGCTAGATTATATTTAGCAGCATAGTTGTGAAGGCCTCCTACGCACTGAGCAGGCTTATTGTGAGAATTGGTAATACATTTTTTATGTTTTTACTGCAACTAAATATTTGTTAGAACTCTTCACTAATGCTGCATGTTCACTTTCTGCCTCCAATCGTCTCCTCCCTCTCTTGCTTTTGTCAAAATTGTGTCTGCTATTCCTGTAGTGTAACCTTTACCAACCATTTACCACCTTCAGGATTTAACTTTAACCGTTTTTGTCTGTAATCTTCAGTAACTTGTTCATCGTATAATATACGGGCACTGAACGTGTTCTGGTGGTTAGTTGGGTCAGTACCATTTTACTTGTATGGGTGGATGGGTGGGTGGGTCAATACTATTGTAATAAAATTTTAGGTTACCTGCCCGTTGGCTTTAGTAGAAGCAGAGGCTATTTTCTCATCACTACGTAAAGAAGCCAAAATCAGGTTTTTTTGTTGTTGTAACGTTTTCGACAAGCTGTGTACACTATTATTTTTTCCAATGGTTCAAGTAACCTGCGCTGCTGATGTCTGTTACGTTTGGCACTAAACACAATAAGATTTGTTTTCACTCTCTTTTTAACAACTGACGCTTGAGTTTTATCTGTCAAACATTCTTCGCAAAACACACGTGGTTGAGAGAGCCGTACCTCCTCTCCATGCCTACTATGACCAAACATATTTTACCATTGAAACGTAAAGAAAATTGAATTATTTTTAACTTTTTACTCGAAATGTATCCCCCAGGACGCGTAGTTTTCGATTTATTAGCAAAAAACAAAAAAATCTAAAAACTGTCCTGAAAAAGATATGTTTCGTCCCCCTGATGTTTCCAAAAGAAAATGTAGGTGGAAAACTCGTTTACTACATCCCTAGTCAACGTCAACAAATGGTATTAACTACGGAATCATGTCCATGTAAAGGAGCCTCACTGCTAGATTAGAAGCCATATAAATCATATAGTTTTCATATCGATTTACTATGCAAGGCTACATTATTTTGGCATATTTTCTGAAACAATTTATGATTAAGTAGAGGTTATATAAACCATTCGAAAGTAATGATTTGGCAAGCAAAAAGAAAACGGACACTTTTTAGCTAAATGTGATATATTTCACGGTGTTAAGCAGAAAGTATCGAAAAAGACAGTATATAAAAAACAATCGCTTAAATAAAGCTACAAATATTACAAGCATAATGATGAAAGTAAACCCTAATGCCATGTACACCGTTTGAAAGTGTTTTTTCTATTGTATAATAATCACTAACAATACAGTTTAATATCTAATTGCGAAATAGAGTTATATAGGGAAATATATAAGCATGTCACAAACCTTTCACAGCAAAATTAATGACGTCATAACAACCGATAGACGTGCAGAAAATTTGTGTCCCGGGCTTTTTCGACTTGTCCACTCATGTACTATCACAGTCCAAAACTTCAATTGGTTGCCAGACTTGAAATATTTTAGGATAATATGGTGCTTTTCGGCCCCCCTATGGTGGAAAGGTTTAACATTTCTTCTCAGAAAAAACAATAATCAATTGGCTCAATAAAATACTTAATGCTAATGCTGTGGGTCTTGATAGCTGACCCAATTTTTCAGGCACACTTTTCTTCTAATTGTATTCAGCGCTGATCAAAGACTGTACAGTGGTTGAAATTTAATTAATTCGTTTAATTTATAACTCATCAAAACTGAAAATTCCGTTATTTTCACAAAGTTTAATCTGTCTTCATTCCTCTCAATTTCTCCGGGAAAGTTCATCCGTGAAGTTGATGAGGTTTCATTCAATTTGTAACTTTACTGAATATTCTATCAGAGGGTAAATTTCACTTGAAAGATAGCTCTGAAAGGTTGAATCATATTTTATCCTATCCAGATCTGGGTAAAACATATATGTTCTGAATATGATAATTTGTAAATTAATTTTATAAAATGTACTCTTCATAACCTTTCAACCATTAGAAAACATTTACTTAATTCCTTTAGTCATAATTTTATACTGCAGATTGTCTAAATCACAGGTCTGCAAAAAAAATTTTTTGTCAGCTGCATGAGATATTTTTTCTAAATACTATGTTTTTTTGTGTGCTAAATCTAAAAATAACAACCATTTTCCTCCAGCACGTATAGTTTTTTTGCAATTTGTGGGGAAATAAAATAATAAAAACACTATAGTTTGGTTAATACAATCATTTAAACGAATAAATCAATATTATAGAGTTCACAGTTTTATATTCACTTGTTTTCTTCATATGTTTTGTGAAATCTTCTTTTCTTTTCATTTATACTCCTTCGAACTCGCTTTCTTTTTTCATTTGTTGTGTCCCGCTTCAGCATCCAGCAGTAGTCTGCCAGCATGTTTACATTCCACCTTCCTTGATATCGTCTCTCAATGTCACGGACATCCTGATGGAAACGTTCCCCTTGTTCTTCACTGTACGCTCCCAAATTTTCAGGAAAGTACTCAACATGAGAGTGTAAGAAATGAACTTTCAAGCTCATATTACATCCGAGCTCTTCAAAAGCAGCCAACATGCGTTTGACAATCGTTTTGTAAAGAGGGTCTTTGGAGTTCCCCAGAAATGTTTTTACCACATCCCTGAAAGAGTTCCATGCTTCTTTTTCCTTTTCATTCATGTTTTCGGAGAAAAGAGGATCAGAAAGAAGTTTCCTGATGTCAGGGCCCGTAAAAACTCCCTCTTTCAACTTGGCTTCAGAGAGTTTTGGGAACTTGGAGCACAAGTACTTGAAGCAGTCCCCATCTTTCGGCAGTGACTTAACAAACTGCTTCATAAGCCCCAGTTTTATGTGAAGAGGTGGGAGCAAAACCTTTTCAGGTGGAACTAAGGTAGTGTAAACAACATTTTTTTCACCAGGAACCAATGTACGCAGTGGCCAGTCAGTTTTTCCCCAGTGAAGGTCTCTGGCTCGGCTGTCCCATAAACAGAGAAAACAGGGATATTTTGTGTATCCAGATTGTTGGCCCAACAGCATTGTTATTATTTTAAAGCCTCCACAGACCATCCATTCATGTTCATTGTATTTGATTTTCTCAAGAACCACAGCTAAATTTTCATAACTTTCCTTTAAATGAACTGAGTGTCCTAAAGGTAGTGAACCAAACTCATTTCCATTATGCAGTAAAACCGCTTTAAGACTAGTTTTAGACGAGTCTATGAAAAGGCGCCACTGAGATGGATCATATTCAATGTTAAAGTACTTCATAAGTCCGTGAATATCACTGCAATAAACGAGATCACCCTCTTGAACAAAAAATTTAGTAACTTCTTTTTCCCGGTGTCTAAACCAAGCAAATGTTGTTCCAGGCGATAGCAAGTTTTTATTTTTTAATCTTGAACCTAGAAGTTCGGCAGCTTCTTTTGAAAGGCCTATGTCTCTAACTAGGTCATTCAGCTCGCTCTGCGTGAAAGGCTGCGGTCCCTCATCTACAGAAATATCTGAACTGGACTCGTCTTGTGAAAGAATAGGGTTTTCGTCCTCTGAACTACTAGGAACATCATTTAAACTAGGAGGTGGAAGTGGAACTGGTACTTCAAGGCTATGAGGCACTGGTCGAATAGCTGAATTTAGGTTCGGGTATGCTATTTTCTTTTTGTTTTTAGAATTAAAACCTTTTACATCTACGGAACAAAAATAACAGTCAGTAGTATGATTTTGCTGCTCACGCCACATCATTGGGATTCCGAAACGAAATGAGGTTTTCTTACCCTTATACCACAGACGGAGATCTTCTTCACACCTTCTACACACCTTATGGGGAGCCCACGTCTTGTCTTGGTCACCAACTTTCAAATTAAAATAAGCAAAATACACTTTCTTCACAAAATCACTGATATTTCTTTGCTGACTTTTAATAGTATACTCTCCACAAATAAAACAAAAGTTATCAGGAGATATAACACAACCTCTATGAGCCATGATTCACTAGAAAAGCAAGAGCACAGTCACAGTTAAACAAAGAATGTAGACTGAGTGTGGGCAACAACAACACAGCAAGCACAGACTGGAACTAACTGACCATATAGCAACACGCTCGTACATGAAAAAAGGTTGCTATTGCTCTTTAACCACTACAAACAATCTAGCAAACGTGTAATAACAAGCTAACCTTAATGATAAGATTCCTCAAGTAGCTCTAGTAACCAATCAAACATGTTGGTACGTGGTGAGTTAAGCTGCCTTAAGTGCAAGTATACAAAATGCATCCCTCCACTACTTCAACCCCCACCCCCTCCAACTCCCATTTTGTATTTAAATTAAAATTAAGTATTTGTTAAATTGGTATAGCTTAAAAGGAATAAATCGTTACTAGATACGAGTTTAACTATATAAAACAACTATACCAAACCAAAGTGTAAAGGAAATTAATATATATTACTTATATAATAAAGAACTGTAATTTGCAAGAAATTATGATGTGATGGAATTTTTTTGGCATTTTTCCCGGTTTCAGCACGTAAAAATACATATAAAACGGGCAAAATATTTCATGCAGTTTTTTGGTTGCAGACCTGTGAATCATTCGTTTTACAGTGGTGCTATTCAGCACATTTATAAATTTATTTTATAACAAATTATTTTAAGTATCCTATTAAGTGTGATTCAAGTTCTATAAATCCCAGATCACGTCCAATAACTAAAAGGTGTTCTAGCTTTATTAATGTTCAATAAATTATTTTTGACTCAGTTCAACTTGTTATAAGAATACACCATAAATAATAAAATAACTAATCTTCCCATACTGTAGGGTTTTATAATTACATAAAAACTATTCTGTGAATATAAATTCAACTATACTCAATTGTGAAATATATAACGAGAGAATAATTTCATTTTTAAACATGAATCATTTTGTTATTCGTCATAGATTTATGTAATGAATTAAAGACAGTTAGCAAGCTGAAGTCAAGTTAAGACGGAGATAAGGTTTTAATAACTTAATCATTAACAATGTTATCATCATTAATCCAGAAGATATTTTAGGAATACACGTGTAAAATATGCTTTTGATTAATACATTAAAATTATATACGTAATTTTATAATTTTACTACTACATAATATTTAAAATGTTGGACATGTAACCAGTTAATTCCCAAAAGATTAAGTGTTTATTAAACAGTAATTCATTAAATAAACTCGAAAACAGATATGTAGGATAATTCTTCGTTATTTATCTATTGTAAAACGCATAAAACTGCCCCTGTTAAAAACGTCGTTATTCCCAGAATATTTAACTTGTTACCTCAATGTTGTAAAGGTTGAATCCAGATCATTGGTCTAACTAAGTACACCCCGAGTAAGACGTCTTTACTCGCAGAATTTTTAACTTGTTACCACAATGTTGTGACGATAGAATCCCGATCATAAATCTAACTAAGTACACCCCTAGTAAGACGTCTTTACTCGCAGAATTTTTAACTTGTTACCACAATGTTGTGACGATAGAATCCCGATCATAAGTCTAACTAAGTACACCCCTAGTAAGACGTCTTTACTCGCAGAATTTTTAACTTGTTACCTCAATGTTGTTAAGGTTGAATCCGGATCATGGGTCTAACTAAGTACACCCCTAGTAAGACGTCTTTACTCGCAGAATTTTTAACTTGTTACCACAATGTTGTGACGATAGAATCCCGATCATAAGTCTAACTAAGTACACCCCTAGTAAGACGTCTTTACTCGCAGAATTTTTAACTTGTTACCACAATGCTGTGATGATAGAATCCCGATCATAAGTCTAACTAAGTACACCCCTAGTAAGACGTCTTTACTCGTAGAATTTTTAACTTGGTACCTCAATGCTGGAAAGGTAGAATCCAGATCATAGGTCTAACTAAGTACACCCCTGGTAAGACGTCTTTACTCGCGGAATATTTAACTTCTTACCTCAATTTCGTAAAGGTAGAATCCGGATCATAGGTCTAACTAAGTACACCCCTAGTAAGACGTCTTTACTAGCAGAATATTTAACTTGTTACCTCATTGCTGGAAAGGTAGAATCCAGATCATAGGTCTAACTAAGTACACCCCTAGTAAGACGTCTTTACTAGCAGAATATTTAACTTGTTACCTCATTGTTGTAAAGGTAGAATCCCGATCATAGGTCTAACTAAGTACACCCCTGGTAAGACGTCTTTACTAGCAGAATATTTAACTTGTTACCTCATTGTTGTAAAGGTAGAATCCAGACCATAGGTCTAACTAAGTACACCCCTAGTAAGACGTCTTTACTCGCAGAATATTTAACTTGTTACCTCATTGTTGTAAAGGTAGAATCCAGACCATAGGTCTAACTAAGTACACCCCTAGTAAGACGTCTTTACTCGCAGAATATTTAATTTGTTACCTCATTGTTGTAAAGGTAGAATCCAGACCATAGGTCTAACTAAGTACACCCCTAGTAAGACGTCTTTACTAGCAGAATATTTAACTTGTTACCTCATTGTTGTAAAGGTAGAATCCCGATCATAGGTCTAACTAAGTACACCCCTGGTAAGACGTCTTTACTAGCAGAATATTTAACTTGTTACCTCAATGTTGTAAAGGTAGAATCCAGACCATAGGTCTAACTAAGTACACCCCTAGTAAGACGTCTTTACTCGCAGAATATTTAACTTGTTACCTCAATTTTGTAAAGGTAGAATCCGGATCATGGGTCTAACTAAGTACACCCCCAGTAAGACGTCTTTACTCGCAGAATATTTAATTTGTTACCTCATTGTTGTAAAGGTAGAATCCAGACCATAGGTCTAACTAAGTACACCCCTAGTAAGACGTCTTTACTAGCAGAATATTTAACTTGTTACCTCATTGTTGTAAAGGTAGAATCCCGATCATAGGTCTTACTAAGTACACCCCTGGTAAGACGTCTTTACTAGCAGAATATTTAACTTGTTACCTCATTGTTGTAAAGGTAGAATCCGGATCATGGGTCTAACTAAGTACACCCCCAGTAAGACGTCTTTACTCGCAGAATTTTTAACTTGTTACCACAATGCTGTAAAGGTAGAATCCGAATCAAGGTCTAACTAAGTACACCCGTAGTAAGATGTCTTTACTCGCAGAATATTTAACTTATTACCTCAATGTTGTAAATGTAGTATCCGGATCACAGGTCTAACAAAGTACACCCCGGGTAAGACGTCTTTACTCACAGTATATTTACTTGTTACCTCAATGTTGTAAATGTAGTATCCGGATCATAGGTCTAACTAAATATGCCCCGGGTAAGACGTCTTTACTCACAGTATATTTACTTGTTACCTCAATGTTGTAAATGTAGTATCCGGATCATAGGTCTAACTAAATATGCCCCGGGTAAGACGTCTTTACTCACAGTATATTTACTTGTTACCTCAATGTTGTAAAGGTAGAATCCGGATCACAGGTGTAACTAAATACACCCGGGGTAAGAGGTCTTTACTCGCAGAATATTTAACTTGTTACCTCAATGTTGTAAGGTAGAATCCGGATCATAGGTCTAACTAAAAATGCCCCAGGTAAGGCGTCTTTACTCGCAGAATATTTAACTTGTTACCTCAATGTTGTAAGGTAGAATCCGGATCATAGGTCCAACTAAATACGCCCCTGGTAAGAGGTCTTTACTCACAGTATATTTACTTGTTACCTCAATGTTGTAAAGGTAGAATCCGGATCACAGGTGTAACTAAATACACCCGGGGTAAGAGGTCTTTACTCGCAGAATATTTAACTTGTTACCTCAATGTTGTAAGGTAGAATCCGGATCATAGGTCTAACTAAAAATGCCCCAGGTAAGGCGTCTTTACTCGCAGAATATTTAACTTGTTACCTCAATGTTGTAAGGTAGTATCCGGATCATAGGTATAACTAAATACGCCCCTGGTAAGAGGTCTTTACTCACAGAATATTTAACTTGTTGCCTCAATGTTGTTGTTACTTCTCGAGAACACCATGAGTTTTAATTTAATTAGCAAAGATGAATCGTTATAACATTTAATTATTTTATAGCGAAATAATAATGCTTGGAAAAGTACTTAGAAAATTAAAATATATTTAAGTTTTGGAGGTAATCGACCACCAGTTTACCATTTTATCATTTTATTTTTCCTTTATACTGATCTTTAAATTACAACTCTACAGAAATCTCTTATTCTTTGGATCAGTATTTCTGGTAATTTTTTATTTAATAATAGGTTATATATTAGGTAATTCAATTAACCAGACTGTTATAATACTACTTAACTTACTAATTTATTTTTTCTAATAGAAACAGTTTATATCCTATAACTTTTTTCAATGTTTATTTGAAATATTTATTATAAACTAAACACGGCCCTTTAAAAGTAGCTATAAGAGGAATTTTGTCAACTCTTTTAAAGCATTATTGAAAATAAATGTTATATATATAATGATTTATTATTTTCACAATACATATATATATATTTTATTAATTTAAAAATATCTTTTTTTATTATTGTCACATTATTATTATCACTTTGAAGAGGTGAAATAAAGGTTCTTCAATTTTCGTAATCCTCTTTGTTTTAAAACAATCATTATTCTTTTTACCGTTGCTGAAAATTTCAAAGAATTTATGTTTATTTCGAAAAGTATAATACATTTTCTAAATGAACCACTCATAATCATTATTTAAAATAAAAATAAAAACAAGAACAGTTATTATAATTTATAAATTATCATTTCACTACCATCATTTTCAAGGAACTAACTGATTCCTGTTGTGATAAAATTTGTTTAGGTTAAGAACGTACGTAATACCTTAGGTTGGGACTTGCTGTCATTGGACACTGATACACAAATGAAGGAAATAAACATAATACCCGTGTATTCATTGACACACTAAAGTGTAATTTAAAGAATTATGTTTGTACATGTATGATGGTAGTGTATCAGTGTCATTTGTGTATCAATGTCCAATGACAGCAAGTCCCAACCAAAGGTATTACGTACGTTCTTAACCTAAACAAATTTTATCACAACAGGAATCAGTTAGTTCCTTGAAAATCTAGTTTATAGAAACTACACAACAGCTCACACACACATTGAATTTGGTAAACATTTGTTTGATTTAAAAACATAATATATTTTGTTATGGCTCTCTACCATAAAACAACCATACATAAATATTCACACAAAATAAATAAATTACCAAACCTTAATTGATTATGCATTGATGGGTAATTATTTAATATTACAGAACTCATTATTTATTAATGCATTACATATGAGATTAGAGTAAAAAAATAAATAAAGAGTATTTGGTTTATAGTATTCAATTAGAAATTAAATACTGTTATTATGGTTGAAGGGCATTCTGGTTGCAAAATTCATTAAAGCCATCTATTTTTTTTATTTTATTAATTTTTTTTAATTTTTTTATTCTAAATGAACATTATCTTTTAAACCATTCAATAATGTAAAATAAAACAATGAATGTTTCGTTAAAGGTTAAACATGGTTAAAGGAATTCAAGGATATTACTATTTCACCTCTACTTTTCGTTTCAAACAGTAACAATATTCCAATATGTTTACATTGTAACATTCAAAATTATTTTGATTTATAAAGACAAAATATTTAAGGAACCCCTACTTAAAGCTACTGATGTAGAATTGTGATTTGAGAACTACTCATTTTTAATTTATAATTAAAGTTATAGTTCTAATATTAACAGTTTATCTTTTATTATTATTGTTATAAATACACAAGATAGATTAAGATGTTAATCAGAATTAAAAGCTTGGTTGATTTTAAGATTACAAAATATAAAATTAAATAAAATGATTAGTTTGTAGACCTGTATATTTAAAAAATAGGAAATTCGAACAAAGACGTTTAAAAATCTAAACACAAAGGAACATGAAAAGTGAATTGAAGTTAAGTGAAGTGAAAAGTTGTTATAATTTGTAGTAAAAATAAATACAAGAGAACAAAACATTTCAAAAGCCTTTCACTACGATTGGCTCAGACAAAGATTTGTAGCTCACTGGAAAATTACAGACAAGTATTTTTCCTTATTGTTGAAAAGAGAAGTACTTACTATGGATAAAAGTGCGTTAATTCAAATTAATTATATTATTAAGTAAAATATTCAGCTTAGTAAAGTATCAAATCATGATAATTATATCTTTTCCCTTCCAATTTTAAAGGTATTTTCCATCATGACTGGTTAGTCAAACAGCTTGGCACTTTATAAAAAAATTAAAATGTTGATGGAAGTGTTTGTATTGTATAAAAATAAACTCTGTAATCTTACTGACATTTTTATAATTGATCTCATTATCTTGAATAAGTCAATAGATTATTTTCCCTTGACATCAATCTTTATGAATCTCATAAAAGTATTTGTTGTCTTTTTACTATTAAGGTTCATAATACAAATTGGTCACTTTATGATACAAACAATTGTTCTATTTTATTTAAAATAAAATAAAGTTTTCTTTAAATTGTGTATTATTGAAATTTTACTCATCCTCTTCAATATCAGTACTATAATTAAGGGCTCATTATATTAAAGTTTGCTTCTTACTATAATGCCTAAGGCAAATATAGATATTACATATAAAAATAAATTGATCGTTGACAACGAAACATGTTTAAAATGAAATGGCATTTTACTTGTGATAACTATCTTAATTCTCGAAAATATTTGACTACCCACGGCTCTCACATCTGTCAACGAGAGTTAAGATGTCACCTGAGCCAGCAATATCAGATTTTCTCAACTATATTAACTCAATTAATTGGGTAGCCATGAAAAGTCAAATCTCAATGCCTAGTTTGCATATTACCACCGTGATTGAGAGCGCAGACTGTGGTGTGCGCTGTTAGCGTAGCACTGAGTCTAGAAGCCGGTAATCAGACAGCTGTGTGCGATGTTAGCGTAGCACAGAGTCTGGTAGCCGTTGATCAGATAGTCGTGTGCGATGTTAGCGTAGCACAGAGTCTGGTAGCCGGTGATCAGATAGTCGTGTGCGATGTTAGAGTAGCACAGAGTCTGGTAGCCGGTGATCAGACAGCTGTGTGCGATGTTAGCGTAGCACAGAGTCTAGTAGGGCCTGCTATTTTCGATTTGGCTGGAGCTTAGGTGACATCATCTTAACTCTCGCTGACAGTACTGTAACTTTATATAAATTATGTATAAGCCATAGCTTATGTTCGATAACCTTTACCAAATTAAATGAGTGATTAATAAAGTAGTTTTGTACTAAAGGTTTAGTGGAACCAATTTTGTTTTCTTAAAATACCTAATACTTAATCTTGTATACAGTGAGCTCCCAAACTGTTACAAAGAATAAATTAAAATTACAAAAGTTTCATCATACAAATATTGTTTTGTATAATGAAATATCAAATTTCCAGCTGATCTAAGGAGTGGCTTTACTCTAAGTTTATCTTTCGATTTAAAACATCCTAAGAACATCTGAAAAACATCGTAAAATATGTTGATTGTGACAAACATATTCGGAGGACCTGTTTAAGTTTCATTTTACGAGCTTCATTCATCACTTTTATAGTTAAATTTCAGTGCAATATCACGCATTTTGCTTCCTTTTGTTATTTTTTCGTGTTTAGTACTTTGTACACCCAATAGCCTGATTGCAAGGTTTTAGTAAGGTTGTATTATTTTTCAGTCAAGATAATTTTTAAGTTATGGTGATAATATCCATGTCAATTAGTTGACAGTGCCAAGTTATACATTAATATTAAATTAAATATAATGTTATAACATTATTTAACACATTTAATAAGGAATTTCGATAGCAATAGTTTCATTATCAGACACTTCATAAACATTGAATACAAAAGGTTAATTAACATGTGATTTCAATATTTAACTTGTTGGGCTGAATCTATATATTAAACATATTTGGAATTTGCAATAATTTTACATATTAAATTTAAAATAAACATTATTGTAGTTTTATTAAGTGAAGTAGGATTTCAAATGAATTTATATTCTTGATTTAATAACTTTTCAAATGTTGCTACATTAATGTCCCATGGTTTCCAAGTATTACCGAATAGTTAAATAAAAAGTCTTTCAATAAAAATGTTTTTAAACTATTAGCCTACCTAGGAGTTGTTTTCGTTCTATTTTATTTTTTATTTTTATATTAGCTTTCTTTGGAATCTTTTACTAATAAATAAAGTATATTTCATCTTACAAGTAAATGTTACTAACGATAGTTACCGTTTCGTTGATAAAAAATACTGTACATGGCTTTTGTTAGTTCTCTCACTTACGAGTAAGACGCTAGTAATTACTACGTGCCTTCTCGTTAAGATCAATATACTCGTACAAACAACTCGTCGATTTTCTCAGTTCTTTCCACGTAAATTGTTATAATATGTTCTTAACTAACTAAAAACACATCACAGACGTAATGTAACTGTTTCAATAGGACTAGTTCGTTTAATAGAAACCGGTTATTTACTAACTTGTCATTAGTTTGGAAAAAACCTCTTGAAACATATCTCAACCTTCTAAAAATAACATTCTACCTTGACTCTCGACCTTTGACATTTGACCTCCTCCCTGTATTCTTAATACTTCCACGACTCTATCTCTCTTTCCCTGTTGGCGTGTATTAGTGGTCATCACATTAAGAGATGACTTTAAATTCTCCCGCGCTCCCTTCGTGTTTTAAGATCTCTATGACATTAGAAAAGGAACAATGCGTATGAGATAACAATAAAGGTACCGTGAATAATACGTGGGCACATAATTACGACAAGTCTTAAAGATTGTCCTAACGAACAAAGAACTAATAAGGAATAGTATAATAATAATAAAAATTAAAGACAAATCATTTTTTAGTATGTATTGTTCTTCTTGCCTAAAAGAATATATTTAGAGACTCTTAAACTCCAGAACATCATCATTATCTTTTGTGCGATAAAACAAAGTACAAATCTTAAATATGACTTTTTTATAAAAACACTTATTTTCCTAAATAACTACATTTATTTTAAACTTGTTACCTGAAGTACTTCATCTCCCACTTTGTTGATTAATGTATAACACCCCAAACAAATTTGATAAAATAGCTAGTTCAATTAATTGATCCATTTCAAAATTAATCTTTCCATAGTGTTAAATTCAAATCTAAAACCTAGCCTACAACCTTTATTTTAACGGCAAATTCACTGTTCAAAAACATGTGATTAATTCTTTGGTTTTAAATAATCCTGTAATTTGTTACTTCTTAATGTTTCTCCCAACAGTAGATGTATTAAGGTGATACAGAAAATTTTGAATACGATATGATGTATTAATAATCATTAAAACTTCAAAAAGTACAATTAAAAAATATGAAAAATTAGGATTGTTACAGCGATAAATTCTTGAATTGGACATTTTTGTTTCAGTGTAAAAACGCATATCCATATACTGTCTTGGTACGCTCTCTATGGAGATACGTGTCCGGCTCTCTAGGGCTCTACTCAGGGCATACTAATAATTGTAGTACTTCTAATCCTTAATTAATGTAACTTGAAATATTGGATTATTCTTAATGGACGCAGATTTACTGCTGTTATAAAAATTATTCTCATAAGTTTTATGCAATTTGATTATGATAAAAAGTTATCAAAATTGTTAGTAAGTTTATTGATACTAGTTAGTATATTTGTACTACTTAATATTATTTTTTATACTAATATAAAAATATAGTAACATTATACTACTTAATATTATTTATACTACTTATTATTACTGTAATATTATTTTTTACTTATACTATAATATTACAGGCTAGTTTTAATTAATAAATCAGTACATACGACTATTATTTCTGGTTGTGGAATATTACAAACCATTTCAATAGTAACACTAATCAGTATGATACAAGAAGGAGGACAAGAAATCAATAAATAGATGTTTATAAACAAAAATATTGTAATATAATAATGAACTGCATAACTTTTTATTGGAATAATGCAGATGTTTTCACATAAACAAAGTTATATGGCTTTTCAGAGTTTAATTGTCTACCTACCCTCCGTTAATAATTTTGCCAATAAACGGATATAGTGGCTTAAATATAAAAGTATTATGAACTAAAACTTCACAATAGATCAACAGACAGTTGTATATATTTTAGACGTAATATTTCTTAGTCCCCTCATGGAAGTGTTATTTTTTTGTATTAACGGAAAAAGGAAATGTCCAATAGGGAAAATGTGCAAAAAACGTGTTGTGTTACTCTATAGAAGTCAAAACCAGTTTTACGTGGCCATTGTGTTCTTTCATCAATGGACATATTGAAGGGCTGTTGAAGGTTATTGTCTATCTGTCTGAACCAACAGTTACCATTATAGGTAACAATATGATTAACAATCTGACAATCGATATCAAACTGAAGTAGGTGAGTGAGAAGTTAAATATTTTATTTTTCTCTGCAAAATAAATAAGAAATTATTATTATTTAGTAAAACTGGTCAACTCAACAATATATAAGCAATCATTACTATATAAATAATAAATTAATAAGAAATCAGATGGAAAATAATTTTATAGGTATTAAATCACTTCCCTGGAATCCTGAAGCTTTAATTTTGTGTTAATAATATAGTAAATCAAACCTTCTCAAAGGTTTACTACAGTTTTTAATTCATAAAATTGTTATACAAAGAAAAGGGGTCGGTATACTTTTCTTAGTCGAAAGAAGGACCAGTTATATAGCTGAGTAATTCGACCGTTAAATTCGGCCTTTTCAAATGGAAAAGAGATCCAATTCACATTTTTCCTGTAAATGAGTATTTCCACCCTCGTTCCACCCACATAGTTACTTCCTGGGCGCTACGATCCTTGCCATACGGGGATCTAGGTCACGTAACTCGTTAAAAGTTTCTTTAGGAGACACTTGTTTATTAACTAATTGTAAAAATAAAACTTATTTCTTGAGTTAGCTGACGGATTTTCTTCAATACCGCATAAAACAAAAATCTGAGAGGTGATACTTCTATTCCCAACTGGTTTGACCTTTTGATAATGCATCATCTCCTTTAAATCTGTATTCCCTCAAAGCCACAGGAATCTCTACAATATACAATACCATATCCCTACATGCCTGAGATTAGCAATAATTCGTTTTAAAAAGTCTCTAGTTAAAGGCTATACAAAATATATTCTTTAAAATATAACGCTAGTAACCATATTTTGAAGGATTGCTTGGATTCCCTACAATTTAATAGTACAATATCTTAGAATTTTTAATAACAATATAAGTTTTTATTCACAGTGAAGTATTTAATGTAAGTCAGCTAAAAATTTTATATATATATATATATATATATATATATATATATATATATATATATATATATATATATATATATATATATATATATATATATATATATATATATATATATATATATATATTAAAGTTATGATAAAAAACAATAACTTAGCACCCTTAAATAGTTTTTTATTAAATTATCACCGACCGGTTTCGGCATTTATGCCATTTTCATAGGTGAATATGTGTTTACAAACAAATAAAATTAAGTAAATAATTATCTTAAAGGAAACATATGTTAAATTAGTGAATATTTTTCTTTTGGTGGTTAGTTGTCATTTTGTGTGTTGTTTCTTATATGTATAATTGTTTCGAATATTGGGTTTCTTTTTTGTGTTAACATGGTGTTGATTAAATTATTGGGATTTTCTTTGTTGTGTTTATAAATTTCAAGTTCTTCTTGAGAATCTAGTTTTTTGCTTTTAGAACCAAATTTTAGAATTTTCATGTTGGTTTTCATATTTGTGTAGTTGTGATTATTGTTTAGTAAGTGTTCTGCAAAGGAAGATTTCATTGAAGTTCTGTTGTTTGATTTTAGAATTTAATATTTAATTAAATATTAAATATTTAATATTTAATTAAATATTAATTAATATTTAATTAATATAATTTAATAAAAAATTTAATATTAAATTATATTAAATTTAATATAATTTAATATTAATTTTTTTAATTTAATTATATTAAATTAAAAAATTAATTATTAATTTTAATAATAAATTAACAGTCGGTGATAATTTAATAAAAAAACTATTTAAGGGTGCTAAGTTATTGTTTTTTATTATAACTTTATTATAAATAGCAGCCCTAGGAATTACAACTTTTCTATATATATTTGTACATCCATAAAAACTAGTATTTGATTTTGCCATTGTTATAAGTTTATGATTTGTTTTTGTTTTCTTTTTTAATTTTCTAGTTAATCAACTAGATTAACTATAATCATATAGAGTTAATGGGCTAGATTAACTATAATCATATGGAGTTTATGTTTTAAATGTTGACTAGACAGTGGAGTGAATACAAGTAAAGTAATACAAGCTCACTTGCTTAAAATATTATTGCTGGTGTAAATGCAAGATTCAACGGAACATTTTTAAATTTAAGATAAACTTCGATACCACCAAAGTATTAATTGATTTTCATTCATTAATTGTCATAAACATCATCTTGAGTAGGTTCAGGAATGGTTTCAAATATATGCCTTATTAAAAGTTTTATTTTTTTAATTTATTTATTTATTAATTTTTTATTTTTTTTAATTTTTTTTTTAGGGGGTAAAAAATTTCGACGTTAGTAGAAAAATATAAGAATTCTCAAATAGTGGAAATATCCTGAGACACTTTTTCGTTCAAAACTTACTTTAAAATTAAATAATAAATGGGATAATGAAAAGCTATAGTAGAGTATGGTATGTAGACATATTTTAATGTAAAACCAGAAACCTAGCTAATTTACAGCCTAAAATTGTATCTGTCACATTAAAAGCCTATGTTTAAACATTACAAACAATCGCCTTCAGAAGATAGGTAAGCTTGTATTTCCTGTTTGGACTTCAAGTCGTTCAGACCTTGAAGACGTTGTGTTTGAACTTCAAGTTGTTCAGACCTTGAAGACGTTGTGTTTGGACTTCAAGTCGTTCAGACCTTGAAGACGTTGTGTTTGAACTTCAAGTTGTTCAGACCTTGAAGACGTTGTGTTTGAACTTCAAGTCGTTCAGACCTTGAAGACGTTGTGTTTGGACTTCAAGTCGTTCAGACCTTGAAGACGTTGTGTTTGGACTTCAAGTCGTTCAGACCTTGAAGACGTTGTGTTTGAACTTCAAGTCGTTCAGACCTTGAAGACGTTGTGTTTGGACTTCAAGTCGTTCAGACCTTGAAGACGTTGTGTTTGGACTTCAAGTCGTTCAGACCTTGAAGACGTTGTGTTTGAACTTCAAGTCGTTCAGACCTTGAAGACGTTGTGTTTGGACTTCAAGTCGTTCAGACCTTGAAGACGTTGTGTTTGAACTTCAAGTTGTTCAGACCTTGAAGACTTTGTGTTTGGACTTCAAGTCGTTCAGACCTTGAAAACATTGTGTTTGGACAGGTCGCCGTGCTGCTTAAGCACTCTTGCCAATTCTTATAGAAGCATACCAGGACCAAATACAGCAGCCAAGTCAAAACTAAAGTGGAAAAAATTCCCACAAATTACATTACAGGTAACTTTCACACCCTACAACTTTGACAGTTACATGTATAAAGTGTGTGGGACTCTAGCCGCAAGTAGATCGGTTAAGTTGGCCACGTTTCAACTTCAAAACTACTAATAATGTTTAGTTTTTTTTTTTTTTACTATCTATAAGGCAAAAGCATTTTTGCTAGTTTTTATACGCTTTGTATTCCGCGGAAATAACGTTTTATACCAAAAACCAAAAATTATATAATTTTTTTTATTTTATTTTTTTATTTAACTCCATTATTATATGTGTATTTTTGTCATTTTTTTCATGCGATGTAGTTTCTTTGCTGAAGACGAATTTAAAAATTATTTGGTCCAAGACAATTTATTTTTGGAGATATCGCGAAAAACCTACGTTCGAAGTAAATTACTTGAGTTAACGTGTAGCACGAACAGTAGTAAAAAGGGAATTAGTAAACTATTAAATAAACTGGATGATGCATTAAAATTCCACCTAGTTATTAGAAAATAATTACCATTAATATGAAAGATGTAAGCGTCACTGTTTACTTCCACATGGTATAATAACACACGTAAACACACATACATGCATAATGAATGTGCCTTTGTCGATATTTGTTACCACTCCCATGTATTTCAATGGTGTCTAAGGCTATCATGCAGCATAACTCCTTAATACATTGTTAACAAAACAAAATAGTCTTGAGACTGTAACAAAATTGCACGTGCACACACAACATAATAAATCTCATTATAAATATATAAATAAAACCCTAAACGATGTATTAAGTAAACTAAAGTATCTATAATACATGAATAAGATTTATGGCTACACTCGTTTTCCACTGTAAAATGGCGCATAAATAATGCTTTGTGACACTCCGTGAATTGGCAACACACCAAGCAAAGGAAAATCCTCTCCTTTCGTCTTCTCGAAGGGGAAATTTTTGTTATTTGACAGTACAACTGGTGGTTCTGAAGTAAAAAGATTACTTGTCTTGCTTTCAGCAAATAATTAAAAATGTGCTTAGATCTATTAAAGTTTCCAAAATACGTTGCAATTTTATTTTTTAGTTAATTTGTTTATTGATTTTACTTGTTTAAATACATTTACAAAAATGTAGTCATGTGTGTTGTCAAAGGTTTCGTGGAAGTAAAACGCTGCCTCTGTACAGTAAGCCATTAGTTACATCCCTCATATTGCCTAGCCACAAGACCGCAAGGCGTTGTCCACGGATTACATACGAACTTACAAAAATGTAGTCATGTGTGTTGTCAAAGGTTTCGTGGAAGTAAAACGCTGCCTCTGTACAGTACGCCATATAGTTACATCCCTCATATTGCCTAGCCACAAGACCGCAAGACGTTGTCCACGGATTACATACGTATTTACAAAAATGTAGTCATGTGTGTTGTCAAAGGTTTCGTGGAAGTAAAGTGCCAGCTACTGTACAGTACGCCATATAGTTACAATCCACATATTGCCTAACCACAAGACCTCAAGGCGTTGTCCACGGACTACATAGGCTACGTATTTACAAAAATGTAGTCATGTGTGTTGTCAAAGGTTTCGTGGAAGTAAAGTGCCAGCTACTGTACAGTACGCCATATAGTTACATCCCACATATTGCCTAACCACAAGACCTCAAGGCGTTGTCCACGGACTACATAGGCTACGTATTTACAAAAATGTAGTCATGTGTGTTGTCAAAGGTTTCGTGGAAGTAAAGTGCCAGCTACTGTACAGTACGCCATATAGTTACAATCCACATATTGCCTAACCACAAGACCTCAAGGCGTTGTCCACGGACTACATACGTATTTACAAAAATGTAGTCATGTGTGTTGTCAAAGGTTTCGTGGAAGTAAAGTGCCAGCTACTGTACAGTACGCCATATAGTTACAATCCACATATTGCTTAACCACAAGACCTCAAGGCGTTGTCCACGGACTACATACGTATTTACAAAAATGTAGTCATTTGTGTTGTCAAAGGTTTCGTGGAAGTATAGTGCCAGCTACTGTACAGTACGCCATATAGTTATAATCCACATATTGCCTAACCACAAGACCTCAAGGCGTTGTCCACGGACTACATACGTATTTACAAAAATGTAGTCATGTGTGTTGTCAAAGGTTTCGTGGAAGTAAAGTGCCAGCTACTGTACAGTACGCCATATAGTTACAATCCACATATTGCCTAACCACAAGACCTCAAGGCGTTGTCCACGGACTACATACTTATTTACAAAAATGTAGTCATGTGTGTTGTCAAAGGTTTCGTGGAAGTAAAGTGTCAGCTACTGTAGGGAGTTCATCAACCCGGCACCAAGCTTTATATGTTATAAAAAAACACGTCAACCCGGCACTGGACCTTTCACTGGCCGCCATGACAGTATGTCAACCCGGCACCAGCCACCCCTCTTACCCATTCCACCTACACTACCCCCTCCCAACCCCTCCTTTCTCTTTCCCCTCCCCTAATCACCTCCCCTTTTCGTAACGTAAGCATAAAGCATAAAGGTTAGGTTAGGTTAGGTTAGGTTAGGTTAGGTTAGGTTAGGTTAGGTTAGGTTAGGTTAGGTTAGGTTAGGTTAGGTTAGGTTAGGTTCTCCTGGATCCACCGCTCATTATTATCGCAAAGCACAGCCAAAGGAGTTAGGGCGAT
Organism: Stictocephala bisonia; assembly: GCA_035578905.1. Taxonomy (NCBI): domain Eukaryota; kingdom Metazoa; phylum Arthropoda; class Insecta; order Hemiptera; family Membracidae; genus Stictocephala; species Stictocephala bisonia. Next base: position 746,219 of record JAQJVL010000416.1, on the reverse strand, counting down.
GAGATGCCTAGGGTTCGAGGGAGGGAAAGAAGAGAATGAGGGGCGTATGTTTGGTGTTGTGGAGGGGGAACCCAGCTCCCCTACCTTCAAACTGTCTCGGTGCCGGGTTAAGTTGTGACATTAGTAACGCCTGATTAACCTTAGAGCGGTGGTCAGATTTGGTGCCGGGTAGACGTGCCGCCCTACTGTACAGTACGCCATATAGTTACATCCCACATATTGCCTAACTACAAGACCTCAAGGCGTTGTCCACTCAGTTTAATGTACAGTCTTAACTTTCTATCAACAACACACGAATTTATAAAAAGCACATATATATGAATTACTTTTACAATACATTGAAGAAAAAAGTATTTGCCGTAAACCTGCTATCTGTACAGCTAAAAATGGACAGTATTGTCAATTGTACCTTTAAAGCTAAACCTGTTCCTGAGGAATACGTTCCAGTTAAGAGATGAGATGAAATACAGATTTTACTTTACAGTACATCTTGGTGGACGTCCTTTTTTAAAAAATTTACTAGATTTAGTTGTTCTGTAAAAAACCTCCCTCTTAAACATTATATTTGTAATATGATACTTGATGTGTAGAGCTGAACAAACCTGAAAAAAATAACAAAAATTATTTAATTTTTCATATTTAGATTTATGCAACCAACTACGCATGGATATATAAATGAAACAAATGAATCCCCAATACAAATAAGCTTGCAGTATCCCCATTGCAAGTAGCACAAATAGGCCTAGCATTATAAACAACAAATTTAAAGAAAGAAGGATTTTTTATGCTATGCAGTAGTTTATATTTTGTTTCCTTAAAATGTGAATCACATTTAAATCCTATATAGGTGGTGTAATACACGTTAACGTTTCATCATATTTTTAATTTAGATGTTCTAATAAATACATGTGTGATACTAAATAACATAAAACACATTTATATTAAATATTACAAAGACATAATATGTCTGTTATTGGTATTTTAAATCGAATTGTTACTTTCAACGTCAAACTATATAAAATTAAAGAAAATTTATTTTAAAAATTTAATTGTACAATTCTTTGCTTCAGCATATTATACATTTGAGTGGAAGTAATATGTACATAATAGAATCTAATTTAACAGTGGAATAAACCTTCCCAAGTTACCTATCGAGTGAAAATTGCCCTCTGATAGGAGACGCAGCAAAGTGACAAATTGAATGAAACCTCATCAACTTTGCAGATGAACTTTCTCCAAGATAAAAAGAAAAGGGAGATAGATTAAACTTTGTGAAAAATAATAAATCACACTTAATCGGAAATTGAAAATAAGTCTTAATATGTTATACTTTATGTTATTTATTTGATTGACAACAAGTTCACCCAAGGAATAAATGTGATCGATGCATTATTTTTAATTGAAAAATAATTATTATAACTAACTAAACGTTTTTTGTGGCATGATAATGAGATTTAGTACTAATGTTGTGTCTACCATCGCCAGACCAGAGGATTCTAATTAATTGACACAAAGAGTCATTTATACAACCTAAATGATGATATAAATGTACTATTTCGTTGTGACTGTTGTGCGCGGTAAACAGAGATTACCTCAAACAATAACGAATATAGTTCAACTTCCATACTTTAACTGCACTAAACTTGTGTGACACTTGTATGAAAATATTTTATCATAACTTTAATTAATGCATCCTCCACAATTATATTGACGAATCTATTGTATTTGAACGGGATTAATTTAACATCAGTTCTACTTATGATATTAAAAAAAATTAATTTAAAATGTTATGATCAACAAATAAACATGTTTAAAATCTTTAATCTAAGTTTTAAAAAATTTCTTGTTAAAAAATGTAGTAAATAATTACGATTGTATTTTCTTATTCTTAGTTTCCAGCTATACACAAGAAGTATACATAAAATATGTTTCTTACATATATTCTATCAACTTTTTTTAAAAAAAGAACATGTTTCACTTTCTAATTGAGGTTATTGTTTGAATCTTGCTTAAACTTGAAACCCCCGTACAAAATGTTAAGAAATGTGATTTACGTGGTGAATTGTAAAAATTTTACTTAATACGTTTTTATTGTAAAGTGTAAAGTAATTATTAGGGATCTTCTGGACCATTGAACATTTAAGTCCTTGAGCCTCTGAGACAGTTTTCGCTACAGAAATCATACATTTGTCATTGTCTGCTCCAGTATCTGTCACCAAGCTTAAGTAATGTTTCTATCTTGAATTTTCCAGACGCAGATTTATTCACTGAGTAGTTGCAGATTTTGGATTTACTTAATTTAAAACGATTTAAGAAATTTCAAATTTCAGTTGGTGAGTCTATTATACAATATATATATATATATATATATATATATATATATATATATTTCTTATTCAGTAATGCATAATGATTATAATATAAAATATTAGGATTTTTTTTTTGAGTCGAATTTTAAAGTTCATAATTAATTAATGAGGAAAATATGAAGTTTTAAGCGGCAATACTTTCGTATATCCTACGATGTTCAAAGAAAACGTTGATATTTTTTAATATTTTCTCTATAGATAGTACGCTATGACAATAATCATAAATAATGTTTGATGACACAGTTTGATGGTAAAGTGTTTGGTACGATTGACGGGAAATAAATCTGATTACATTATTATATTTTTTACTTTTCACTAGATTAATAGTTACATACAGGGTGTCCAGCATATTTTAGGGGATTGTTTGTCAGGTCAATAGATGCAAATAATTCCGTAGTATAACGTTTTTTTATACAAATTTGACTATCTCAAAAACAATTTAATATACAATACCGAATTTTGTATGAAATTTGATCTTAAAAAAGCACATTTCATGTAAAAAGACTGAATATCTAGGTTTATTAGTTTCAAAATGGAAATGAAATGAAATGCGTCTTTATTTTTCTTTATCTTGATCCACAGCAGTCTGTGGATCAAGTCGTCTTTATTTGCGATCTCTTAGATTTCTATTTTAGTTTTTTATTTAATTACTGAAATGAAGTAAATTAAATATCAAAGGATCTAAGATTCTGGATTGTAGAATATTAATGAATTTCAAGGTATAACCTACAGTAAGTAGAAATTATTACAGAGGAAAATTATGAAGGATTTTTAGGTTATGTCTCAAAGTGAAATATTTGAAAGAGTATAATTAGTTCTATCACTTTATTATTTTAAAAACACAACTGTCTTTTATAAATATCATTAAAAGTTCATACTTTATAAGAAGTGAAATTAAATTACGAGAGGCCTAACAAACATAAAAATGGCTTGTAACCAGTGTGAAAACGACCTTCCGTCTGATTGAGACTATGTTACTTGTGGGAAATCTATGTTACTTGTGGGAAATGTAATGGTATTTACCATTATGAATGCTCTGGGATTAAAAAGAATACATGGAAGTCTAAAAGTGTAAAGATAAAGAATGAATGGGAGTGCATGAAATGTCGAAACAAAAAAAAGTAGAACACCAAGCATTGAAGATGATCAAGAAGTAGATGATCCAAATATCCAAGGTCTAAAAAAATTCATTGAACATTTATTTAAAAAGCAAGAAAAAATTATTACTGACAGAGTAGACAGCATCATGGTTGTAGTCAATCAGTTAGAAGAAAAGTTCTGTGATATGATAGATAAAACAAAAGAATTAGAAGAAAAGACAAAGTCACTTGAGAAGGATATTGAAGACTTAAAGGCTACATTGGAGTGTGAAAAACAATATAGTAGGAGTAAAAACTTTATAATAACCAGTATACCTCGCTCCGACAAAGAAGATGTTCCAGAGATCATTGTTAACTTGCTACAATCGATGAACATAACCATTAACAAAGAAGAGTTTACTGCACACCGACTTCCATCAGGTAAAAATCCATCACCGATCATTGTACAATGTAATACTAGAGCAACAAGAGACACTATAGTACGTACAGCCAGAAAAAATAGGCCTAAGTTATCTTTGATAAATAAAAATCAGCCAGATAGATCTATATACTTTAATGACCACCTTACCCCTTATTTTGCCAATTTAATGGCTAAAGCTAACATCCTTAAAAAGAATAGGGGATATAGGTTTATCTGGTTAAATGGAAATAAAATAATGTTGAAAAAGATAATATGTCTAGAGCTATCCAGATCACAACAGAAAAAGATCTAGATAAAATAGTTTAACCCAATAGCAAGGTCAAAAACAATCTTGGATCAGATCCCTTTAAACTTAAAACACAAAACAATTTACTTATTTATTTTAATACTTATAATCTCATTTCTGTTAATTGTTTGTATTTTGTTTTTTTTTTTTTCTGATAGAAGTACAATATTGATCAAGAACAGTTAGAATTTGTTATTGAGAGAAATTGTTCAACTTTTTATGGATGGAATGATTTAAGTAATTGTATAACGTAAAAGCCAGTTAAACATTTAAATGCATTATCTACCAATGTTAGAAGTCTTAGAAAGTATTGGGACACTTAATTAATATATATAAAACCAATAATAAAACACATTGATATATTGGTTCTTTCAGAAATTAATCTTGAAGAGGAAGAGGCTAGGCTATATGGAATAGATGGATATAGATCAATGTTCAAATGTAGACCTAATAGCCTAGGAGGAGGTATTTTTGTCCAATGTAAAAGTGAGTTAAAACCAGAAATATTATATTTAGGATTAAACTTGAATTCTGCTGAATTTATGTTCTTTCAATTGATATGTAAAGGACAAAAAATAATTGTTGTAGTATGCTATAGGCCCCCAAACATGAATATAAATCAATTTAATGAGGATTTAGAAATTATTCTGTCTAATGAATTAATTGAATCTGAGAAAAATGTAATTTTGCTAGGAGACATGAACATATGTTATATATCAAACGTGTATGGTGCAAATGACTACCTTAATACACTACACTTATGGCTTGGTTATGTAACAATTGTTAATTGTTGCATTATAATTAAATTAGAAAAATTGTATTTAGAAAATGTTAAATTTTGTAAGAACTGAGAGGTTTAGGAGTTTGTTTTGTTCTCCAAAAGTTTTCGATATAAATTCTCCAAGTTTTGAGAAAAATTCAGAATCTTCCCCTTTCAAACAAAAAAGTAGTTTTTCCCATATAAAATAGTTAAATAACCAGTATTTTCACGTTTGTTAATTTCATGTCAGTTTCATGCGACATGTTTTCTGAAGGCAACATGTTTGTTGAGCCTTACCTGTTCAGATGTCCTGGTTTAGAGGGTTCTAATTGGTTGGTTTAGCTTCTAGAGTTAATGTGGGGGTAAGTCCGTTGGAGGAAGCGTGCTGCCGTTCGGGCAGTTCTCCAATAACTTTCTTAGTGGGACCACGTTCGCTCCGCTTTCGTGTACATGGTGACTTGTACCGTTTCGGTTTTCCTTTACCGTTGCGGCATTTTTTTCTGTAGTTCACTTGTGAGTGATTGTTTGAATGCCGGACGATCTTTGTTGTGGTCAATGTTGGATTCGAAACCTCCAGGACAGCTACGTAAGTAATTTTTTTACAAGTTTTCTTTAGTTAGATTTTTTCAGTAGGGTTTTAGTAGATAGGGTAAGATCCACCAAGCATGCGTGGTTAAACTTGTTTGTGGAAAGAAGTCACTCTTCTAGGGACAAATTTTAGAGTGTTTTGATTTTCTTTTTCTTTCTGTTTAAACTTTGTAAGTAAAAGGAGAAATGTTTCAAGTCACTAAAAACTGGTTATTTCTTTTGGTTCCAGATCTCCGGGAAGCAATTTTAGTCAATTTTAAGAAAATTTATAGAATTTTTTATGAAATGTTTAGACTATTTTTATGAAATTTAATACAATTTTGAATTTTGAATTTTTTGATTTAAAAGTTTAAAGAAATTTACTAAAAAAGTTAAATAAATAAAAAAGGTTCTGGTCTGAAGATATTAAATTTATTATTTTGGAAGAGTTGTTTTAATTTATTTATGTTCCATGGAGTCAATAAAAGAAGAGATTTTTATTTTCGTTTTTATCATTATTTGCAGAAGAAACCAATTTTATTTGTTGAATTTATTTATAAGAAGATAAATAAAGAAACATTTTTATAACTGGACATGTCTTACCTTAATCTCTCATTTAAGTTTGTTCAACATATCAAAAATAAATAGTAGATTTATTAAGGCTACAGTTAACACTATCAACAAACCTACTAGGGTCGAGTTTTATAATAATAATAATTTAGTAGAATCATGCTTGGACCACATCAATGTTAAGTTAAAGATCATAAACATAAAGCTTATGTAATAGAAGATAAGTTAGCTGATTATTATTGGACAGGTATAACTATTGATATTAGCAAAAATGAAATTTCTGACATTTGTTCGACAGAAATAATTAGTACTAAGAAAGTAAGCATAGTAATACAAAAAGAAAACTGGTGGCCTTTATTGGACATTGATGACCCTACAATGTTATATAATGAACTTGTTAGTAGATTTAAGGATATTTATGATAAATAAGTCTAAGATTAAATGTAGTGTTGATAGAGGATATCAAATTACTCCCTGGATTACGGCTAGAATTAGGGCTTTAATAGACCACAAACATTACTTGTGGAGACAATTAAAAATGGATAAATACAATATAAACCTCAGAAAGTTATTCAGGAACACAAGAAATGAATTGACAGCTGCCATTAGAAAAGCAAAAAATACATATTATTTTAATCAATTGTCAGAAAATATAAAAAATTCAAGGAAATCTTGGAATTTAATTAATCAATTAATAAATAAAAAGAGAAAGCCAACAATAATGGAAACAATCAAAAGTAATTTCCAACTTGATAGTGACAATGATATTAATTAATGGCTGACAGATTTAATGTCTATTATAAAAGTGCAATCGAGGATTTAAATATTGGAATGAATGGTAATCCTTTTGACATAAACGAGAGTTTACAAAATGGTAATTATAAAATAGGAAATAACATTAGCATGAATTTCCAAACTATAAATGAAGAATCACTCTATAAAGCTGTAAGTAAAATTAATACTGATTCTTCTGGTGGCCCTGATAACATTAGACCTATAGACATTAAAAATAATATACGTTATTTACATTTAGTCTTAATCCACTTTATTAAAAGAATATTTATAGTTGGTTCTATATCTCCACAAATAAAGGTTACTCATGTTAGGCCTATATTCAAAAGAGGTAGGAAACAAGACTTAAACTGTTATAGGCCTATTGGGTCAGTTTCTGTAATAATGAAGATTGTGGAGCATTTTTTAAATCAGCAGTTGAATGATTATTTAAAAATATATGAAATCATCAGTAAAAAACAGTTTTGATTTATTCAAAATAAATCTACAATAGATCTTTTGGAATTTTTGGAAATCTTTGGGAATCATTTGGAATACAACAAATGATATTAATAAAGCTATAAATGATAATAAAGTTGTGATCTCAGTAACAACAGATTTAAGTAAAGCTTTTGACTTGGTTAATTATAATATATTATTGAACAAGCTAAAAAATATATGAGTAGGGGGGGTCCCTGATGCAATTCTTTAGTGATTATTTTAGAGATAGGAGATTATGTGCATCTATAGGATATATAATCAGTAGTAGTTTACCACAAACTTGTGGTTTAATACAAGGTAGTATAATATCACCCACTTTATTTATATATATATATATATATATATGTGAATGATCTAGAATATTTAAATATTAAGAGTAATATCTTGCAATGTGCAGATGATAATTTAATTTACATAGTTCATAAGTATATTGATACTGGTATGTCATTGATTCAAGATGATCTTAATTTACTTACAAAGTATTTTTTCAATAATGGCATTAAATTGAACAATAATAAAACAAAGGCTATTGTTTTTAGAAGCTCTAGGATTGATATTAATCCAATACAAGATAGAAACCTACCATTATTATGTCATAAACCTAATTGCTTTATTGATCCAAATAGTTGTAGATGTGAGAATCTACAGTTTGTTAACTGTATTAAACACCTAGGCATAGAATTAGATTTTAATATGAAATATGACTCATATATTGGTAGGCTTGCGAACAATTTAAGGGTAATATTATTTAAGTGTAAAAAACTAAGTGGCTGTCTCTCTATTACAACAAAGAGGTTAATCTATTTGTCCTTAGTTCAGAGTATGTTCTACTAAGTTATATCTCTTTACTACTTGACTCTTGAATATATACTTAAGCAATTAAAAAGTATTTTGAACAGAATTCTAAAAGTATTATTTACGGATTTGCCATTAGAAATATTGGGTATAATGAATTTTGATGGTCTCGCTAAATTTACAGATCTGTCTAGACACTACTTTGACGAGGAATACAGAGTATTGCCCAACCTACAATATAACTTAAGGCATATACCATTATTCACTCAAAGACACAATAATAATTATGGAAAATTAACGTTACAGTATAAAATACCTCACTTACTTAATTCATTGCCTAGAAGTCTACAAAACCTACAAAGTAAAAATCAAATGAAAAGGGAGCTAAAAAAGTATGTTAATAATTTAGGATAACTATAGGTGGATAATAACTATGAATACATTTCCATATAAAATTATAGGTATCAGTTTTTATTTATATAGAGATGCTTTCTAACAGTTGAAGGGTTGAAGAATCGTCTATCATCAAATAGTAAACAAATATATAGTTACATATTGAGGTTATCCACCTTGTCACGTTTGTAAACAGAAAAAAATAAATAAATGAAAAAAAATCATCTCTTCGTTTATTAGAAAGGCTATTTTCAAAATCGAACTATACATAGATAAATAGGACAAAACTACAAACAGATATATAAGCACTGTTGAGTAAATTAAGCACACTGGGAAACCTATGTGATATAATGTGTAAATCAACAGCAATACTGACAGAGTTTTGACGGGAGCCGGTATTAAACTGGTTCCTACCAGCCGGGTCTTGCTGCTGAACACGGGAACAAAGAATGCCATCCCTGTTTGGTTCAATATCTGAGTGCATTCTTTGCAACTACTATAAATAAGGTTGTTAGTGAACAACAGTGAGACTAATTTTCACAGTCATTTATAAGCACATAAGTTTATAGTTAGAATATTATGTTTCTTATTACTTTTAGATTTTATTTGTTGTTATTTGTATCGTTATTTCTTTGTATTATACATATGTTACATGCATATCATTGATTTCATTTGTTTTTTGTTTTTGTTTGTTGAATTGTTCATAGCCTATATAGTATTTAATATTGTTTATTTATTGCCGATTTATAGTATATTTGTTTTATATAGTTATGTATATTATTTATTTATTCCATTGTGTTTATTGCTGTTAGATTTTATTTGTTGTTATTTGTATCGTTATTTATTTGGATTATACATATGTTACATGCACATAATTGATTTCATTTGTTTTTATTTTTATTTATTTGTTTGTTGAATTGTTCAAAGTCTATATAGTACTTAATATTACTTATTTACTGCCGATTTATAGTATATTTATATTATATAGTTATGTATATTATTTATTTATTTGTTTCTATTGTGTTAGTGTTTAGTGCGTTGAGGCTTATGTGTAGTTAGGAATGCCAGTCGTGATCCAGGAGGAAGTTTTAAACAATCAAGCCATCAATTGATATGAACTCCAAAATAAAATAAACATCAGGATTACTGGTATAAAAAAAATTAAATTTTTGAAAAAAATTGGTATTTATAGTGAATAACAAATATTATTTGGTTTCCTTTAACTATGTTTCCTTGGTGCTTATTTATTTATTTATTTATTTATGTTTTGTATGTTAGTTATTTTAAGATTACCTATACATGAAAGATATTTCATTATGATAAAATTAGTTGATCTCTCAAATAGCTATATGCTAGAGAGATTAAAAAAGACACAGCAATGTAATATCAATTTAAGAAATAATAAATGATTTTGAATTTTGAATTTAACCAGGTGAAGTTGGGACTTCTGATAATTTAAAATGGCGGCTGTCCAAAAATGTTAAAGTCAAATATAAAACAAAATCTACACATTTTACAAATAAAAATGTTAAAATACAATATTTTTAGACTACGTTATGCCAAATTCAATGATATGCCAATTCAAAAGATCGGTTGCTAAATAACAGGGAACACGTATTTTTGTGACTAGTTATCTTTTTATCTAGTAAGCATTGTTATCTAGTTAAAGAATACTCAGTTAACAATGCATTTCAGTTACAAAAAATACATTTCCTCTGTTATTTATCAACAGATCTTTTAAGTTGGCATATCATTGAATTTGGCATAACGTAGACTAAAAATATTGTATTTTAAAATTTTTTGGGTAAAATGTGTGGTTTTTTTATATTGAAATTGCTGGACAGCCACCATTTTGAAACTAATAATCTTAAGGCATTCAGCCTTTTTACATAAAATGTGTCTTTCTAAGATCAACTTTCATACGAAAATTCAGTATTGTATCTCAAACGGTTTTTTTAGATATTAAAATGTTTGTAAAAAAATGCATACAGATTCACAGACAAAAAACGGATCGAGATAAGACACATGTTATCTGGCATTATTTGCTTGCATTGACCTGACAAACAATCCTCTAAAATATGTGACGGTCGAAGCAGGACACCCTGTATATGTTACTTGATATCGTATATTTTCGTTCTTCTTCTTACAGTGCTTTCTCGTTCAAGATCAATTAATTTAACGTGGTATCTAGATTTCTTAGTTAACTTACATTTAAAAAGAACTATAAACACTACAAAATCTAAATTGTTGTGAATGGTTCCAAACAGCAAGTACGGACTGTCAGACAACATGATGGTTGACTTCTTAAAATAACATTATATTTCAACCACAAATACGAATATACGTATTCGTTGAAGTTGTATGGTCACAGTATGCTTTAATTTTTATTTTACCTCTTTAGTATTGAATAATTTAGGAGCATTTTCAAAATCCTTATTTATCGGCTTTAGACTTATATACGAGGAAACACTCTAAATGGGACATGTATTTGTTTATTCATTCTCTTTTACCCCTCAGCGTTAAAGTGTTGTGCCTTTGTGGAAAGGTAAAGGCAAGTAGAGTAACGGCTAAGCCCCAGCCGTCTTTAAGGGCTCTGTATTATTAACACTGTTGTCCCACCCTCAGTATAACATTTAGGATGGTTTACCCATCACTCTAGATTCTATAGTCATCTATACAGTATGTAGGAACAACTCTGCTGTCTCGTAGAGTTTATAATATTGATTTATGCATAAGGCTAGTTTAAGTGTAATTAAAAAATATTAAAGTTAATTCGTCCATTTTAAATTATTAACTAACCAGAATTAATTGTATTAGGTTTAGTTAATTACGTAGTCTAATAAATATTATACAACATTTGGACCCAAACAATATATATGGTGATGTAAAGTGTAATATTATCCGGCTCATGGTTGATGGCGCATGCCTTACAGATTTTTTTCTCCACTACGCACTCTTCCATCATATGTTCTTAGTACAGTCACTGCTGGATCTGTCATATCAACAATGATCCCCCTTGCCACAGTGTTTACATTGGATCTTCTATTGTGTTGTTTAATCGATTGTGTTATAATTGAGGTATTCTTAATTGTTTAAATGATAGAATAATTGCCAGTTTCATAAACACAATTAAAAATGTTCTAAACATAGTTAAAAAATTTTACCATGATTGACTGATTACATTTTGTACGGCACTGTACCTTGCAGCTCACTGCCGCTGGAGGGGAACTGTGGTGGGAGAAGTAAACATTATCTCCTCACTACAAGCCATTTAGTTTGAGTTTAAGAATATTATGCGATAATCAAGTAATTATAAAAGAGAAACTTATGAAATTAAAGATTAAATGAATAATACTAAAAATGAATCGTAAATTGTAACCGATTGTTCCTGAGGTCTTCAAAGGCTTATGAGCATCACAGATTTGAACATCGAAACATAAATAGAGATAAATGTCCTTTTTAACCTTATTCAACCCTGAAACTTCCTAACAGCCTAAAGGCTTTAAATACGTCACTATTATTGGAAAAATGCCACAAACTTGTTATTTATTACATGGCAAATAATATATTACCTTTATGAGCGTTGTGAAGCGTTAGAGGCTAAGGCTACGAACTGCGAGTTTTTTTCCTAACTGATTCGTTTAATAAAGTTCACGCACAAGCCTACTGGCCCGCGTGAAATTGAGAGAAGTTTTATAAAAAAAAAAAAAACAAAAAAAAACACAATGTATCATATAAATACCGACATACAGACCCCTTACTTCGTATACGCCATTTTAAGTTAGCAGATGATATTTGAGGAGTAATGGTTTTCAGATGCTTTGGAAAATTGAATGCTGCAGATAATACCATATAATATGCATAAGTCTATGGTTGTATGATTCTTTATCTGAGACCGAGTAGAAGTGAATTGTTAATTTTCTAAATGAGTAAAATGTACAGTTAAACCAGACTGATTTAGAATAGCTAAATTGGTGTATTGATGAAATTACATCAACCCAATGACGTTTTTCAATGTATTCACATCAAGATATAAACGGAATAATTAGTTATTGAAATTAGTCTTACATTTAATAAATAAATTATTTTCTCTAATGAAACAATTACATAGTGTCTTTGTGTATCGAGTTTTTAGTGAAAATTTTGTTTTTAATAGTATTCTATAAATGATTAAAAATAAACATAATATTTGTCATAATTCATAAACCACTCATTTCGTCATTTATTTACAACAATTAAAGTAAGAGAACTAAAGGAAAAAACAGCTTGAAGGAAATTCTTCTTTGCCGTCTAAAGTGTTTTGTTTTGTGGATTAGTCAAAAGTTTTTTTTAGATTTCTTCTTATTCTATGAACAAGGAACCCACACTATATAACACTTACATATAAATTACCTGAGAAGTAAACTCTTGTTAATTTGGTTTAACTTACGCACGCTCAAAAAAATTAATGTAAATATTGCATTAAATGTGTGTTTCATAGATCACAAATGTACAATTAATCTAGTAAAGTAGCTAAACAACCATTCAAATTTTTTAATCTTGCCTGTTAAATTTTGTAAATATTCCATTTCCTTTTCACAGCATTAAACGTGTTCTATGAGAACTGACATGAGACAGAGCAAGCCAGAGCAATCTCATCCGTTACATGGGAAGAGGAAGGAGCTTGCAATTTGCCATGCCGTACATCTCTTCAATGTTAACTCGCTACATTTCGCTTTATGTTAATTAAGAACTACGTTTAGCCTTTCTTCACTTTGACTGAAATATTCATTGCTTGAAAGATTACTTATTTGTTTAATTTAACAGAAAAGTGTATGTTACGTATAATATATGTCATAAACTTAAATTATGTTAAAATGTATGCTTAGAAGTTTGATGTGTATAAAATAATCTTAAGTCTAGTATAGCGGTTTGATTAATTATATAATAATGATGGATATGAAACTACGTATGTTCATATCACTACTTAAAACTTTGAATAAACATTCGTACGTACACTAAATTTCATGACAGCTAAGATGATAAGTAACTTTTTATATAAGTTATAGAACTAACATATATATACATCATTTTTAATGAATGTGAAATTTATGTCTGTAACGAATAATTTTACAGAGTTTGTTGATAGTTACTCCCTGATGAAAAAATGGATTGAGAAAGACGTATGACTTATTACAGGCTTCGTTAACTGATTATGCTGTTGTTAGTTAACGTTTGCATCAATTTTTTTTTTCCATTTCCAGAATTTTTAAAAGGAAGGAAACATTTCACGATCAGAATTATTGGTATACAGCATTTCGTTTAAATGCCAAATTCTAAAGAAGATAACAATTGCGGGGTTCAGCCAGTGATAAGGGTGCACACGTCCCCCAACCCTTGTATTGGTTGTAACATCCGCACATTTCTCACTGTCACCCTTGCGCTTTGTCAGGGAGAACCATTACACACTACTGTCATGACTTGTCATTAGCCTTAGGCACATTCCAGAGATATGACTCGCGTTTAATGTAATTTATCAAACCTATATTCATATGTATAACTCATTACCCATGTTGGTTTTATTTTTTTAGTATTTCCTAAAAAGATTGTTTATAATTTCAAAGACCATTACTTCCAACATATCTAGTTGTTAGTATTTATAAAGGATCTTTTCCGTTATACGTATACCACTATTTAAATATATTGAATAATACATTTTAACTAGAATCTACAATTTCCGGTGACAACCGCGTCAAGGTACTATCTACAATATTTACAAGATGACCAGACGTTTCGCCCATACTGTGATGTGGCATCCTCAGTGGTTTCTCTGAGACTGAAATCGGCAAGTGACCTTCCAGCTTTATAACAGGTGGTGGGGTGGGGACTGGTTGGCAGGTATGCTGGAGAGGGGGGCGGAGGCACGACCCACGTGACCAACGGTCATTGGCCGAAAAATCAATATGGCTGACTCTTCCATTTTATTTCAATTTACTTAAAATGGGTTCCCATGTCTTTGGCAGCCGTATACTATCATCCTTATTAAAATTATTTCTTCTTTTATATATTTCTATGGCTTCCCTTACGATTCTTGGGTAGTAATGTATAAAAGAAGAAATAATTTTAATAAGGATGATAGTATACGGCTGCCAAAGACATGGGAACCCATTTTAAGTAAATTGAAATAAAATGGAAGAGTCAGCCATATTGATTTTTCGGCCAATGACCGTTGGTCACGTGGGTCGTGCCTCCGCCCCCCTCTCCAGCATACCTGCCAACCAGTCCCCACCCCACCACCTGTTATAAAGCTGGAAGGTCACTTGCCGATTTCAGTCTCAGAGAAACCACTGAGGATGCCACATCACAGTATGGGCGAAACGTCTGGTCATCTTGTAAATATTGTAGATAGTACCTTGACGCGGTTGTCACCGGAAATTGTAGATTCTAGTTATGACACCGGCCGCTTAAGCCTAAGTTCTAAGAATACATTTTAACCATTGTTTGGTATAAATAACGGAACACGGTATTCAATTTATTGATTTAAAACATGTTTTCCTCATTTTCAACCTTTAGAATCCCAATACATCGAGGCCGCCCATATACATCGCGCCGCGGCAGTTATGGTAAGGTTAGGTTATTATATTGTAGAATGAACCTGTAATTTGTAAAAACATTCTACAATAGGCTATGCTAACCTAACCTAACCATAACTGCCGCGGCGCGATGTATATGGAAATATTTTGGGATTGCTGACACATAACGGAAAAGATCCGACATTAAATAGTGGTATACGTATAACGGAAAAGATCCTTTATAAATACAGTTAATAAAATATTCCAAATGTACCTTACCATATTTCTCCTTAGGCATATAAGGCGAAGGATTGTACCAAATATATGGTATTAAAGCTACATATCTTCGATATATATCGTACATGTTTTAAAATATAAAAAAAGAAACAAAACTCTATGAACATACTTGTAACAATGAGTTTAAAATGTCTTTCATAGACTGTTCCAGACAAATACAACAAACACATTACACTTAAAAAGCATTATTCTTCAGATGGTAAAGAGTATACATTAAGTTTAAAATAAATAGTTCCAAACACCTTGAAAAATTATCAACAATTACTGTCGAATAAAAAACATTGGAATTAATGATATTTTCATAAAGATCATTTTTTCTTAATGAAGAAGGATTTTTTTTAAATTGTAATACCTCTAAAAATATCCTTTTAATAACTAATGATTAATGCGTGCATGCGTGTTTGTGTATGTGCGGGTGCGTGCGTGCGTGTGTGTGTGTGTGTGTGTGTGTGTGTGTGTGTGTGTGTGTGTGTGTGTGTGTGTGTGTGTGTGTGTGTGTGTGTGTGTGTGTGTGTGTGTGTGCGCGCGTGCGTGCGTGCGTGCGTGCGTGCGTGCGTGCGGGTGTGTGTGTGTGTGTGTGTGTGTGTGTGTGTGTGTGTGTGTGTGTGTGTGTGTGTGTGTGTGTGTGTGTGTGTGTGTGTGTGTGTGTGTGTGTGTGTGTGTGTGTGTGTGTGTGTGTGTGTGTGTGTTTTCATTTGTTTGTTGTAGCTTATCAATAGTTTTAGCAGAATACAGTACCCCTTTATTATTTTTTATTTTATTTGTTGTCGCTTCTAATGTTAGGAAATTTTGTTTATAAAAATGTGCCTTTGTATTTGTTATTGATTGAAGTAATAATTGTTTATGAAACGTAGTTCATTTTATTTATATACTTATTTTATATTTATTTGATTATATAACAGTAATATTTTAATTTAATTTACGTCTGGCTGGTAGTTGCCCTTTCCCCTCACACAGTCTGTGCCCATGAGGGGAACTATTTCCACCGTTGGTATGTATACCTATATTATACCTAAATGAATAATATTTTAGGGATCAATTATCATATATCATAATTATTTGTGACAGTTGTTAAAAAATGATGAAAAAATATTATTTAATATATTATTATTATTACATCACTGAGTAAATATGACCTTCGTTTTCTGTCTAGTTTATATGTGTGTAATAAACGATATGATCAGTTGCGCAGTTGCATAAAAATTCTATTGGAACCGATATAATCGATTGGACAGTGGTATGAAGTATTTACGTATTTATTTTTAAAGATATTTTTTATCTAAATGCGTCCTTGAGCAATTGCCATTGAAATATTGAAATAATTTCATATCAATTTTAGCCGATAAATAATCGTTAGTAAATCCTTAACTTTGAAGGTATCTCGCCCCACCAAACGATTTAAGCCCTCCAACTCAATCTTACACGAATATTGTTGACGGTTTTATATAGTTAGTATTCAATTTTGATAAACAGCAACTATTCCACTTTAACTGTATGTTATCATTTTAATTGAAGACATACTCCAAGTTCCACAAAATATTTTATTTGATAACATTTATTTTAGGTAGTTCTTGTATCAATGGTACTGTTTGCAACTGGTAAATATATGATAACAAAATATGTCTTGAAGCGTTAAATTATATTTACACTAATTGATTTATCAATAAAACTACATCAATTTAATTTATAAATGCAGCTTTGATCTTCAGATGTACACTGGGGTGTGGGAGGGCATGGTCCAGATGTACATCGGTCAGGTGGGTGGGTCTACAGGCACAGATTGGTTCTCACGTGTACAGTGATAAGCACATGTTCTAGTATAACTAAACCAGGTAGTAGCCCCCGTCCGGGAAAAGGTAGTAAGTAGATATTAGTAGCTTTATTTCAATACATAAATCGAAACGGGCGATGTACCAGCAATAGAACACAAACACGTCAAATGCACTGAATTGTTTTTACAGATTAAACATAAATCAGATTCAGGAATTACATAGTAGTTTCAACAATCAAATTACGATAAGAAAACACGCTAAGGTTATGCTAATTTTCTTTGTTTAAAGTACAACATTACATTTCACACACTGATGAACATAGTGTGTATAGGGAATAGAACATAGAGTGGACAACAGGAATATTCAAAAAGTTCCCGAGTACAGTCAAAAAGTTCCCGGAATCGATGTCCAGAGACACACAGCGTGGTTGCCGATGGAAATTTCGCTGTCAATTAGTTAGTAATACACCTTAAGAAGGGATATAGGTAGCGTGAGGATCACCCTGTCACCATTGTTCCTCCCTGGAGAGCACTTTTCGTGTATTTGCGTGTTTACATTGTCGCTTTTTGAAAATTGATTTAATGAACAGCTAAAAAACATTAAATATGGTGTTTTACTTCAAAAGTCATCTTCTGGGACATTTAAAATGTCAAATCAAGCATTCGGAATTAAGGTGATGAAGAAAAGCCAGTTTTACGAATGGCACAAACGTTTTCGTGAAGGTAGTATAAGCGTGAAGATGACTCTCGAAGTGCAACCGCAGATGACAACATTGAGCGAGTTCAACTGAAGAATACAAATTGATGATATCGCATATGAGGTAAATTTATCCACACGAAAGCTCTTAGGTGCTTACGAGATCGCATTAGGAGGAAACTGTCTGAAAAATGAGCAGAAAACAATTGGATTTTGCTGCATGACGATACCCCTTAGCACATCGATTCTTGTTAGTACGTAACTACCTGGTCAAGCACTACGTTACCACGTTAGAACATCTCCATACTCGCTTGACCTCATGCCGGCCGATTTGTTACTGTCCACACGGTGAAAACATCAATAAAATGAAATGGATTTTCATGTGCTAAAGCTGTCAGAAAAAAATGTAATACAAGATTATTGAAATACATTTTAAAAAATAAGTATCAAAAGTGTTTTGACCGTCTGTATGATTGTAGGGACAAGGGTATTGTTCTTATCACAAAATGTTTTTGTTGTAGCCAAATTTCTCTATTCTTGTTATTTTTATACTTTTGAAATCATAATTTATAGTTACATAGAATAAAAATAAGCTACAATTTTTATGCTTAAAAATAGGTACCTAACCTAAACCACCCAATGTTGATAGTTAATTATTAAAAAATTAAAATTCCAAATAAAAATATTCATGTATTTTTCTGTACTATGCTTTTGTTTTTCCTTTTTACTATAGAACCTCACCGATAAGTTTCTCATAACTTGTGGCCTAGATTTTGTAGGCAAATAAGTAAAAAATAATTAATATAGCATTTCCATACCAGCTACCAGAATTTGTCAGTAAAATGATTATATCTTAGAGCAAATTGATTAATATTTATAATAAACTATCTTATGCAATGTAAATATCAAGAGATCATTGATGTTTATTCTTATTTTTGATGTCATATGATTTTAACATATATATTTCATTGGCAACAAAATAATAAAGATAACATTTGTCTAAACAATGTCATCCATGGTTTGTCAATACGTTTATGTAAATACATGTACATAGCTATTTCAATAAAAATAAAGTCTCTCATTTAACATTTTACAAAATAAACAATTCAGTAAACATTAAAATAAAAAATTCTGACTAAACAGGAAAAAATCCAATAATGGAAGTTCAGCTGTATAAAAAAGTTCAGTTATGTAGGAAACAGCGCATCAGTCACTGAACTTCTGCCATTTATTGAACCAACTTCTTCAATTTTCTATATTTTCTTTTTAGAAAATTGTTTGTATTTTTAAAATCATTTAGCTGTGCAGAATTACTTAATAAAAATTGGAATTTTTAATTCATAGAACCAATTTACAAGGAATAGCATCCTCCATATAAGTACAGGAATAGCTTTAAAAATTAAATTCATGATTTTTATATCATTTTTATTTATGTTCATTCCTCAAGGTTATATATATTTAAGTCAGTTTGATCTTCAGAAATCAATCAATAGCAAAACATACTTGAGACTGAGAATTAATGTCTGAAAACGAGATAGATAATTAACTCAATAGTTAATTAATAACAGTCACTAGGTAAATTGAAGCATACACCCAATGTTGTGCAGGTGCAGTAACACTTGTTCAACTTAATCCTTTAGTGGAAACTGAACGATACATTCAGAAATCATGTACTTCATCTGTTGGAATAAAAGTGTATAGCACTTCCTGGCAGCTATTGTTTCTATAATAGATATTCGCCAATGTTATCAGATAGGATTTTATGTATTGGTAGGGTTGAACCCTTTCCATTGATAAAATGGACGTATATTTGTTTCATTACTTTTTCACGTTAAAACAAATGTGAATAATATGCTTAGAGTATGAATACTCATAACATTTTTTTTATTTACTCATTACTCATGTTTATAAGTATTCTTGCAATAAGATGATAAGCATACATTTACATGATCTGTATGTAATCACTGATCAACTATATTGTAATGTTTTTCATACTTTAATAATATAATGAGTACATTTATTGCTAACTTTATTTTCTACTTTAAAAGAAGGACATTCAAATTTAAAAGAAGGTCAACTGACGGATTCATCAATTGACATTTTAGTTGATCGCAAATAAGAGACTACACATTTTTTAATAAGACTAAAGGGTATTTACCGTGAAAAATTGTACATTTACATTATTAAATTCCAATTTAATTCATTTATAAAATACTGAAGTTTCAAGAAATTATACAAGACTGTCATTTCTCCTGCTGCTGACCATACTCAGTTGGTAAGTGATAAAGGCTCGACAGTACTTTGTCATTCACATTAGTAGAAATGTGGAAGTCTAGTGCCAATACGTTACTCAAACGTGAAAAAATTCAAAAACATAAAATATAACTATTATCAACTTCAATACGCTATATTTTTCAAATACATATCGTATGGATTTCAATAGCATCCAACAAAATAAAGGAAAAGGAATAGAACGTTTAAATTTAAAATGTAAAAAAATCCTTATTACAAATTATTTGTGTCTTAGAGTTTAAATATTGATCACCAGTCGCAAAGCTAAGACCAAGTTTTGCAACCATTCGTAACTTGCTTCTCGAATTGAACACTAGATAATACACTCTAAAAAGAGCGTAATGGACAGTCATTAACTATGTGATCCATAGTTTGAACTTGTGGTCGTCATGTAAACTTATTTATTTATTGATATTTTATAAAACCTCTGATACTTATGAGTTTTATTAAATTTATAGCTTTGATGAATAATAATTAAGAATAAGGATGGCTACATATTGTATAGTCATTACTTTAGGCTGTAAGATCTGTTCACCTCAACTTGTTTTACTATGATAATATAATGAAACTATTTACTAAGAGGTTGATTGGGTTTCTAAAATGGACGATTTAAATTGTTTATATGAAAGGAAATCAGCTATGAGGAAAACCAAACAAATGTTAGAGAAAGAGACTTTCAGTGTGGGAGTAAAGTTGGAGTTGGGTCATTAATAATAACGTCAAATGGATGTAGAGGTTGGCGAGACTTTCATTTATTCATTTTAACGTGTCCCCATAGCTACTAACAACTGCATGAATGACGTGGTTGGACAACACACTAAACTAAACACTACTAGTTGTGTTAATTGTTAAAATTGCTTGAAACACTGATAGTTTTCTTCTAAATTCATATAGAAGACATAACTACTGCTACGAGTATATACTTATTATTATACAAAACATAAACTTCCTAAGTTACTGAAAGCCAATTCAATATCCTATTTATAAGTACTTAATTTGGTTGGAAAAACCTAAGCTAAGAGTTTTTTTATAGCTCTTTATATCATAAAGAAACACCTTTACCTATTCTGCACTCCTGCTAGTCATTTTAGCTATAAATTGCTCACACCCGTATTTATGTTCTCACAGTATAAGTGTCTCACACCAGGTTCATCTTCTTTGATGCTGTGAGGAAGTCCTCAAATTGCTATCAAGTATCATAGTTAATAATATTTTATGCTTTTGAAAATTGTTCAGTAAAAACTGTTTATCTTGGCTGTTTTATTCCCAATCAACTTTTTCCTCCTGTTTCTAGATCTAAGTCCATCGAACCACCACCTCATCTCTCGAAGCGCTTAAACTGCAGAAGAGGAGCATCATTATGGGGATGAGTGGGCCATCATCACCTTACGTGTCTTTTTTACGAGGGAGGACTATCACAGACTAAATAACGGAATTTTCATGTGGTTGGACTACTTTATTAGATAATAAAAAAATTTCCTTCCCAATGAAGGTTTTTATTTAATAGAAACCGTAACGAACTGAATTCCACAGTAAATCCTTTGGACTTCACCAGAGTGGCCATCTTGGATCTGTCACCACTGGGACAGCGCAAATGTGGCAAATGATAGAGGAATTCCTGATATTGGGGGGGGAGTACCTAACTATTGTGAAGGATATATGAAAAACAGAACTTAATCACTTACGTTCATATTCAACCATTTACCATTGTTGACGGAACGAATCTTGTTGGCACTTTATGAATTAGTCAGTGACGGGTCCCTATTTTCTTTATGTGTAAAACATAAAAAGTTCAATGAATTTTCTCTGCCTTACGAATACTTATTTCTAAAATACATTATTGTTCATGAAATAGCCGTTATTGCTGTCTGTGTTGTGTATATACAAATGTTTGCTGACATTATTAAATTAATAATATTTTTTTATGTTTACAATGGTTTTCCTGCATTCTTTGTTAAGCAAGCTCTGTTGTTATGTCGATAATACTACATTATCTTATCCTTAAAATTTTAAAAATCAAAATTAAATCACAGTTTGATTTGAAACTGTGATTTAATTTTGATTTTTAAAATTTTAACTAATTAATTAACATCTAAAAGAGCATAGAAGTTTTAGGTGAGAAAAACTCATTTAAAAACATTCACAGAGAACGAGTGAAGTCATTCGGAACAAATCAGAGCATGGTTTTGGGCAATAGGATTGTAATTAAAAGTCTCGCTGTCGGTGTCAGGTCAATAACGATTGATATTTCATACTTCATATAAATTCAAATTACAAGCATTCATATATTGACCACAGCATCAATAGTTATAAAAGATAAAATTAGAATATAAGTGATTAGTAATAATTTATAATTTGATAGTAAAAATAAAATGGACTTGTAAGTATATTTTGTCGATTTGACTCCTATTTAAGGTATTTTATTAATAGATTATTTCTTAAAAACTAAACCTGAACCTGTTTGAATTGCCACTTTTTTGGTAATTTCATAACTATTTTTATTTTAAAATTGTATTAAATGATGTTGGTTTACACTTTATACTTTTCGTCTGTTACTGTCTTTAATTTACTGTAAGAGGCTAAAATAAATATATTTTTCATTTATTTTTTAATTTCCCTCGCCAGTTCACATGGGCCTAAAGACATGTGCGTGAACTTTATTCAACGGGTGAAGTAGGCCTAACGACCGTTGGCTCAGTGGGGATTCGAACCTTGAACCTTGCCCTCCGCAGTCCGAAGTCTTAGCCACTGAGCCACTTCGGCATTTAGGTCAGTTGTCTTATTAAAATAGAAGAATATCCTTTACTCTGAACATTGTCAATAAAACAGTGATAATTTAAACTTATTAATATTCACAGCATCTTAATTAGCATTTTACATGCTGCTGTAACTTACAATAAGTGAGATTCATGCGATATAACCTTATTTCAATACAGTTAAGAAAGATAACTTGGTATAAACTTGGTGTGTCAGGAAAGCACTTAAAACAAATGCAAGCCAGAGAAATCGGAGAAGGAAAATATTCCTTCATTATCTAGTTTTTGAAGGTGTAGGCCCTAATGATCATTTACTGGATCATCATAAGGTATTTACAGTTTTGTCGTTATTTGTTAAACAAGTAATTGTAATTTATATTCATTCGTTTAAGTCTTAATCGCTTTCCTCATATTTATTACGAAGTTGCCGATCTTCATTAAATGATAGAATAAAAGGGGAAATAGAGTGTTATGAGTAAATGCACGAGTGTAGTCATTGTTACTGACTGAGGTCAACTAGTCCCTAGAAAAACGGCCATTAACTATGATTATAGTAGGGGTATCTACAGTTTTACGTGGAATCCAAACCACGTCGTATTGATCTGATTTCACTGCACAACAAAAAAATATTTTTTCAATGTTTCCTACACTAAATTAGTCAATTTCTACTAATTTTGGGGTGATAAAAACGAAAATAACAATGAAACATTTTTGTTTGCTCTGGTTTTTGAGATACACAGTACTTAATCTTAAAGAGTAGTTATACTATACGTGAAAAGTGAAAGTACATGAAACAATATTGTTATGTTTCTTTTAGAATATTGTAAGTACAAAATTGATAAAAAAAACATTATTCTTAGTGTTTTGACAAATAAAAGAAGTTTTTACCACCAAATTTCAATTAAGTCAATCCGATTCATTGTAAGATCGCTGTCGTTTAGCTTGTCTTTTATAACACACTTCTGGAGCATCCCTACACATAGACCAGCAGTAGTCTGCAAGCATTGCTTCATTCCAATGGCCCTGATATCTCTGTTCCATTAAGGCAATGTCTTGATGGAATCTTTCTCCATGTTCGTCACTCACAGCTCCACAGTTTTGTGGGAAGAAATTAAGATGAGAGTGAAGAAAATGAATTTTTAATGACATGTTGCATCCAAGTTGGTGGTAAGCTTGAAGAAGCTCTTTAACTAATGCTGTGAAGTTATCATCTCTTTTGTTACCTAAAAACCCATGTAAAACTCCCTTAAAGGCTTCCCAGGCTCTTTTTTCATTTCCTGTTAAAATCATGTCAAAAGCAGGATCATTTACGATTTCACGGATTTGAGGCCCAATAAAGATGCCTTCCTTGACTTTAGCATCACTTAACCTGTGAAACTTTGCTCTCAAGTACTTAAAAGCTTGTCCTTCCTGGTCCATGGCCTTGACAAAGTTCTTCATTAGTCCCAACTTAATATGTAATGGAGGAAGGAGAACATCCTTAGGATCTACAAGAGGCTCGGCAACTACATTTTTCTCATTAGGGTTTAGGTCTCGTGTAGGCCAGTTCACTTTTTTATAGTGAGATTTTCTATCCCGACTATCCCACATACACAAAAAACAACAGTACTTGGTAAACCCTAATTGCATTCCTAGGAGTATAGCAATGACTTTCAGATCACCACAGATTTGCCACTTGTGTTGTTCATATTTGATTGATTGGAGAAGTGTTTTCATATTTATATAAGTTTCCTTCATGTGAACTGCATGACCTATAGGAATAGAAGGTAGCTGATTTCCATTATGCAGAAGTACAGCTTTTAAGCTTAGTTTTGAAGAGTCTATAAACAGTCTCCATTCAGATGGAGTGTGATCCAAATTCAAGCAGTCCATCAAACCATTAACATCAGAACAAACTACGAGGTTTTCTTTTTTCTCAAAAAAAGGAAGCAAATCTTTTTGACGCTGTCTGTACTGAGATATTCTCACATCATGTTTTAGAAGATTCCACTGTTGTAGTCTTGACCCTAAAAGCTCAGCCTTTTCCTTAGACAAGCCAAGATCTCTTATAAGGTCACTCAACTCTGCTTGACCAATTCTGTGCGGGTCACTAGACCTATCTCTGACCTCAAAATCAGGGTCATAAGATGTAGAAGGATGGGTTGCTCCTTCTAAACAGTCTTCATCACCTTCCTCTGAAATTTCATAGTTTTGGGGTGGAGAAGGGACTGGCAAAGTGTCTGAGTGTGGTACAGGCCGAAGAGCAGATGGGAGATTAGGGTATTTAACCGTTCCTCTTTTCTTCATAGATAAACCTTGCTTAATGGCAGGAGTTAAGCAGAAATAACAGTCGTCTATATGATTGGTAGGCTCACGCCAAACCATAGGTACTGCAAAAGCCATTGCCCGGTTTTTATTTTTCAGCCACTCTCTCAATATGACGGAACAAGAATTGCAACATATATGAGGAGCCCATGATTTATCTTGGTCCCCAACTTTCACACCAAAATAATGTTCATAGGCAGTCTTAACGATAGGTGTCATTTTACGTTTCTGAGCCAAAAATGTTATTTCACCACATATATAGCAGAAGCTATCGACAGAATTTACACACTTTCGAGGCATTTCAGATCAGCACTTAAATTAATTTTAAAATCAACTTCACACAATAATTTCAATAGCAACAACGCGCGTACAACTGACAAAATCACATAGGTTATGTTTATTACTTATGTACAGCTGAAGAGAGAGAAATTATGTAAACAAACATGTGTACCAACTGTTGGTGATGAAATATTTCATTTGTTGAAAACTTCATATATATATAATATAATGATACTATATCTTGAAAACAAGAGCTAATATATAATGTTTATGGTCATTTTCGGTTTTAACACGTGGAAATACATTAAAATCAGCTAATTTCAACCCCGAAACAAAACCTTTGTTGTTCAGTGTTTTCAGCTAATTAACAATCCTGAAGTCTGGTTAAGTCTGGTTCTCTTCCCCAGACAGCAACCAGACTCTGACTACCACCTAACATGGACCATACCATTCCATTCTCTAGTAGTGTCCATATCGATAACAACTATTGAGCGGACGCCTTGTCACATTACTAAAACCGAGATCAGAATCTATCGCTTCAATTTTATCCGCTATGTAGCTGAGTTACAGTGTAGCACCACTAGTGCCAAAACTAAAATAAAAGATCTTGTATATCAAAATATTTCCATAATAACACTATTTTTAGAGTATTTTATGTGTACATTAGATGATAATTTATGAACACTTGGTTTTATGTGCAATGGTAGCTATTTAATAGACATGGATATTATACATCAGTTTTATCTCTCAATATGATTGTAACGAGTACCTTGGTTTCAAGCTACAAAACATTTGTTTCCAGCTCTGTACAAGTTAGCCTACCGACTTGGGCATGTTAGATCGTATACAACAGTAGGAATATTTTTTACGTATAAGTAATTAGTAATAATGTATTATTTTATAGTAAGACTGAAATGGATTGTAAATATATTTTGTCAATTTGAATCCTATTAAAAGTATTTTATCAATAGATTATTTTTAATATGTAAACCTGAACCTGTTTGAATTGCCTCTTTTTCTAATTTTATAACTATTTTTATTTTAAAATGGTATTAAATAAAGTTTGTTTGCACTTTATACTTTTCGTCTGTTATTGTTTTAATTTAGGTTGAGGCAAATAAATCGTTCTCAAATAATACGTTCGTAAACAATTAACAGAGTAGAATCATAGACCAATCCAGTTTTCCCAGTCAACAGGACTGGAAGATCCAATTATTGTTGGTTGAGTCGAATTTGTTGGCATTGAAAGTTGCTGTATTGAATAAATAACTCCAAGCCTTTCCAACTATTAATATTAACTAAAACATTGAAGCAATTTCTTTTATATGAAGTGATGAGAACATATTGTTCTTAATTTTAGTGCAATTTTACTTATTATTTTGTTTATACCACATTTTAGTCCTAACTATCATTATGACACCGTCATAGTCCCATAATGATACAAATGTCAATGTTAGGATGAATATAGTTTATAACAGTGTTAATGAACAAATATAGTATTTCTACTAATCAATAACAACTAAATGATTCTTAGAACGGCCCTTATCTGGTTTGATTCATAATATACACATTTCGATGTAATGTATTAATTAATTCATTATTAATATTTATAATAACTGTTTATCTATAACTTATTGTTAAAGGTAATAGTGTAGTTTATTTCATAAAATAAGATTTTATTTTAAACACTAAATTATTTTCTATAAAGATATTTATTTTTGGTTAGAGATAATTATTTTTACTTACTTTAGATATTTATAGATTATAAATGTGCGCTTAGAGCTTAAGTATTATAAAAAGAACTATACACTTCAACAAATTGAACCAACAGCTTTAATAACAATAATATGTCGTATTTTTAAGTAGAACTGAAAATCATGAATTCACAAGATATACATTTATAATGAGTGAATAATAATGACAAATTAATTGAATTTCAAGAACACCAGTAGAGAATAAATTCCAATAAACTATTAAGACACACCCACCCACTCACACACGCACAGTGGTATTGATTCTCCCACCCACCCACAGAGGTACACCATCAAACGTACAATAGTATTTTTCTTCTCATGTATATATTCTGATGACTTTGGTTGACAAGTGAACTTATTGAAAAGCAAAATTTACACATTTCTCCAAGTAATTTTTCTCAATTATCGAGCAAATTCTCTAATTATGCACAAATGAGCGTGTCCAAAATCAAACACAAATAAATTACTGGAAGAAATATAACAGCGTGATTCATCCCTATTTATCTTCCGTGTGAAAATTACCTTCTGATAGAAGACTCAGCAGTGACAAATTGAATGAAGCCTCGTCAACTTTGCGGATAAAGTTTTATGAAAAAATTGAGAGGGAAGAAGGCAGATTAAACTTTGTGAAAAGTAATGGAATATTTTATTTTCTAATGCCTTTAGAGATACTAACTTTATTGAAGTTTCAATTAGTATTGATTTTAGTTGACATGACAATTGTTTAATCACAGGAAAACGCATAGTTTTATTGTTTTACTGTTTTAAGCATACAAGTTATATCTTTAATCATTAGAACAAAAATTTAAGGTAATCGACTTAACTTTAATTTTGATTAGCATCGATTTTTTGTTTCAATTTTACTTTTTTAATCTCAGGAAAATACATAATTGATCAATTAACTTCAATTCTTCATGTTCACTGATGGGAGCAAGGATCAAATCTGCGTGTTTCTAGAGACAGACGTATAATTTATAAAACATCGTCTAGCATTCTTTTTTTAACTGGAAAGCATATCTGAAAGTTGTCATTAAAATTAATAGACAAAGAGGCTAGCTAGAAAACTATAAATAACGTGATTAAGCAGAATAAACACTTCTAAAGCAACATTCTTATCATTCTTGTTATTCCCTACAATAGATGTGAATCTCTAACCTACACTATGAACTGAAATTGTATAATGGCACATAATATTTACATAATTACAGTTAGTCTGTGGTAAAATGGCGATTTTTCGTATTACTTTAAATATATAAATCATAATAACACATTTAATGGATTAATTTATTATTAATTAGAACACAATTTATCCATATGAATGTTATAAACTTAAATTGGTTCAAAAGTTTGACCAAAGTGAGAAATTCAAAGTTCCTAATATATAACGTGCATATGGGTATAATATGCAGTTTCAAAAAAGGTTTAAGAATATATGGTTTTTTTTATTTTGTTTCTATTGCTACAGATAGATATGTTTTTTTAATTTATATTATTGAATAAAGTTGTATTTTTAGATATATTTATTTTAAGAAGGTTCTTGAGGTTTTTGTTTTGTTTTATCCAATATAAGACAATTTAATTATAATTATATTTTTTCATAGTCCTATATTTAATAATTAAATCGTATGTTTTTCTTTTTTATATTGTGTGATTATGTGTGTATGTACCGTATGTATATATATGCATGTTTGTATGTATATTTATACGTATATTTGCATGTAATTCTATGTATATTTGTTGGTACTTTATTAGATTTTGCTCGTTATAATACTTCTTTTATTTAAATTGTAAAGTTTTTTGTAATGTTGTTTCAAGTATAGTTTTGTTTCACAACTTAGTTGTTTTAATTGTATTAGTTATCGTACAATGCTGCCACAGAGCGCTGTTTGTTTTTATTTTAATTACCATAAACTAGTTTTTTCTTTGTTTAATGTACAAAATATTGTTTCTTCTTATTCCTATATTGTAAAATTTGTCCGATATATATTATCGGCACCCAAATACTTGCCATGTTGGCTTGTTGGCACAGCATGTTTTTAAACTGTTGTAAACAAATGAATTTAATTGACTAACAATTACCTCTTTTAATGTTCTATTACCTTAGTTGATAAAATAACAATACAATTGGTCATATCATAACTTAATAATTAGTGCCAGAATAAACTCTGCTACTGAGTAATAGAATTTATTACACGCTTATTGAGTCGGTGGCGGAAGGAGTGGCATGCTTCTCGCGTCTTGTGGTATTTTGTTGTCCAATCTAATCCCTATTACCAATGAGCTTTTTTCTTATGAGGTAATCAATGACGGAGGTTTCGGAGCAAAAGTCTATGTCTCGTATTGTGGTCGTGATAAACATCTTCAACTTGGTACTGGTCCATATTCTCGTGTATGTAAATTATTGTTCTATAGATGTACATTGCTGTAAATGTCTATATCTCGTATTGTGGTCGTGATAAACGACTTCAACATGGTACTAGTCCATATTCTCGTGTACGTAAATTATTGTTCTATAGATGTACAATGCTGTAAATGTAAATGTCTCGTATTGTGGTCGTGATAAACATCTTCAACTTGGTAGTGGTCCATTTTCTCGTGTACGTACTTATTGTTCCATAAATGTACAATGCTGTAAATTTCTATGTCTCGTATTGTGGTCGTGATAAAAATCTTCAACTTGGTACTGGTCCATATTCTCGTGTATGTAAATTATTGTTCTATAGATGTACAATGCTGTAAATGTCTATGTCTCGTATTGTGGTCGTGATAAACGACTTTAACATGGTACTAGTCCATATTCTCGTGTACGTAAATTATTGTTCTATAGATGTACAATGCTGTAAATGTCTACGTCTCGTATTGTGGTTGTGATAAACATCTTCAACTCGGTACTGGTCCATATTCTCGTGTACGTAAATTATTGTTCCATAGATGTACAATGCTGTAAATGTCTATGTCTCGTATTGTGGTCGTGATAAACATCTTCAACTTGGTACTGGTCCATATTCTCGTGTACGTAAATTATTGTTCCATAGATGTACAATGCTGTAAATGTCTATGTCTCATATTGTGGTCGTGATAAACATCTTCAACTTGGTACTGGTCCATATTCTCGTGTACGTAAATTATTGTTCCATAGATGTACAATGCTGTAAATGTCTATGTCTCGTATTGTGGTCGTGATAAACATCTTCAACTTGGTACTGGTCCATATTCTCGTGTACGTAAATTATTGTTCCATAGATGTACAATGCTGTAAATGTCTATGTCTCGTATTGTGGTCGTGATAAACATCTTTAACTTGGTACTGGTCCATATTCTCGTGTACGTAAATTATTGTTCCATAGATGTACAATGCTGTAAATGTCTATGTCTCGTATTGTGGTCGTGATAAACATCTTCAACTTGGTACTGGTCCTTATTCTCGTGTACGTAAATTATTATTCCATAGATGTACAATGCTGTAAATGTCTATGTCTCGTATTGTGGTCGTGATGAACATCTTCAACTTGGTAGTGGTCCATATTCTCGTGTACTTAAATTATTGTTCCATAGATATACAATGCTGTAAATGTCTATGTCTCGTATTGTGGTCGTGATGAACATCTTCAACTTGGTAGTGGTCCATATTCTCGTGTACTTAAATTATTGTTCCATAGATGTACAATGCTGTCAATGTCAATACTACGAGTTTTTTTATGCTGGTCTGCATGACTCTTGGTGCCATTTCGAACAGTATCCTTATTTTTTTATTTTATTATTATATTTTGTTTTCTAAATTGATCGCAAATAATAACTCCATAGCTCATAATGGACTAACTACTTATATAGTATTATGTCACCTTTGTTTCTATACTCATAATTCGTGTTACATGTTAAACATAGCTTTGTTCAGTTTAGTTGTAGTATGTATTGAGCTACGTCATTAGGCGCCTTTTTCCAGCCCTAACCAAATAATACTTGTTTAACCATTCTTGATACAACTGTTATTAAGATTTTAACCAATATTCCATATGGGTTTTTAATATCTCAAGCTGAGGAATGTAAGTTTCCAATACATTTTTAACAATTCTTACTATTTTTATAGCCATGATATTAAATGTCTAAATCATTTTAAACGTGAATTATACAGTCTCCTCGTTATCAATGGAATGAAGATACTAATTTACATACATAAAAGAATTGACATATCCTGATAAATGCTGTTTGTATTTATTTATTTATATATTTATTCTTAAACTTGTCATTGTTACAATTTCAAATTTCTAAATCCTCAATTGACTTGAATCCAAAAATGTCAATCAAATGTCGGAGTATTTCCAGGATTATCTGTACTTGGGATCTATTTTAACACTAGGTATTTGCAGTAATATACGCGTAAACAATAAGTATACATGTTTTAGTGTGGGGATTAAAAATAGCAAAACTGTTTAGCGTAAAAATTGTAAAGTATTCAAGTATATATACAATGGATACCTAACTGAAATTGTTTATAATCACAGTGAAATTAAAATAAAATAGAGATTAAAATACCTTTTTCGTCAAGCCCTTCTTGTTAAATCCAGATGGCTGACTCGAGTTTCGGGGTGAATACCACATCATTCAACGTAATTTCTAAAGGGTCTGATGAAGAGGTATTCACCCCAAAACTCGAGTCATCCATCTGGATTTAAAAGGAAGTGCTTGACGCAAACAGGTATTTTAACCACTATTTCATTGTCTCTTCACTTCTGGATGCTATAGAATTTTAAAAAATTAAAATGTTTATTTTTACTGTCAAGCATAAAATTATATCTTTTAACGTAATAACAATAAACTCATTTGAATATAACAATATTATGACCTACTGATGAAAGCTACTTGTTGAATTGGATGCAAAGAGTAATATATATGGATGGATATGATCATCAATAGTAATGACCTTGTGGATATAAGTTGGGACAAACTTTACTGTCTTTTTTGGTAACTTATGGTAAATATTTGGTTATGAGGCTAATAAACTTTTGCAGACTAGATATCTCACACAATATATATATATATATGTACTTAAATATACATATTTACATTACCATCCACAATAAATCAATTCGACATCAAACCTAGTATATTTCAACATCAAACATTCGACATCGTAGTGATATTCAATAATGAGTGAGTAACATACATTACTACCAAGACCAATTGAGAGGTAAACGTAACTCCCGACCAAAAGGTCTTCGGGCAATAGTAATCTAAATTAATAGTTGCCCAGTCCCATATGTTCACGTCATTAAGACAGATATGGTGGACATGTTCCCCACATTGTACTGTTGTATCTGACGCACATTTCTCTTTGTTATCCCCATCCCTTGTCAGCAAGCACCATTACAAACACAGTCATGACTTATGATTAGCTTTAGTACCTTATAAATTATCAGCCAGGAATGGCAATACGAAACTTTGAACGTAGTCTCTACTCTTGTGTGATTTCAGCCGGGTGTTGGTGTTTGGTCCAAACTACCTAACAACTGTTCTATAGATAAAATAACAAAAAAGTTAGATTCATAAAATTAGGCTAATTTGTCAGGTTCATCTGGACGAAAAGTTA
The DNA here is from genome assembly GCA_035578905.1 of Stictocephala bisonia. NCBI lineage: Eukaryota > Metazoa > Arthropoda > Insecta > Hemiptera > Membracidae > Stictocephala > Stictocephala bisonia. Next base: position 713,398 of record JAQJVL010000416.1, on the reverse strand, counting down.
ATTTCAACGATAAACCTAATCAGAAAACAGAAATGATTAACAGCCAACATATATATTCAAGTTTACAATGAGGGACATGCAATTAAAACTATTGAGCTAACTTTTATTGAAACATTGACGAAAATCGACTTTAATGTTATAACGTCTAAATAATTAGTGGTAAATTTGTGATCTCTTGAGTCTTAAATAAACTTTAATTCTCGTTAATCAATTTACGAGAAAAGCATTGGGAGTGTCAACGGGATAGACGAAAAAATGAATAAGAATACAAAGTGCGAATAGATAAACTTGAGTAAATAATGGTAACCAAGACGTTATCCCTCCCTCCCCCCCCCCCCAACTGCGTTGATGTTCTTGGCGAGCGGCTATGAATTTGAAACAGATCTCCGTAAAAGAAGGTATGACCTGTTCTATCTCTGATAACTCCAACCTGCTCACTGGAAATTATTTTTCAAGAACCCAACATTGAATAAAACCCTGTTAAACTATACTTTGTACTCAATAGTCGATTTTGAACAATTTTATTATGTATTTAAGGTGTTTCGTTATGTTTGACACATTCTTTCCAGTGACCAGGGCTCAAATTTTGTAGATTAATCAAATACGTACAAGTGAATAAAAATATTTAAATTGCGAATTAATTTCTCTTTAAATACTATGTCACGTGAATAATCAATATATTTCATTACTAACTATCAATATTGACACAATGGTATTTTGCTTTCGTTTCATTTACTACCACCATAAAGTAGCTCAGTTAATAACATAGTTGAAGACCTCTTTATCAAAAATTGAATAATCAGTTAAATTTTATGACAAAGCCACATCGTTAATTAAGTTTGTATTAAATAATTAAACTAATTGAAAATATATTTTCAATAACTTTTTATGAACAATTTATTGCAGGTTTAAGGAATCTAAATATCCAATTATGTGAACACAAAGAGTATAAGTTAATCCTGTATGATAATAATACAATATAATAGTTTTTTTTAAGAGAGAGGAAGAGAAAGAAAAAGAGAGAGAGAACCAATTCAACCTATCTTTGTGTCACGTTTATGTGTATTGTATCATCTGTTTGAAGTCTAAATAATTTAATTCTTCTCAATAGTAACTTATGGAAAAAATAAAACGTTGAGGGGCTCTTTAAACCCTTTGGGACTGGAATTTCGATAAATCCCTTGTTAGTAGATACAAACGCTAACTTCCCTCCAAATGTCATCATAAACTGTTCAATGCTTTCGGAGATTTCGCGTTGAATGAGTACGTCATTTTTGGATTTTATATATTAAGATATCATAAAAGTGAATATAAAAATTTCTACAGCAATACAGTTCCTTTACGAGTTAATTTTTGTAAAATTCATGAAAAAATACACCGAAGTAGCTTAGAATTATAATAAAAGTATTTTTATTTAGAAACAACAAAAATGTTCACAACCGTGTCCACATTGCAATAAATAATTATTGTGTCATATACAAAGTATTAAATTTATTAACAATGTTACATCTATAGCCCAGTTAAGGTAATAAGGTATTTCCAAAAAATGTAATGTAATACGTTTTTGTTCGATAATTAAGTTACCATTAGTTGTACAAATTACAACATTATGTACGAGAGTATCACCTAATACGATCAAATAAATTCTTCGACTTCCTCTGTCGTTTAAATCTACTGACTTGAGTTTTATGTAAAGTTAGTATTCCTAATTCATAACGTATTCGTTTCAAAAATGATGGGGTAAGTTGAGGTCGGTGTGATTCATTATTGAGGCATAACCTAAGTAATATGTTTGACCAGATTTATGCATCTTATCCTTTTCAATATCCAATCATTCGTCTTTCTTCTTTTTTTTTAAGTCTGAATGCTGTGTGATCTTTCATGTAAGTGTGCATGCGATAGTGTATGAGTGTGGAATGCTTTGTGTAACAATGTCGTGTACTTATGGGCGTGAGAAAGTGTCTGTATATGTGAACTGTTTCCAGGTTTTAGATTTTAGTTTTTTAGTGGATTACAGTACCCCTTTATTATTATTATTTTATTTTATCTGTTGTGGCTTCTAATGTTGGGAAATTTAGTTTATAAAAGTGTGCCTTTGTATTGTTTATAGCTTTAAGTAGTAACTGTTTATGAAACGTAAGTTTATTTGATTTACATAATATTTTACTTTTATTTCATTATGTAATAGTAGTATTTTTATTTTATTTACATCTGGCTGGTAGTAGCCCGTTCCCCTCCAACAGGCATGTGCCCATGAGGGGAACTATTTCCATCCGTTGTTATGTAATATCTATATGATGGCATTATTTTTTGTGAAATAAAATGCTTTATCTATCTATCTAATAGATAAACAAAACTTTAAGAACGTACTTTATTATTAGTTTACAAAATTCGAGGCTTACTTTAACAATAATTGTGTTAGAGAAATATCTTACTTGGTTTAGTTTGTGCATGGTTGGATACAAATTCCTTGGATATAAATCAGGCCCCCTTTATTTGAGGAAATTAACTAGATCTTTTGTTTGAAGACAGGTGTGATCTACTGCACCTCAAACATTTTTTAACAATACCGAGATAAGGAGGGGAGGGGTGGGCTCATGATTTACATTGGTGTATTGTGGTAACTAATCGTTCAAGAAATGAAGGAACAAAAAGAGGAAAATCTTACATTTCTCTGGCATTGATTGTACTTGAAGTTAATGTGATTTAGCTTAGTATTTTGTAATGTTAGTACCTAATTGAAAAAATGTGTTTATTAATGAGTAAGATAAGTTATTGGGAACATTTACTTATATTCTTTTCATATTACTGATTTTTTTAGTGAAATTTAAAAAAAGTTTAGAATAAATGTTTATTTTAGCAAAAACATTTTAACATTAATTGCTCATCTTTTACGAATCTGTAGCAGGCCATGACCACCTACCTACCCATATATTTACAAGTGTGATGACACTTAATGTAAATACATAATAAAATACATAGTAAAAATCCACCTTAAATAGCTTTTACACCCACCCATATACTCCCAGAGCTGATAACCCTCTCTTCTACCCATAAATTCATTGTAGTAAATACCCCCACGCAGCCAAACATTTCAAGGGTGATACGAGGAGTATGGAATGTGTGTTAAATATCAAACTACCAAATATATAATTATCGATTGTAGAAACTACGAAAATAATTCAATTGTATTTTAGGGTATGCGCTATGGTTTTTGCAAGAAGGGATTTTATACGTTTTTTTAAATCACTTCATTTTAAACTATTTCCATTTACATGGACTTCTACTCGCTGAGACTTCTCTGCATGTGCATTCAAGAAAAAAGTCCACTTTGGGTGAAAGTCAATTTAAAAATACAGCATAATCTTGGGCGAGTTTCCATTTCTTTAAAAATAATCTAATAATAGCCTACTCTGTCTTAGATGTTATTTATTACAAAGAACCACTTACATAGTTAATTTTTTTAACTATGTGAAAAGTAATTACTTTAACTTGATATTAAACATTCAAGTCTAAGGTGGAGAAAAAATACATCAAAAAGACCCCAACTATCTTTACAACCCAAAATATACACACGGTTTGTATTTTCCAAGAACAATTATATATCACTATATTTTAATGCTAAACAAAATTATTCCCAATAAAATATGTTTGTAATGACACTAACAAAATACAATCTAAAATGTAAATAAAACTAAATAAATATTTTTATAGCAAACCCTTTTTACAAACAATGCATAAATATCTATAATAATATCAAACTTGTGTATTACTTCTATTTTTATCTAATGACCTGAATTTGGTTTTAAGATTTTTATTGGATACACTGAATATATGTTTTTGCACAATTATATGAAACATAAAGCGCATCTTAATTGTTGATGGTAAGATGTTATCGAGTCCTCAGTTTAAGTCAATATTCAGTCTCAGAAAACAATAACTAACGTGAAAATTGAACCAACATTGCAAAATAGATTTCTTGATTATCTTCGGCAGCCAACGTATACCGCTTGTCCTTTCAAATGTTCAATATTATGAACCACTCTGGTCTGGGTTACCTGAGTTGTCTTACAAATGAGAGTTCAAAGTTCAATGACAGTAGCACAGTGAGCATAACAGTGAATTCCTCAGTAGAATTTTTCCATGGTCTGGAATGTTATGTTTAAAATAACACCTTCATTAAATGTAGCCAAACGACATTTATGTCCTATCTTCTGTTATCTCTTAAATTTTAAACATGGTGAATCTTAGATTCTCAGGAATAATGTCGATAGGAATACTTAGAAAGTCGTTATAGGTTGGGTCTACTTGCAAGGCATTCCTCAAATATTGATAACCACGTCTTCGACTACATCCCAGTTGAAACCTATGGAATTCTCTACTAAACCTTTCTGTATCAGACACAATGAATAGGTAATATACACAGGTAGAATGCATCTTCTTCTATGAGAATACCATACACGTACAATGGAACTGACCCTACCCGCCCACCCATACACATACAATGGTACTAACCCACCCACCCAAACACGTACAATGATACTAAAATACACGTACAATGGTACTAACCCACCTGCCCACCCATATACGTACAATGGTACTAACCCACCCGCCCACCCATATACGTACAATGGTACTAACCCACCCGCCTACCCTATACACGTACAATGGTATTAACCCACCCGCCCACCCATACACGTAAATTGGTACTAACCCACCCACTCACCCATACACGTACAATGGTACTGACCCACCCACACACCCATACACGTACCCCCGCTCACCACTACTAAGGGATCTACAGCTTTACGTGGAATCTGAACCACGTAGTGTGGGTTTGATTTTCATCTAACTCACAGGACTGACTCTATGACTTTTACGGGTGGAATTTACCTTCCTCGTAAAAAGTAGACTATTTTGAATTGCTTTCAAACAGGTGTGGGAAGATGCAACTGATGGAAATATAAGTGGTAAATGCCGTAGTGGTATTCAACCTATACTATTTAATGGATTAGTACCATTAAATACCAATAGTATTTATAATGGTACTAACCCACCCGCCCATCCATATACCCATATACGTACAATAGTACTAACCCACCCACACACGCATACACGTACAATGGTACTAACCCACCCGCCCACCAATACACGTACAATAGTACTAATCTATCCACCCAACCATAGACGTACAATGGTACTAACCCAGCCGCCCACCCATACACGTACAATGGTACTAACACACCCGCCCACCCATATACGTACAATGATACTAAAATACACGTACAATGGTACTAACCCACCCGCCCACCCATATACGTACAATGGTACTAACCCACCCGCCCACCCATACACGTACAAACTCTCCAACTTTTTGCTGCAGAGTTGAATTTATAATTTTGAGCTTTTACATCAGTTTATGGTTTCTTGGAATCTGGCAAAAAATAGACTACACAATATAATACGTATTGTATTTATTTTTATACAATATTTACTGGAGCATCCTTTCTTAGAAATGTCGGTTTTATTGTCACATTAAAGAAATGTCTCCTTTGATCGAGACGAAAGGAAATAAGTTTTTCTATATTTTGTTGTCAGTTGAAAGACTGCCATAAAGCATTATATTTTAGATACCACTTTACAATGAAAAAGAAGAGAAGTTTTATTTTTGAAACTATACTTCTTTAATAAGATGGCAAATATCTATGATGCTTTTATAAATATAATTTATTCGTTTGTTAATATCATAATCATCAAGGTAAAAGATAGTATGAATTTTAAATGAAAATCATTGAGTGACCCTCTTCGTTATTAACTCAAAATAACTTCCTTTTGATAACTATCAATACATCGAACTCACACGACGACCTATATACTTGGATATAAACTGCCGTAACACTTATTTTTTAATCATGGATATAACCTTAGTCTTCGAACAAACAATTATTTTTCCAACCTCATATTTCCTGAAAAATTGTTCTTCAGCTTTTTCAATTCATTAAAACTTTCGTTTGAAGTGTTCAAACTCAACGAATACCCAGAGCTCTCCATGTTTAGATAAACCTAATTATTAACAATAAATAATTTTTTTTTTTTTTTTTTTTACTATCGTGTTCTAAATAACTAGAAACCTTAAGTCACCCAGGATTTATTTTCATTAAAGCTTTAGATGAAATGTTTCGCTACTGAATCTTCAATTTTTGTAACGATTTCGTTATGCTAGAAAAATCAATGCTCGTTGGTCAATTTGGAGCATACTTACATTGAAGAGGCGTCATAATTTACATATAACTGTGCTTCTTGATTATTAACGTAACTAAATAATTTTAAAATATAAAAATATATTGGTAAATTATAGTCGATATTCATTCTCTAATTTTATTTCATTTTAACGATACCAAACATTAATGTGAAATGACACACCACATTTACAACTTTACTTCGGGTGTTGAATTCAACTTTCTTAGCTCTTACATATGCACACACGTAAGGAGGAAATTAGAGTTTCATTATTATCATGAACGTTTAAAGTATTTTTCTAAAATGTATCGTTCAAAAATAATATAATAAAACCTAATTTAATAATAATTGTAATAAGTATACTGTTAACTATTATTTATAATCTCCTAAGAATGCATATTATTTTGTTTCATTTGAAACGTCCAGTCTTTATTTAATTAAACTATATTTCCTGCTAGTTTCAAAGAATAATTTATGTACCTCGAGATTGTTTTTAAGAGAGAAATTCTTAGTGGCTGTAGATCGTTATACCCTATCCTGATTCTGAGTTTCCCCAGGCACTGTTCATTTAGTTGGTCCCTTGTAGCAGGGTGGGTGTAATAGGGAATGAAATGTCCCCCTCCCGTCGGGAATGGGAGTTGCCGTCGGCTTTCAACTTTATTGAGGCAAGGAATGTTTCCCTTTCAAATTGCTTCCTCATTGCAATTGGTTTTGGAATACATTGACCTTGCCATTGTTGTAATTCCAGAAAGCACCAAATCAATAAATACCGTTATATTTTATTTATTCATTATTCTTTCAATAATATTTCATAGTAAAATTACATCATAATACATTACAAATGATTTTGCAATAACTGCAGATTCATGTACGTACAATCATGTAATACGTAATTCATGATTGTTATTACGTAACGTAATTCATATAATAACAATCATTAAACATTTCGAAAATCATATTTCTTGTCTTAATGCCCAGTATCCAGAGACACCACTGTAGTTTGTATTGCACGTTATAGCCTATGATTGCAGTATCCTGAGAAACCACTGCAGTTTGTATTGCACGTTATAGCCTATGATTTTGTATCATGAGAAACCACTGTAGTTTGTATTGCACGTTATAGGCTATGATTGCAGTATCCTGAGAAACCAATGTAGTTTGTATTTCACGTTATAGCCTATGATTGTTAATTATTAAAGGCTTTATTGTTTTACTTTCACCTGGGTAGATAAAATAATTTAACATTTCAAAAAACATATTTCTTGTCTTAATGCACAGCATCCTGAGACACCGCTGTAGTTTGTATTGCACGTTATAGCCTATGATTGCAGTATCCTGAGACACCGCTGTAGTTTGTATTGCACGTTGTATCCTATGATTTCAGTATCCTGAGACACCACTGTAGTTTGTATTGCACATTTTAGTCTATGATTGCAGTATCTAGAGACACCACTGTAGTTTGTATTGCACGTTATAGCCTATAATTGCAGTATCCTGAGACACCACTGTAGTTTGTATTGCACGTTATAGCCTATGAGTGCAGTATCCTGAGACATCACTGTAGTTTGTATTGCACGTTATAGCCTATGATTGCAGTATCCTGAGACGCCACTATAGTTTGTATTGCACGTTGTATCCTATGATTTCAGTATCCTGAGACACCACTGTAGTTTGTATTGCACATTTTAGTCTATGATTGCAGTATCTTTCGACACCACTGTAGTTTGTATTGCACGTTATAGCCTATGATTGCAGTATCCTGAGACACCAATGTAGTTTGTATTGCACGTTGTATCCTATGATTGCAGTATCCTGAGACACCAATGTAGTTTGTATTGCACGTTGTATCCTATGATTGCAGTATCCTGAGACACCAATGTAGTTTGTATTGCACGTTGTATCCTATGATTGCAGTATCCTGAGACACCAATGTAGTTTGTATTGCACGTTGTATCCTATGATTGCAGTATCCTGAGACACCAATGTAGTTTGTATTGCACGTTATAGCCTATGATTGCTAATTAGTAAAGGCTTTATTGTGTTATTGTCACCTGTTCGTTACTTTATATATAGTACCTCGGTCACTGTTTTATGGGTGATAATATCCCTTTTGATATAAGAACGATTAAAACCGTATCTTATTGTGCTATGTAATATGTACCTATTAGTTGTGTATTCACAATGCCTTAATAATTAAAAACTTTATATTTTTAGATCATGTATTAAAAGAATTATTTAAATTTATTAATTTAATTTACAAATAACTGTTTTAAATTTATTACATGCCAATACATTTATTTATAAATTATTTGATTTTAAAATGAAGTATATAAAGTAAGTACGGCTTGTGACTAAAATAAGTATCGATGTTTGTAATCAGCTTCAAAGACGCAATCTTGTGTTATTGCTGTTATTTTGGGGTTTATACCAACTGTTTAGTATTTATTTACGTTGAGAAATTAAAATATTGTAAAACATTGTAATTTAACAATCATATTTGTTTTAAAAATATATTCTATCTATATGATACGATCAAGAGTCTGTCCTAGAGTGAAATTCATTCCTACAGACATAATCGATATGAATTAATTTCCTATCTAATGTATTTATGATATTCACGAAATATACTATATTGATTATCTCATATTCTATCCAGTAAACATCCTGTAGTTACATTCGAATTCGGCTTTGTAATGGTTTCCAAGAAATAAATATCTTTCATATACAAAAGTGGAGCAAATTGTTTCACCCAGTTTCCATGAAACGATATCCAATTTGTCCTGAGAGAAGCGAATTTGTCTAGCCTTGTTAGCTGTCAAATTGAAAACAAAACTTGAAGTTTTCCAAATAATTAGTACTAATTAAAGAGAAAATTTTGGTGTTGTAATAATTTAAGCAGACAACTCACATTAAATTTAATGCTAATTTAAACTAGCACTATAACACTTTATTGGGTCGATTTAGAACATTATCTCATAATTATTGTCACATGTTGAATTATGGTTAGTATAATTTCATTTAATTTTGTAATTGACCTTGGTAATGAGTTTGTTTATTGAAAAAAAATTACACGCAAAATGATTCATCAGGATCTTCTTATATTGTTTCTTATCTCTATAAAGATGGATGAAGGTGATATAATGTCCAAAGTTCAAGGCTCCAATAGTAGAGATCAAACTAAGGCTTGGTCTTCGTCGGCAAGGAGGCTCAGAGGCTGAGCCTTCGGATTGTAGAGGGCATTGTCTCAGGATTGAATACCTTACTGAGCTATTAATAGACTACTAATGGAATTCTTTAGCAATTTTAAGTGTTTCTTGCCCTCATTTAAATTACGCATTTCTCATGGCTTTGGCCACATCCAGGATAGAATTCCATTTGACACACACAAATATTTGGGTGTTTATGAGCTGTTTAGTAAACATGAAAGACATATGGCTGGGGCTTGCAAAACTTTCTTTGAAAATGAGATTAAAACTATTCACATGGGTAGTTTGTTACTGATTTCATGGTTATCGAGCCCACATTTTGGGTGGAAACAGTGAAGCCGCATTTATTTAGTCCTCGACTAAGTCTCGATTGGCCGGTAGCGTAGTTGGTTCAATCCCAGCTTCATGTGCTAAAGGTTCTCAATTCGATCCCAATCATAGTCAATACATTTTGAGAATGATCAGCTGATAATCACCGGCTGTTCATTTGTCATTGGGCTATTAATTAATGACACTATCTAAGGAATAGTCGGCCTTAGTTTATAACAATGACTACATTTGCTCATCTACACTCATCACACTCATTCGAAATCCATATTCGCTCATATCTTTACGATCGGCGTCTTATGAATAGATAAAAATAAATAAATAAGTAATCGACGAACTTCACGACTCTTGGATTTGTTGGGAGTTTGATATGAAATCCTCGACAAAACTGCGACTGACTTCTTCCGGGCTAAGCTAAGATATGGCAGTCCAAAAAGCCCTTGAGCCTTTTCGAGTCGTCTGTGGGTCGGAGTTTACATTTTGGCCGTGACCATTTCTTACCTGCTATGATCGTATAGGAGTTTACAATACTTGCAAAAACATTTAAAGGTGTAGGAATTTACACCTGGCCGACGCGCTCGACCCTTCGCGAGGACTTTCTCTAATCCGATTAGCTACGGCTCAGAGCTCTCCCCAGTACATGTTGAAAAAAATGGCATGTTGTATTTTAGTAACAACGACATATTTTTTATAATCTGCTTTTAAAAAGAAAAACAACAGTTTTTGTCCCGTTGAAATCAGTTCACTATGACATTACGTAACCACAGCTCAGAGCTGTCTCCAGTAAACGCAAAGACACTTTAATGCTTTATAGACAAGATAATAACAGGCCCTTTTCAGCTCAATTTAAATTTCGGATAGTAGCATTCTAGAAATAAGAAATATTCTCCTTATTAATTTTGTTAATTTGTTTTATTACGTTTTTCTTCCGATAAAACTTAGTCCAATAGATAGGTTTGACATTACTTTTAGTTTATCAAATGAACAATGTTATACACTAGTAGCTATTTATATTACATGATACATGAAAAACAATGTTATATCGAACTAATATTATCTTGTCTATAAAGTATTAAAGTGTCATTAAGTGTACTGGAGACGGGAGACGGAATTTCGATCCGTGAGGTCAGGTACAGACCGTCATAAATATTCCTACTAATCCCTTTGCCGCTCAGGCGGCGTTTCGATCCGCGAACCAAAAAGTGAAAGTTTGAGGGGTGGCGAGAGTGAGGGACAAGAAGGGACAAACTTCAAAAATATACTTTAACCTCCTTTAAAATAAGTTGTAACATAAATTTCCTCATAAAACTTTTAAACTTTTTAGCATAGAAAGTGAATTGACAAACATTAATAATATAAACTATTTATTTTACTGTACATGTATTAGTAATCAACACCCGGTTTTATGTTAAAGAGTCTGCAGAGGCTTCCGGCCATATTGGTTTTAGTCCCATAAGAACAATATTATTTGCTAATCCATATTTTTTACGTTAATAATTGACCAAAAGTTGAGTATGCGGTGTCATTTTAAACGTTATCATATTGTGCATTCGGTTTGCTTTTGATATTTTGAATACATAGTCATAGGTTGGAAAAATAGGTGGAATATTAAAACTTCAAACTTAATTTTTGTCATATTATTTTATATAAAACTAATTAGGAATTCGTAATACAATTCCAACGCACAATTTCATTCTTGATCAAATGCAATTTGTTGGGAACAAATTCGTTTAAAAATAACTGTTTAGTTTGGATGTGCGTGATCGTTTGTCTTGTTCGAAAATAAGATTGTTCTCATGGGATTAAAACCAACATAGCCGAAAGCCTCTGCAGACTCTCAAGTACTTGAACTTAGAGTAAGCTGCATTCCATAGACTGATAAATATGACTTTTCAAATCCCTATCCATTATACTAAAAAATAGTGAAAGTGAAAACCACCATTACAGATTATTAAATTGTATAAAAATTAAATTAACATAGGAAGGGATTTTTCAGTTTTGTGGAAAAATTATACACAATCCTCATTATAACTCATAATCATTTTTTTACAGCGTTACACATTTTTTCGTATTTGTAGTGGAAAATGTACATTCTGCTTCAGGAGAAATTTACTTTATGAATTTATGTTTACTTTTTGAATTTATGTTTACTTTATGAATTTAGTTGCAATGCAACGTAGGTTGTATAAAAAAAGTTTATGGAGCCGATTATCATTATCATTAAATGCAACCATTAGATTAAAAATTCAAAATAATTCAAAACGTTTTATTGCCATTGATATACATAATTAATTATAAATATTCAATAATGAAATTAGTAAACGAATCACACTAGAAATAATCACGATCTGTTTCAGACATCAAGCAACTGTAATGAGAGTCCAGAATATTGCAGAATCAGTATACCTAATGCAAATATATATGACTTTGTTACCACCGATTGACCAGCGGCATGTTACCACCCGGTTGTTTACCCTAAAATTCCCTATCCACTACTGCCTTCCCTCCCTGTTCGGCAGTCTCACTTTATCCTTATCGCGGATCGAAACGCCGCCTAGAGGAGCAACCAGTAAGGTTGACACTTTTATAACGGTCCTTACCTGACCTCACGGATCGAAACTCCTACACCCACTGGAGACAGCTCTGAGCCGTGGTCACGGTGGCACTCGAGGTGCGACATGGACTACCTGTGGTAATCCCAGCGACCCAAAGGGCCATAAAACTGGCACTCGAGGTGCGACATGCCACCTCAGGTAGCCCGGCGAAGGGTTGCGGGGTTGTAGACGCGCTCTCTCTCTGTGTCCATAAATATATATATATATATATATATATATATATATATATATATATATATAAAATGACCTACGTTACTAGGATAATCACACCATTTCAATAACTAGTGTAATTACATACAGACTTTCACACATAAAAGGAATCTATATTTTCCGGAAATACAATTATTTTTATTTCAATAAAAAGAAGTAGAACTATAATTTTTTCTGGACACTCCGATCTGCTTTACATAGCTAAATAGATTATTATTAGCTAACCTAACCTTTTTTTTAACAACCTAACAACCAAATTTTTAAACTATTTGACGCCGTTAAACATTTTTATTGTAATAAATTTCTTTGTTTAAGTTAAACTATAAATTGTCATTGAGCGATGATTAATTATTGAATCATCGTTAATCATGTGTCTCATTGCATGGCTGTAGTTTTCAGATAATTTTATCACTGTAAATATATCAACTATTAGCCGCCAGACCAACACGGCCACACTGCTAGCCGAAGCGCTATGTCGCACCTCGAGTGTTAGTTTTGGGTTCTCTTTCGCTGCATGTCGCACCTCGAGTGTCCAATTATGACCCTCAGGTAGTCCATGTCGCACCTCGGGTGCCCCCGTGGTCACGTAATACGTAGTGAATCGATTTCAACGGGACAAAAACTGTTTTTTTTTTTCTTTTTTTTCTAAGCGGATTATAAAAAAAATATCGTTGTTACTTAAATACAATATACAATTTTTTTTCAACATGTACTGGGGAGAGCTCTGAGCCGTAGCTAATCGGAATAGAGAAAGTCCTCGCGAAGGATCGAGCGCGTCGACCCTTAAATCCCATCATTACCCCCAGGTAGCGGACTCAAGTTAAGGTGGCACAGATAACAATTGTCGGCACTTCACTTGTTCACGCACATGCCTGTAGGCCCATGTGAACTAGCAAGTGAAGTTCGAAATAAAAATTTAAAGTATAAACCATATTAGCACATACAATAGCCAGAAAGTCTTTATGTTTAATGTATTGTATTGACTCCTTACAAAACATTGTGATATTTTTTCTGGATTTCAAATTTACAAATACATTAAATAACAGTATTTATATAATGTTAACTAAATGTTACATTATCACACCACCAACATATAAAAATATATACATTACACCACCAACATATATACATATATACATTACACCACCAATATATATAGATATATGCATTACACCACCAACATATATATACATATATACATTACACCACCAACATATATAGATATATACCTCACACCAACAACATATATAATATACATTACACCACCAACATATATAGATATATACATTACACCACCAACATATACAGATATATATATTACACCACCAATATATATGGATATATACATTACACCACCAACATATATAGATATATACCTTACACCACCAACATATATAATATACATTACACCACCAACATATACAGATATATACATTACACCACCAACATATATAGATATATATACCTCACACCAACAACATATATAATATACATTACACCACCAACATATACAGATATATACATTACACCACCAACATATACAGATATATATATTACACCATCAATATATATGGATATATACATTACACCACCAACATATATAGATATATACCTTACACCACCAACATATATAATATACATTACACCACCAACATATACAGATATATACATTACACCACCAACATATACAGATATATACATTACACCAACAACATATATAGATATATACATTACACCACCAACATATACAGATATATACATTACACCACCAATATATATAGATACTCACTCCTTAACACGCCAGCTATACTTTTGTCTCGTGTCCTTACATCTAACACTTCCTACCACGCCACACGCCCAAGTCGAAATTAACCCTTATAAATATCTTATAATTAGGTACTTAACTGTAAACTAAACTACTAACTAATACTGTTTAAAAACTTTAAATATAAAAGGGAAAAGTGTTTATATTTATTAAAATGATTTAAAATTTAGTGTTTGGATTATCATTACATAAATAATGGCACCCGTTCAAAGTAAAGAGTTTAAACCCTCCTCTCAACAATGTTTACGTTGTATTTCTACGTTTAACGCAGAGACAAACCGTTAAGGCCTACAAATTGCCATCATTTCCTTCCTCTTTGTTTAAAAGCCCTCCATGTTGTATCTTCCATTGCCGAGAGATTTAACAGAGCTTAACTTTATTTATATGAAGACAACTAGTCTTTACAATTCATAATTATGACAAGTTAAAGCAATTATTATTTATAATTACCTTATGTTTGTCTCCACTATAGTCTATTGATAAATTATCTTTAACTACACAGAGTGTCTCTGAACTCCCTGATAAGCTCTCTTCGTTGCTGTTACTGGTTCATTTAAAATCACAAATATTATATTTAAAGTGTGCAAAACACCTTGGTTATCTTTCCAGCCGCCTTTTTATTATTATTATTATTTGGTTACTTTTAAATTTATATCTCAACAACCAAAATGTGTATTAAGCTGCAATATGTTATGGTTATTTATAACATAAACTCCCATTTTTAGAAAGAATATTGGTTTTCCTGTATCAAAGTTCCAAAATGGCACCCATTTAAAATTGTTAATTCTAAATCACTCCTAAATTAATAATCATATTAAAAACTACAAAGAAACGTTTTTTAGCAAATTTAATTACAAATACAATGATGTAACAACTTTTAAAATTGGATAAAAATAATAAAGAAAAGATAGTTTTTGTGACAGTATGTACAGCGCAATGTGCCTGTACATAGTGAAACACACATGTAACAGCTGATAGTAATAAAGTAACTTGTGATAGTCTTAAATCAGATGACGAGTACAACAATATAGTTTATGTACACATCTGATTTAAGACGATCACAAATTACTTTATCATTATCAGCTGTCACAAGTATGCTGCACATTGTACTGGCATATTGCACTGTACATACTGTCACATAAATTATCTTTTCCTCGTTATTTTTCATCCCATTTTAAAAGTTGTTACATCATTGGATTTGTAATTAAATATTCTAAAAAACTGGTTTGTATAGTTTTTAGTATAATTATTGGTTTATGAGTTATTTAGGATTTAAAATTTTAAATAGCCGCCATTTTGAAACATTTGATACAGGAAAATCAATAATTTTTCTAAAAATGGGTGTTTATGTTATAAATAACCATGCAAAATTGCAGCTTAATACACCTTTTTGATTGTTGAGGTATAAATTTTAAAGTGAAAAACAAAATAGCGGCTGGAAGGATAACCAAGGTGTTTTGGACACTTTAAATATGACATTTGTGATTGTAAATGAACCTGTAAAAACAACGAAGAGAACTTACCAGAGAGTTTAGAGACACCCTGTATAAAGGTGAGCATCTTTAACCTATCATTGTCGTCTATTAGTTTTTCCTTTAAACATATCTTAACAAATACATCAAATCAGATGTCTTTTTGAACTTATTAAAACCGTTCAAGCTTTGCATAAGGGGTACCAAATTATTAAAAAAATATGCAAATAGGACTTCTTCCTAAAATATTGTAAGTGCAACTAGAACGTACTATCTAACTAAAAGCTCTATTCTTTAATATTTCTTTGCTTTATCTCACAGTATAACAGTAAGCGTGTCTAAAAAATATCAACATGAATGTTAAGTAAAATATTTTAACTGTAAAATAAGTAAACACAAAATTTTTACCTGTAATCAAAATCAAGAAATATTTTTAGTTGTACTTAAATTATTTGTTTACTTTGTGCCTTACTTAAACAGAAGCAGATAATGGACTTGTTACTATATGTTAAATTTCAGTACACTTTACTGTGTTTTATTATTGGGGTAAAATGTTAGTTCAGATGTAAATAAGATATGTACAACCCTACAGTCCTGTGTGTGGCATGACACAAAGTGATTACTGTCATATAGCTAGTTGCTAGATCTTGCTACCCTTGGAGTACTTGACTACACTTGCTCACACAAGTTATCGATTACAAGCGAAACTTCATTAATCTTTAGAAAATATTGCTGTTTTTAGTGTATATGAAATGTTATTGTTTGGACTGATTTTTCGTTTCGTATTATCACTTTTAGTGTTTTACATTTTTCTGTTTTCAAGTTTATAACATGCAATGCATTATAATTTTAGTAAAAAATTGGGCTAAACTAAAATATTACGTACAAAATTAAGTTTATTGATGATTTTGGAATAATTTATTTATATTAAACATATTAATTCAGTAGAACAACAATAAATATATTTACAAAAAAAGTAAATAATACAGAGAGTATGGGCAATTATTAACACCCGTTGTTCGGGTTGGTGCAGCCTATATAAAAATACGTTAGTTGCCTTATTTATTTACAAAGACTACTCTTATTTATCTACACTCAACACATTTATATTCTTTACGATCGGCGTTTTAACTATAAACAAATAGATGGTATTTAATTAACATAAGTACAGTTCTATAAATAGACTTTAGTGAAATATTGGTCTAAACTGGCCGAAATAACTATTCAGAGAAGAAAACAGTACAAAATCCTGTAACTGTGAGTCTTAAGACAATTATTCGTTCTCGCTTAAAGCAAACAAGTCATGTTATTTATCGTAAAGAGAGAACAAATTTCTTTATTAAAAAATACATAATTAGAATCAATTGTAAGATATATTTAAAAAGTGTGTCCATTCATACCATAACTATACAGTTTTTTTTAAAAGTATTGTGCACCAACTTATTTTTAACAAGTTTTACTAATATTTGAATTTGTTAGTATGTTCTACACTGTACCACTAGATCATATTGGTACGACCCAAGTTTGAGCTAATCAAGTCTTGAACAGAGAATATTTGTTCATCTTTTGTCATTTGACTACTGATTATTTACTATGTAAAATTCGGTCTTAACTTTTAAAAAATAAAAAATTTGCCATCTTAATGAATTCCACCCGATAGATCATTGGGGTATGTTTTCTAACATACTCAACATTCGAATGGGGTCATGCAATTAAATAATGTTTAAATTGTGATAATTTTTGTTTAACTGAATTGATCATTTTGTTTGTATTATTAAATTAAGAATTATAATATTTTATTGATCCAAAAATTGTACAAAAATTTTTCAAATAAACAATTACCTTAAGTTTATTTGTAGATTATTAGAAAATTACCATAAGTGGTTTTTATGTAGATGAATTTTCTTTTCACTATACATTCTGTTTAATTGAATTAAATATTTGTACAATGACATAGGCGTGTTAATGTTTTCTTTTTCAAATATTCCAGCACACTAAACACCACTCATTGGGCTATGTTTAGTGCATATAATTTAAATGCATAGCAAATATTACAAAACGATATTTAGAAACTTTTCAAATACTAAAATGGGACATAGTAAGAGATACAAAGGTAAGACTATTTGCCAAAACATAAAGAATAATTTAAATTTTATAAAAAGGCCTAATTATAATTTATTTCATATAATAAATGTCATAAACGCACAGTTAAATTCATAGTAAGATGTAATAGGGCAAACTAATGATTCTGTAACTAAATAGTATAGTCTCTTGTAGTAATAGTAATTTTATCACAAACAATCCTACATTGGCAGAGAGCTCAACAAAGCAGAAAATCGTGTTTCTTTCCTAGTTAAAAAGGTCACTGATTAATGTTTCATTGAGGCATATTTAATATGTATTTAGTTTTTTAAGGCATATACGAAACATGTAGGAGATAAAAAGTTTGTCCAATTATAATTTAGGGAGTTAAAAAATGTTTAGTTGACATTAGGCACATGATTTTTTAGAACAATATCATTAAACAAGATCAAGAAAAAACCTCATCAATTTCACGCAAAATCGATGTCAGTTTTTTTTCACTTTTCGCAAATGCATATCTTGAATGATTAATGATAAAAAGAAGTGTTATAAATCATAAGCTCCCTCTCTCACTTCTATCACGTTATTGTTACAAAATTCTGTTGAAAGCAATGTGAAAACGATAATTCGTTAGCTTTTAGTGGAGTAAAACATTATTACAATGACAAACCTACAATTACTAACGGAAATAATAATGATCATTGAACACCTAAACTATGGCCTCAATGTATGGATTGACAACTTGGACTTAAAAGTTTACTTCAAACCTAATGCCTGAAATTGGCATATCTTTAAGTCATATATATCATTAGAAATTCAAATATTGAAGGTTAATTTTCGATGCCTAGATATATTAGAGTTTTTATAGTTGTGGTCTGTTATTAAAACTCCGTCAATGTTATAGGCACAAAAAATAGTTTTCTGCCATAAAGACGAAATAAATAGAATTCCCTTTCCTTGGCGTGTGCCAAACTCACAACAAAGCATTTTCTTAACAAGATTTTACAGCAAGAAATGAGCCTGTCAAATCTACTGTGGTTTGTTAGTGTCAGCACAATAAGCGCCTTCAACTCCTTACTCGACAAAAGATTACTTGGAACGTGTATCAAGATGCAGAGTATTAAAGTTGCAGGTGCTTCCAGCTGTTTCTTTGTCGTATATAATCAATAATATAATCCATGCCTTTACGAATAGGCGATAGGCTGAAGAGGCCCTAGTGCCTACACCAGCCGTAGCTCCCTGCTACACTTCACGATCCGACTCCGAATAGTGCGCCTTCATTTCGTTTAGTAGCCTTCTCCAGACTCCACCTGGTGAAGTTTAGTGGGTTATCCAGGCGTCAAGGCGGTTGTTTTTACTCTAACCACCTTAGGTTGAGTCGATTAAACTCCAATTATTTCTAATTCAACGTAAACAATAAAATTATAACTAAGGAAATGTTTTGTACTTACTCGTTAAAGCAGCTCACCCACACAACAGAGAAGAAAGAAAAAAGAAACAGATGTTACACCCAATAGTGCACTAAATATATGTCGAATAGTAATTTCTTCAGTTTACCATGTGATGGCAGCCTGCAGGACCAGCACCTTGTCAGTTCCTCCATTATTCTCCCCAAATCCTCTAGAATAAATGTAGTAATTATTACTATAGATGTGTAAAAATTTACATTAATTGTAATCTAGATAAAACTGCCACTGAAGTGCTCGCTGTGGCGATAAGAAAGCAACCTCTTCTTTTTCTTTTTCTCTGTGCCACACACACATACCTCGTCCATGACCTTCAACACTCGTACGTCATAGACTACGTCATTCCCCTATCTACTGTTCACGTATAGACACCGTAGGTTTGGTTAGGACAGGTGAGTGGTCACTGAAATGTAAAATTAGTTCACTTAGTTCTAACTTACACAAATATTTTCTTCAAACATTTTTAAATTATATAGTTTATAGTATTTTTAAACTGGTCAGCTTTGCTATATATCTATTTTGATGTTGTTATCTAGCCTTAGCTGTTAGAATCCTATTGTATACTATTGGGGTGAGTCAAATTTTTTTTATATAGCCGTTCACAGCCTGTGGTTTGCAACAAGGAGTCTCCAAAACATTTATTATTTTATTTATTTATGTTATTATTATTTTTGTACGTAGTGGAAATGTCTTTAAGCAGTGAGTGTGGGACTCACCCTTAAGAATAATCTTCAATCAAGGTAATACCCACTTAAACCAACCCGAAACCCTTTCGGATGTCTTCATGCCTACTCGCGTATCTTGCGCTCTTCGAGGTCACTTGTCTATTTCATTTTAGACGCCAAGGGGTCAGTTAGACATGTTTCCTCACTTTTGGCACGTAGCACTGTGTTGGCGTAGGCCACAACAGTTCTCCATGCTTCTTCACTTTGCAGCATTGCCTTCACTATGGTGTCTGCCGTAACAGGACCTACAGTGGAGACAAGTGATCTTCTCTCCCCAGAGAAGCGCCTACACACAAAGAACGAGTGATGAACATCATCCACGTTCTCCAGGTAGTACTTGCACTGAAGGACCTGACCTTCCCCATTCGGTGCAGATACTTCCTGAAGTATCCGTAACTCGTAAGTAGGTGGCAAATGTAGAAATCAACCTCTCCAGGGGCTCTGGCAGATCTAGGCCTCGAGATCACCGATGAGGCGATGAGTCAACCTCCCATCAGTACTCTCATCCCACCAGCTCTGCCGAGCTCACAGATTCTCCGTCCTAGCAGAGAGCGTTCACAGGTAGAGACCGCTGCTTCTTTTCTACCTCACTCGAGTGCCTGGTGAAAGATGGCCTGCCTCTCAAAGGCGAGTAAATCAAGGGAAATGATTCCCGCTACAACCATCACTGCTGAACCGGCAACAGTACGGTAAGCGCAGGCGCTGCTCTTTGCTGTACTGCCAGCACGCGCTTACTATATCTCCTCATCTTCATCTCACCCGTCCAGACTTCTACACCGTATATGAGAATAGCATTTATGGTGGATATGAGGAGTTGTTTAGCTTAACCTAGGGCCGCCAACATTCTGTATTAATCTGCTGACTGACATGATCACCTTTCTTGCCTTTTCGGACACTGCTTCGACGTGTTCCAGTCGAGCATCACACCCAGGTACTTCGCAGCTCTCTTGGTCTGAACCTCGACGGACCCTAAAGTAAAGAGGATAACTGTAGCGATTCTCCGTTGAGTGAACATAATGATCTCGGTCTTAGCGATTGCCAACTTGAGTCCATGGCTTTACATCAAGCTTCCAACCCGGAACAACACCTGATTCAAGCGGAGCTGCGCCAACTCAGGAGTCCTCTCCGTGATGACGGCGGTCACGTCATCAGCATAGCCTACCAGGAACATGAGCTCAAAGCGAATCAAGCCATTGTACGAACCGTCAACCTGCATCATAGTTTTAATTACCATAGTGGGCCTTAACTCCGAGTTAAATTGCATTTCACTTGAAATCCCGCAAACTAATCGTGAAACATTGTATAGTAAAAATATCAGCTATATCAGCAGACTTATTAAGAGCTGAATATAATTTTTTGTTATTATTTAAATATATTGTTTTTTAACATCTTGATCATGATGTGTTGGGAGACCAACAAAAAAATACACTTTAATATGGTTATAGACACTGTCTATTATTTCAAACATATTCCTGTACATGTGTTCACGGTAACATCGGGTAGGTAGTGACAAAGACTTACCTTCCTTTGTCAGTATCGGGTCGGTAGTGACAAAGACTTACCTTCCTTCATCAGTATCGGGTCGGTAGTGACAAACCTTTGTCAGTATCAGGTCGGTAGTATTAAATACTTACCTTCTTTCATCAGTATCGGGTCGGTAGTGACAAACCTTCATCAGTATCGGGTCGGTACTGACAAACCTTTGTAAGTATCAGGTCGGTAGTATTAAAGACTTACCTTCCTTCATCAGTATCGGGTCGGTAGTGTCAAACCTTTGTCAGTATCAGGTCGGTAGTATTAAAGACTTACCTTCCTTCATCAGTATCGGGTCGGTAGTGTCAAACCTTTATCAGTATCAGGTTGGTAGTATTAAAGACTTACCTTCCTTCATCAGTATCGGGTCGGTAGTGTCAAACCTTTGTCAGTATCAGGTCGGTAGTATTAAAGACTTAACTTCCTTCATCAGTATCGGGTCGGTAGTGTCAAGCCTTTTCAGTATCGGGTCGGTAGTGTCAAGCCTTTTCAGTATCGAATCGGTAGTGACAAACCTTTGTCAGTATCAGGTTGGTAGTATTAAAGTCTTACCTTCCTTCATCAGTATCGGGTTGGTAGTGTCAAACCTTTGTCAGTATCAGGTTGGTAGTATTAAAGACTTACCTTCCTTCATCAGTATCGGGTCGGTAGTGACAAACCTTTGTCAGTATCAGGTTGGTAGTATTAAAGACTTACCTTCCTTCATCAGTATCGGGTCGGTAGTGTCAAACCTTTGTCAGTATCAGGTCGGTAGTATTAAAGACTTACCTTCCTTCATCAGTATCGGGTCGGTAGTGTCAAACCTTTGTCAGTATCAGGTCGGTAGTATTAAAGACTTACCTTCCTTCATCAGTATCGGGTCGGTAGTGTCAAGCCTTTTCAGTATCAGGTCGGTAGTGTCAAAGACTTATTCGCTACAGGAGTTGTCGGTTACATTGATGGGTTACTATAAATTTTTCGTTATCGAGTTGGCTCGAGGACTTCTGTACCTCTGTCGGTATTGAGATGATGATGTCAAGGAATTCTAAACGTTAGACGTTAGTGTTAAGGGCTACCGCACCATTATCGTCATCGGGTCAGTAGTGTTGAGGACCTCCACTCCTTTGTCATTATTGGCTTGGTGGTGTCAAGGAGTTGTGAACCTCAGTAGTTATCGGGTTGATGGTGTCAAGTTCTTTCTGTACATTATCAAGTTACTGGCGTCAAAGAATTCCATTGTAGTTATTGGGTTGGTGGTGTCAAGGAGGTCAGTATCTGTCTAATAATTGGGTTGGTGGTGTCAAGGAGGTCAGTATCTGTCTAATAATTGGGTTGGTGGTGTCAAGGAGGTCAGTATCTGTCTAATAATTGGGTTGGTGGTGTCAAGGAGGTCCGTATCTTTCTAATAATTGGGTTGGTGGTGTCAAGGAGGTCAGTATCTTTCTAATAATTGGGTTGGTGGTGTCAAGGAGGTCAGTATCTGTCTAATAATTGGGTTGGTGGTGTCAAGGAGGTCAGTATCTGTCTAATAATTGGGTTGGTGGTGTCAAGGAGGTCCGTATCTTTCTAATAATTGGGTTGGTGGTGTCAAGGAGGTCAGTATCTGTCTAATAATTGGGTTGGTGGTGTCAAGGTCAGTATCTGTCTAATAATTGGGTTGGTGGTGTCAAGGAATGTTGTACCTTCGTAGTTACTGGGCTAGTGGTGTCAAGGAGGTCTGTATCTTTCTAATAATTGGGTTGGTGGTGTCAAGGAGGTCAGTATCTGTCTAATAATTGGGTTGGTGGTGTCAAGGAGGTCAGTATCTGTCTAATAATTGGGTTTGTGGTGTCAAGGAATGTTGTACCTTCGTAGTTACTGGGCTAGTGGTGTCAAGGAGGTCAGTATCTGTCTAATAATTGGGTTGGTGGTGTCAAGGAATGTTGTACCTTCGTAGTTACTGGGCTAGGGGTGTCAAGGAGGTCAGTATCTGTCTAATAATTGGGTTGGTGGTGTCAAGGAATGTTGTACCTTCGTAGTTACTGGGCTAGTGGTGTCAAGGAGGTCAGTATCTGTCTAATAATTGGGTTGGTGGTGTCAAGGAATGTTGTACCTTCGTAGTTACTGGGCTAGGGGTGTCAAGGAGGTCAGTATCTGTCTAATAATTGGGTTGGTGGTGTCAAGGAATGTTGTACCTTCGTAGTTACTGGGCTAGTGGTGTCAAGGAGGTCAGTATCTGTCTAATAATTGGGTTGGTGGTGTCAAGGAGGTCAGTATCTGTCTAATAATTGGGTTGGTGGTGTCAAGGAGGTCAGTATCTGTCTAATAATTGGGTTGGTGGTGTCAAGGAATGTTGTACCTTCGTAGTTACTGGGCTAGGGGTGTCAAGGAGGTCAGTATCTGTCTAATAATTGGGTTGGTGGTGACAAGGAATGTTGTACATTCGTAGTTACTGGGCTAGTGGTGTCAAGGAGGTCAGTATCTGTCTAATAATTGGGTTGGTGGTGTCAAGGAATGTTGTACCTTCGTAGTTACTGGGCTAGTGGTGTCAAGGAGGTCAGTATCTGTCTAATAATTGGGTTGGTGGTGTCAAGGAATGTTGTACCTTCGTAGTTACTGGGTTAGTGGTGTCAAGGAGGTCAGTATCTGTCTAATAATTGGGTTGGTGGTGTCAAGGAATGTTGTACCTTCGTAGTTACTGGGTTAGTGGTGTCAAGGAGGTCTGTATCTTTCTAATAATTGGGTTGGTGGTGTCAAGGAATGTTGTACCTTCGTAGTTACTGGGTTAGTGGTGTCAAGGAGGTCAGTATCTGTCTAATAATTGGGTTGGTGGTGTCAAGGAATGTTGTACCTTCGTAGTTACTGGGCTAGTGGTGTCAAGGAGGTCTGTATCTTTCTAATAATTGGGTTGGTGGTGTCAAGGAATGTTGTACCTATAAGCTATTGGGTTGGTGGTGACAAGTAATTCTCTGCCTTTCTAATTGTTGGGTTGGTGGTCTAAAGGAATAATTTACCTCATATAAATTGTCAAATTTTCAGTTTGTGACAAATTACTACCTTTTAAGCATCTGGACCTTTCGTTGTTAAAGTAACTTTTATTTTACACCTGAAGTCTGAAAGAATTATTCTATGTACATAATTACTATTTTCAACTCTAAAGAGTACGATTTGGTAAACTTAATAAAAATTAGACTTATTTTAATTTGAGTATGAAGGTATCATTGAGTTCACAAGCTATCCTTTCAATACCAAAAGCTAAAAGAATTATGAAAATTAAACATTTCTATCGGTTTCTTTAAAATTCTTTAAATGCTTATTTTTTATATCTACCAGGACTTTGAAAGGCAATTCAATAAAAACAAAGGCAGACAAATTCGTTCCTGTCAGGGCAAATTGGATCTTGAATCAGGAAACTGGGTTAAACGAATTGTTTACTCGCTGCAGTGTGCACTTTGGAACATGGACTAACGTATTTTAATTAGAAAATATTAAACCGAAAATGAATTGAACTTAATCGTTTGATTTTGCAGCTCATATTCCAAATCTAGTCTATAGTAAATTAAGGAATGTGGTCTTTATGAGACAAGAAAATACACTGTCAGGCACTAATTCAGCACTGATGAGCAATATAATTTATTTACTCTTTACTTTACATAAAATAACTTTCTTAAAAGTCACTAAATATTATATGGTGAAAAAAATCCTTGAATTTAAACAATTTTATACTACGACTAGTTTATTTTAACAATTTTAAATTTTGATAAGTAAAAATGCTTATAATTTATTAGTAGATAAAGTAAATAAGGACTTGATAGTTTAAATTATTTAAAATACTATCGTACGTTTTTGAAACAGAATTATGACCAACAAATCCTTAATTGCGATCCACATACCCCTTCAATTAATAACTGTTCACTTTTCATATAAATTTATTAAGGTTTACTTTTCGTTCTCAAACCTAACTATGAGATTTTGGACTTCATTCGATAGATCTTTCCGACTTGAAGGCTGGCTACTTGATGTCTTGTTTTCACCACAATGGGAACGAGTTATCTTCAGTGTTGAAGCCTCGGTATATTTATCCATTGCCGTTTTCGTTGTCTTTCCACTGTAACGGGAAGAAGGGTTTTTCAATATCGGCTTGGATTTCGGTTGTGAACAAGAATGTTTCTCGTGTTGTCTTGGGTCGTTTTCCTTCTTTGGGAGTTCTTCAATTGGACACATTTCATAACTCGAAGGCTGCGATTTCGAACATGATAATTTATTAGATTTTAATTGAGTTTCCTTTAATATATTTCTTGGGTGTTTTTTTCTACTTCGGGACTCACTCCAGGCTTCACATTTTAAGATCACCCACCAGCAGAATGCACATGCTGAAACATATTATATGTAGAAAAGAACGTTGCATACAGTTAAATAACAGTGCTTTGATGATTTAAATTGACAAACTTAATCAATCGCTCCATAAACCTCTTCTAGTAACACATTACTTTCTTGTTGACTATTGTAATGGTACTGACATAAAATAAAATAGGATAGAGAAATAACTTTAACGAATCACAATACAAGTATACATTTTTCAATCAGCTTTTTCTTGTACTAAACTATTATTTTATCTATTTTGCCTTCATAGCCTACTTTTGGTAAACGCCTTCTGGTAAAATTGCTTAAACAGAAGAATAAATCGAGTACATAAAATTAAAGACTTTTTACTTTGAAACATGTTCTTTGAAATCATAGAGAAAGAGATACAGAGGTAGCTTTCTTTTGGCCACAGCGAACACTTCGATGGCAGTTGTAAGTAGATGACTAATTTATATCTTTATACAACTGTAGTAATAATTTTTAAGTTAATCCTCCAGGATTTGATGATATTAAAGGAGTGACTGACAATGTGCTGGCTCGACACATATTTAGTGAACTATTGCATGTGACCTCTTCGCTGTGTTGAAATCCAGCTTTAAAAGAACAACGTAATAAAAAATACAAGACAGTGAAAATGTTAGAAATGTTATTTTTTTAAATTATTATTATCTTTTTTTTAATGCTGCTATTTTAGTTGTAGGCCTAATGTTTAATAAAACACGTAATGGTTTTTTAATAGTTTTTACTTCAAAATACTTACTAAAACTGTCATTAGATATGTTTAACTAGTGGTGAAATACTGTAATTCAGATACTTAAGGACAAGAAATGTTGTGGAGATTGTAAATGATAGGTAAACGGCGTCTGCTACTATATAGTTGCCATCGACGTGACCCACTACTAGAGCAATCTGGGTTGTCCACTGGGTGATAATCAGGGATCAGATGTTTTTTAGTAGAGAACTGAGTAAAAGGCTTTCGGATTCAACGTGAAGCTATATGCCTCTTAGTTTCCCTGGATGTTAGGCTAATAATAAATGACTATTTCTAAAGAACAGTTGACCTTAGTTAGTAACAATGACTACACTCGTTCATTAACATTCGTCACACTAATCTCCCCTCATACTCAACAATGAATAAAAATTGCCTTCATCTTCTTGAATGTTTAAAATGTTGCTTTCTACATTTTTTACGGAAGGGTTAACTATCATAACTTCTACCACAATAGATGGCTGAAAGACGTACTCATTACCCACAGTTACATGTGAGTGGAAGCATGCGGTATCAACTGGATCAATATTTATTTATATATGGCTCTGTTCATATTAGTATTTTACTAAGTTTAGGTACCTGATGAGTCAAACATTGTATCTATTGACTCCGGGAGGAAATTTGGCTTGACTACCATAAGTACTTCCTGGAATGACTAATGTTTTTAAAACAGTGTTTATTTTGCCTACGCTACACCTCACAATTTTAGCCCTTCATAAGTCATCATAGTCTAAGAAATAATGTCTGGATTATATGGCTAATCTCTATAGAGAGGTTTTTTAACCCTTAAAAATATTGCTGTAGAAACAGATAGCCTACATTCAACGTGCTTAAAGCGAAAACTTCGAAAATGTTTGGTTTCTATAAGATAAAGCCCTTTCTAATTAGGGCGTGATTATAAGACAAGTTTTCGCAAGTAAAAAACTTGGATTACCTAAAGTAAGAACAGAATGGCCTTAACGTTGTCCAGATTTGTTCGCTCTAGACTACTTATTTTGAGTTACTAGAAAGAAAACATTTTTAAACCAAAACCTCAAACCTTGTTATAGATGAGGACCTGCCTTGTCAGGTAAGGTGAGAGTGTTAATTTTAATGACATATTCCTGGTCAGTTAGGATTAGTTTTGGTAACTATTGGCTGGATGTCTCCCATAAGCAAACTATCAAGGTCTAAAATGTTAAATAGTTGTTTGTTATGGGCAAAAGCTGGTTATAACATTTTGTTTCTATATTATTATTCGTTTAAGTTATTTGTTCATCCCGAGACTCAGCACCCGTGTGTTGTATATGTATACTAGTTGTGTTAGAATTTTGTCCTATGATTCGTTTCTTGTGGTTTGCTAAAATATCAATATTTCGTACTCAATAATCGTCATTAAAGTTTCTTTTCAAACATGTTTAATGTTCAATAAAAAAATTACCCTGATATATATAGATAGACTTCTTATAATGGTTAAACTCTTTGAACACGGTTAAAAAGTAAATGGTTAAACTCTTTGTTTATAACTTAATTTTATACGTACAAATGTTAGATACTTTCTATATCCTGGTTTAACTTATATACAACAATTTAAAAAAAACAAATTAGGCTACTGAACAAAAATTGATTGTATTTAACAGCTTAAAAACAAGTAAAACAGCTATTTAGTTAATTATCTTTCAACCATTTATAAATGATATCTTTATAAATGGTTAATAACATACAAACAATTTGTCATGTTAAATAAACTGTTGACATTTGTTATTTATTATATTCTAATGGTAAGCCAAAGTCTCAAAACTAAAAGTATACAGTATAAAGTAGAACAGGACGCTTGTTTAATTTGCATGCATTGTTATCCAAATATACAATGGAACACGAGTGGCCCAACAACTGACCCCTGAGGTTCTCTAGTGCCAAGTGCACACTGTACGTTGGTGTCTAAATAACTATCAGCCCAGCAGTGTCCCTTATCAACATAACAATAAGTAATAATACAAATCTTTTTGTTAGTATGTTGGAGTTGGGTTTTGTATCAGTCGATTTCCCACTACAAAAATAAAACATTTAGCTTACTTAACAACCATAATTATTTTGTATAAACACTTAAATGGTTGTTATAGATGTAATCAAAAACTTGACCCATACACATGGTGTTCTGTTAAGACGTTTCAGATATTTAGAAAATTATTAGTAACTAAAAAATGTAAACATGCCCATAATCATAAATCAGAGGAAGTTTTCCATTTGTTTGTGTAATTTTACAAATAATTTACTTTAACAAATTGGTACAAAAAATTTGTTAAAATGCGTAATGTTTCTTATAATATCGTATTATGGGTTATCAAAAATATTTTCCAACTGATTTCTTCTTTTGATTCTAAAATTGTGGCATCGTTCACAAACAATGCCACATTTACTGTTACTGAGCAAAACTAATAAGTTTTAGATTAAACCACTTAGTATTGTTCAAGCCAATTTAATTGATAGTTGTTCTGATTATTAAAATTAAAAGGAAAACAAACCAGTTGATACCTCACGACACAAACCCGTTAGCAACACAAATAGAACGATTGACTTTTTATACAAAATCAAAACGTTTGACAAATCAACATATGAAAATTAATTATTTTGTTACAGATATTGGGTCTCCATTTTAACAATCAATGTATATTTTCAGATTCTGTTGAAATTTATTTGTATATTTAAGTAGTAAGTAGGATTTTCATATGGGGGCTTCCACGGTCAGTATTCATTATATTTAAATTGTTAATAAATAGAATCCTACTTATATTCATACATTTAGGCAAAGTTTTATTAGTCGAATTGCTAACAATTCGAATGAAAATAGTCTAATGCAACATGATTTCAACTTAATTTCGTTATTCTATTTCTATTATCAATAATTAATGTTATGTTCTGTACATATATACACTGATTTTCAAAAAGATTCCTTCTCTTTGAAAATAGTGAGTTAATTTGGTAAACGAGAACTATCTGTTGCTTTGTGAAATAAACTGTCACCCTAATTGTTATTCCTTGACTGCCTTAATTGATTTAAAGTTATAATGCCAATATCTTTACGCTAAAAGTGTCTTAACAAAATTACAAAAACTGTATGCAAATAGAAAAATGAGTTTTCAACTCGCACAAAATTATTTCTTTGTCAAGTAATTGCACTGTAGCAGCAAGAGACATTAATCTTGCTGAACCCAGTTCTTGGAATTATTTTTCTGGTGATGTGAGATGCTGACTAGAAAAGATATGACTACGTGACTTTCGGTGGCTGTGACTGACACTAAGCCATTTGTCTAATACCGCTAGAGGACTCCATTTTTTATGAAATGGAGCATTATATATATATTATTTTTCCAACAATCAGAATAATCATTATTCTAGTGAAATGTGTTGTTTATATTATTTAAATTCCTAAATGCATTGTTAATAAAACAACTTACAAATAAAGTGTTCTTTATATGAGGTTTTTTTTTTATTACTTTGTTTTACAGATCTTTGCTAATTTATTGAATATGCATTTATGTGTTGAATGATTTGGCTGAAATTAATTTTCTTTGAAATTCCACATATTTGACAGAAGAATGTCATTTGTAGACAATTGATTAATCAATAATTACAAAGATTCTACCTTTTCAAAACAGACATACAAGTACTGTAGACTTTAATGTGACACTAAAAGATTAACTAATGGGTAATTTAAATTTTTAAAGCCAAATATCTTAATAATCTTAAATTTTACTAAAAAATTGTAAGTTACAAAAAAGTTTAAGAATTTATTTCTATAAATAATTATATAAAATGTTTTAAGATTGAACAACTATTAACTGAGAAATTACAATTTTTATCAAATAAAAATATGCTTGACATTAATAAAATTGAAAATTTTAGTTTTCAATTTTGATAAAAATTTTAATTTCTCAGTTAATAGTCGTTCAATCTTAAAACTTTTTATATAATTGTTCATAGAAATAAATTCCTAAACCTTTTTGTAACTTACAAGTTTTTAGTAAAATTTAAGGTTATTAAGCTATTTGGCTTTAAAAATTTAAAATGGCCGCCATTTTGAAAAAGATTGTTGTAAAAAAATGAAATATAAATAGTACATGGATACTGTAAAGATCAACATTCATATCGATTTTCATGGTTTTATCTTCAATAACTTTTGAGATATTAAGTTTTTAGTAAAAAACACATACAGAAGTGTTCTTATTAATTTCCTTATTAGAAATCATGAATTTTCGTAATTTCTTAGAACCCTTTGTAAATTATATTTAAGGACCTAATATAAATATACAATTATTTATATGGCTTTCTAATATTTTTCTCAGTTTTAACTGTTGAGAGAAAATGAAGAAGGAAGAAACAAAAAAGTAAAAATTCAATACTGCAGAAAATGAATTAGTGTAATCAGTTAATTATAAGATAGTTAACTATTGAAAGTTTGCTGATCATGTTAAAAAAGCTTGAACTTAACGATTTTTCATATTGGTTCTAAAAATGTTACTATCGCACTTACAGAGCTATGTAAATGCTGTTAACATTGTAACTGAAACTTACAACGAACGACATATGATTCTTTTTAGTGAGTCAATTATCATGATGAATGTAAATCCATCATTTGTACAACTTTCTATCGATGTGAATGAATGGGAAGTATCACATAATTTTATATCGAACATTCGGTTAACGCATTAAACTCAACTGAACCTCGCCTAGCCTAAAATAGTGTAATA
This sequence comes from Stictocephala bisonia, assembly GCA_035578905.1. Lineage (NCBI taxonomy): Eukaryota > Metazoa > Arthropoda > Insecta > Hemiptera > Membracidae > Stictocephala > Stictocephala bisonia. The sequence goes on along the minus strand of JAQJVL010000416.1, from coordinate 681,875 downwards.
CTTTTTATATTTTCACTTCCTCATAAAATAACCGTCGTTGATAATAAATTGTTGTTGATATTGAAGAATGTGTATTACAATAAACATGTTAACTACACTTACCAGTAATGATAATGAAAGTACCGACGTACGCAAAGAGAATCACCTGCCAGATGGTTGCAGACTTTGAGTTACCCATTCTTGAACACGTAATTATAAATTCAAAATATATCGTACATATTATTGATTAACCTATACGAAGTACGCTGTACTTATCTTACACTGAAAAAGATAACACATGTTGCTACGTTCACTTCTAACTTATACGCCACCTAGGCCGGTCTGGACTTAGGCCCTACCACCTCTACCTCTCTTCTTCACATCCCCTCCACACATACACACTCACACAAACTATTACTCCTCACGAAGCAAGTAATTCAATTAGAGCCTACTATTTTTGTATTCATTCATTCATTATAAAGACGCCGACCGTCAAGATACGGGCAAATAAGTGTGATGAGTGTAGATGAACGAGTGTAATCATTGATAATAACTAAGGTCAGCTGTTCCTCAGAAAAGCTATTTATTAATAGCCAAATAGCCAGGGCATCTAAGGGACCTACATATTTACGTGGAATCCAAACCACGTAGTTTTGGTCTGATTTTCAGCTAAATGATAAGCCTAACACTCAGTTATCTTCCCTACACAACATCTAAACATTGACTTTCACCCAACATGGACACCCCAGACTTCTCTAGTAGTTTTATATGCACTTTAATATACGTTGGTATCAGTTCCAAATAATTTTATATGACAAAAACGAAGAGAGTTTAAACTGATGAATCTATTACAAGGTTAGCTATCTATAATTTATGAAATCAAGGACCTAAGTGAAATATATTCGCCAAAACTGTAGAATAATCGTAAAATTCTGTATTGGCTCATAAATTGGTGTCAATCCCGGACCTTATTTTCAATCCCGGGATTTCGGGATTTACTTATGCTCATCCCGGGATTAAAAATGTTGAGTTTTACCCTGTTAAATTCAAGTTGTACAGCTATTAAACCTTGTTTTTTACTGTAAAATGGGTGGAATACACGCAGTTTGCTGTAATCAAATGCGACTTACATTTACAAAGTGACATAGGATGATTTAGTAACTGTACAAAGGAATTAAGATAAAGAAAGAATGACACACAGGCCTATGGGAGGAACAGAAAACTTCTACTTCAACGAGAAAAATAAAACAATAGTTTAACTAAAATTGCATTCTTCGAGAATAAATTCTTACTAATGAAAACAATATTGTATACAAATTATTAAAAATAATGTAAAGTAATATTAGGAAATGATAAAAACATCTTTTAAACTTTCAGTTTCTAGAAGTATCTTCTTAGGAATATTAAGGCGTCAATCGTTTCTTGATCGAGCCGGCTTCTCAGTTCATTGCAAATGTAGCCTGCCGCATAGAATGCATAGAGTATTTCGGAGAAATATTGTATTATTGTTATGAAGGGCCGGAGGCCGACGCACACACTGCAACGGCTATGTACAGTTGTACACATGACAGCGTTGCATTGCGAATTGGAACGCATGGGTTTGAAACACTACCAAACAAATGACTGCGTACACATGGAACGCGAGTTTTACGATTAACGCGCGCTTGTTCCTCGTGGATCGTTCTTGTTTAGAATTAGACCGTACACATCTAAACAGTTGAGCGCGTTCTTTTGAGCTGGTGATTTATAGATTCCATCGTTTATTAGTCATGGAAGAAACCGTTGTTAATACTGAACACTTTCATTGAAGAAATAAAAAGTAATTGATATTCTTAAATAATTAAAATGCAACGCTGTCATATGTACTTAGCCAAAACTACACACACAAGCCAAATTATGATGATATCTAAAGAAGATTAACTATTAATTAATTGTAAACCATTTTACATAACTAATAAGTATTTCAACCAACTATCTACAAATTAATTACTATAAAAATCGGTTTAACAATTTCAATGTTATTATAGTAATTTATTTTAAAGTGATACTTAAAATTAAAAATACATGGGCTTTGTAATCCCGTTAATCCCGGGATTGATAGCAGAAAATCCTGGAGTAGTAAGTATCAAAAACCAGCCAGAAACCCGGGATCCGAGATACCAGGATTCCGGGATTGACACCCCTACTCATATAGTTAAAAAATAAATTATTTATTAAAAGAGTTATTTTACAAATTTTAAATAGTAGTTAATTTTATGTTTAGCTGTGTATTTACTAAATTATTTCTCTAAGACAAAATATGAACTCTGGCCACCATCGAACACAGACATCCCAGATTGACCTAGTGACCAAGTGTTGCTACGTTGAAGGCAACAATTGGGCGGACGTCTTGTGGGTGTTAAGGGAACAGAGTAAGAATTGGTCACCTGCAATCATTCAAAGTATATATAAACCCCGATATAATCCATGCAGGTATTTTGACCCCAACTGTGACATTGGCATAAATGTTACAATTTAAAAGAGTAGTGTAAATTGTGTATGTTTTTATTTTGGCACGTGTATTTGCTAACTTAATATTTATGATGGAAATAAAAGTCATTAATATTATAGCATATATGACAGTTATAAAACATCAAAGAGGTGATTTTTTACACTTGTATTTAACTAAAAAGTTGCTCTAGTTACTCTTTTTATTATATAACTTAAATGTTTCATTTTTTAGTGTCACAGACACCCTACAAGCACAATTAACCAGGCAAAGACTTATAAATTACGTATTACCTAATATCTAAGTTATAATCACCATAATACCTTACAACTAAGAGTTTTAAATTCAATTGATAACAAAACTGTTCCTATTTACTATAAAGAAGTGCTAGTGGTTAAACCAGACACCTCTGAAACCCCGTAGACGGCGAGAGGAAGCCAAGTACTCGGCTGCACTGTAGGTATAATGGGAAATAAGGTACTTTTTTAACAGTGTTTTTAATTTTGGAAGCAATTGTACCTCCTTTAAAGACGTGGCGGATGATTATAAATTGTAAATTACGTATAAAATTGAGACTTTTCGAGAACACTTGTTCTATGGATATAATACCAGAGCATTTGAGAATTTATAGTGAAATGATTGTTATTGTAAGAGAAATTGTCTTGGTTAAAATGTACGTACAGAAGATTATGAAATATGAAAAGTAAAGGTAGTGGAAGTATTTGCATTCTTGAGGTTTTTCAGCTGGTATTACGAAATAATCATAATAGTGCATAGTAATAATAGTTTTTTAATTAGCATAATACGTGTTGGTAATTCTTTTGTGAATCCCTCTGGTCAAATCAAATCAAATCAAATCAAAATATCTTTATTTGTATCAGTACAGAGTTGTACATTAAATAGCGTCACTACATTTATTGTATAAACTAAATTAACTTATTACTAAGAACTAAAATATTCGTCCAAAGAATATAAAGATTTAGAAATAAGGTATGATTTAACCAGGGATTTAAAATTTACAGAGTCAAATTTATTTTTAATACTATAAGGTAGAGCATTTATAAACTTCGCACCCATTACTGAAGTTTTCTTTTTAAATAACTCTAGCCTGTGGTTGGGTACAACTATCGCCATTTTACCCCTTGTATTGTAAAAGTGTATGTCAGAGTGAGTTTCCACTTCACTGAAGTGGTCTCTAACATACATTATACAACTTAAAATATATAGGCCAAATACCGTTAATATTTGCAAACTTTGGAAATGACCCCTTACAGAATCAGTAGCTCTTAATTTTAAAATTATTCTGATTGCCTTTTTTTGCAGCATTAATATTTTGTTCAAATTTTGTAAAGAAGTGCTACCATAGACACATATGCCATAGGCTATATGTGACTGTATGTGAGCATGAAATATTAATTTTAATGTTGGTTCACTGCATAGGAGTGACATTCTTCTCAATGCAAACAAGCCTGAATTAATTTTTGAAATAATGTGGTCTGAGGAAGGTGAGCGAGGATCACCGAAATCGATCACCATTATATTTGTGCATTTTGTACTTGTATTGTAATATATTTGTGCATTTTGTGCATATATTGTAATACATTTGTGTTGTGTGACGTTTACTTGTATTGTATAATAATAATGTGCAGAAATAATCAATCTAACCATTCTCTTCTGCACGCAAAACGATGTTTTTAAATTGCACAAAAGGCTATGCTAAGTTATGTCAATAACCAATGATGTGACGATGTCCAAGTTAAACAAGAGTCAATTTCGATGCCAAGAAATTTTGTTGTTGCTACTAAATTAAAAATTGTTGATAGGTATGAAGGATCACTATGGGAAATTTTATGTTGTTAAAATAGAAATTAAATATATACGTTTTATCAAAATTTTACCTTAGTCCATTCACTAAATATCTTTCCTTCATTATATTTAAGCTGTCCACAAGAACTTAGTAAGCTGTTGTTTGTCACTATTGGAGGCTACTATGGGAGGATAATCTGCATAAAGAACCAGTTTGATTCTAAATACAATGTCAGGTAGATCATTACAATAGATGAAGAAGAGTAGAGGGCCAGATATCGGACCCTGAGGAACACCAATAATCACCTTTTACTATCCATTCCACCCATTAGAATCCAACATCACACATTGCATACGATTAAAAAAGATAAGATATTAACCACTATAATGCTGATGCTAAAGCACTGAAACTTCGGATATCATCCAAGAATCGTACTTGACACATGCTTCATGAAATCATACATTGCATCACAGGCCCGCTTCCTTTTGCGAAAACCAAACTTACAGAAACTTAAAATACTGTTTTCTTATACAAAATAATCTTGTTCAGACTACCTTCTCAAGTGCTTTTAAAAAAATAGCTACCGAAGTCATCTAAATTTTTTATATTAGGTTTTTTAGGATTTGGTTTGAGGAAATAATTCTTCAGAAAATTTCTTATTGAAGAGGAAGACTAACAGATGAGTAAGAGGTTTTGAAAAGGCTTTGAAACTTTTTTTTTTAACGGAGAGATGTCATCCCAGTCAGTTGATTCTTAGGAATTTAAAGCTTGTATTGTTGGTATTATTTTAATCACCTCATCTTCCGATACGGTTTTGAACTAAAAGATCTGTTGTTGAATGTTCAGTCATTTCGGAATATATTCTAAAGCTTTAGACAAGTTGGGTGGTAAGTTAAAGGTTTTTAAGGTGTTAATAAAGTACTCAACGAATGTGGTGGCAATGTCTATTTTACTTGTAATAATATGATGATCCCTATAAATGTCGTTTATTTCCGGCGGTAGCCATTACCAGCCTCTCATTCAACCACCTTCCAGGTACCTTAAATTGTATTTCTTGATTTCCTAACTTAATTAATGTTGTACCTAAGTTTTGCTATCTGTACATAAGTTTTGTACATAATTTTTAAAGACCTATTTGTATTTCGGTTTTAAAACTTTTTAAAAAGTGTTTATGCAGTGATAAAAACTCTGTATCTCCAGATGTTCTAATCAATTCGTGTAAAGATCTCTTTATTGACTTTTTTAACCTGTCACAAATATTTTGGAATTATTATTTCTGTTTGACTGTTTAAATAGTTTAAAAGTAAATGCATTTAAATCAAATAACCTGAACTTGTTCTAGGAAATATTACATATTTAAGTCGTTCTAGAGCATTTAGGGCAGGGTAGGGTGAGCCGGTGACCGAGTGGTTTAAGTAATCAGGCCTTTGAGCTTGGGTTAGAGATGGTACTGGTTAGAATCCGGCCTAAACTGGAAGATATATCAGTAATATTCACCTTATACTGTGCTGGTTCACTCCTTACTATATCTGAGTAAATTCCTCACACAGATTAATAATCTATGAGGAATGGGAAAGTAAGGTTAAGAAAGAGATCGGCCTCTCCTTTTTTGAAAAACAAATCATAATTTTTGCAATTGACTCAAACTCGCACATGTAAGTCAGTGGACTAATGATATTATGTTAAAACTACGGAATACGTTTCTTTTCCTCTATTTTTCTGAAATTCTACTGTCATATTCCAGGTTACATATGTTTCAGGTAATTTAATTTATTTATTTATAGTAAACATACAAATAACAAACTTAGATTAGTAAAATTTTAAAACTACTCATTGAACTTAAACTTCTTATTCTATCTCGTGACTAATTATTCAACTTATTTAATGTACACATCTTTCCGAGTGACTAAAACAAGTTGAAGTTATAATTTGTCATTACTATTCATTCAATTTACAAAAGTGTTTATTAAACTATTTAATATCGCTGCGAGATAGCGAAAATCCAATTACATAAATTATGATATTACAGCGTTTTTTTAAATTGATAGTGATAACTTCATTAAAATTATTTCAATTTAGCATTCACAGTTTTATTTACAGGCATCTGGAGTGGTAAGATAATTAGTTATTTAAGAGGCCAATATTAATTATAACAGTTTTATTCTTTCAATCTGAATCTGAAGAATGTTACTCATTTATTTTGCAGAGAGTTCTTTTTAAATGAATATTTTTATTTTTATCTTGAATATATACGCTTAGTTTTGTCAAACAAGTGAAAATAACATTTCAAACTAAACATTTTTTTATATTTGTTTAAATAAAACTAATTAGGAATTCGCAAAGAAATTCTGACGCACAATTTCATTCTTAATCAAATGCATTTTTTTTTCGTTTAAAATAACTTTTTAAGTTGGATACGCGTAATCGTATGTCCGGTTCGAAAATAACGTTGTTCTTAAAAGGAATAAAACCAACATGGCTGACTGCCTCCGTCAGCCTCTGCAGACTCTTAGGGGGGTTTACACGCAACGTCTTACTGTACACTTAGTTGGCAAGGACAAATCCTATCAGCCAAAGCGTAGCGTATGGACAGCAAAAGGTACGTTTTGTCGAAACGGAATGAAAACGAAATACGGATATGAAAACTGACGAGGCAAGCATTGTTTTGTGAAAACTGCAATGATAAGATGGAGGGTTTGAACAAATTTCCTTGTTTGTCATATCGCCAGAAGTAGGAATCACTATACAGTACTAACGTTTCGGTCCTATTTGGTTGGTAAGATTTTCGATTTAAAAAAGCAAAGTTATTTAGTTTCCTTTATTAAAAAAAGTATCTAGCAAATTGTGTCAACAGATCTACGACTATGTACTCGTTAATTTCTTACAGATTTTATTGAGCTGTATAAGAATGTTCTTGTTTGTGGCATATTAAAAAAAGAAAAAAACAGGATTATAGTAACCGTAATAAAATACACGAACGAGAGTCAATAGTCGAGAATAATATAAGCGCTTCTTCCATTCTAGAACTATAATGTAAACATAACCTAAACGTTGGCCGAACTGAGCTCAGCTAAAACGTAAGGAAAGACGTTGCCGTGTGAACACAGAAGAAAAGGGACGTCTTAAAGTACCTTTAATATGAACGATAAGGCGTACAATAAAACGTGTGTAAAACCCCTTTAAGGTTACAAGTATCATATTTTAATAGGATAAATCTGAACTGAATAGAAGGGTGGTATTTATATATTGTAAATTTGCAGTTACAGTGTAGATATTTGGTATATATATAACACTTTAAAGTGAATAGTTGCATTGCATTACTATCTTAAAACAACGGGTTGTAAAGAAATACAAATGTCTAAGTAACACATCTGAATTGTCTACAAGGTTTATCTGCCAGGCAGTATACTTTGCTGGCGGTTATTTGTAAAATAACAGAGAGTCAAAGACCTAAGTATAAATTAGATGACACGATCTAGAAATTCTAATGGAAATGTCAGAACACGTAACAGCATTCTATAAAAGAACACATTTTGGTGAAATTCCACAAAGTGTATAAAAAGTATTTTTTAATTTATTTTGAGGAATTTGACAAAAATTAATTAGTTCTTTTCTAAAACAAAACATGGGGTGGAGAAAAAAATACGGAAACGCTTTACAACAACGTTATTTTTTCCATCGATAATTTAATTTTTGTTTTTAATATTGTGTTCCATAAAGTATAACCTTTTTATCAAAATAATTTACCTGAAAACGTTAAATAGCTGAGAAATAATTTGTTCAAATTAGTAAATTTGAAATTCAAATGACCGCTACTCTGGAAAGGATAAACCTTTCGAAGTCCGGTTTGAATCAATTAATTTTCTCTTTAATGGAACTTTCTTTCTATACCAAACTTGATCTAGGCTTACAATGAAGATTTTCGTTCAACTCCTCGTGGGCCGTCCTCCTAAAAAGATTAAATGTTGTCAAAAAAGTGTGTTCTTTGTAACCATGATCATGTACAAGTTTTAACTTTTACAAGTGAATCCATACAAAAGTTGTGAAAGCGTTTACATATTTTTCCACCCTGTATATTCCATCAAGCATATTCAACAGAAAATGGAATAGCATAACATTATAATTTTTTCATACTGTACAAATTAAATCAAGTTCAACTATAGTTACAAAAACTAATTCATACTAATACATTCAGACCAACTTAGTATCAAAGGCCTTATTATTACAACAATATTTTTTTATTTATTTATTTTTTTTTTATTTATTCATAAGACGCCGATCGTCAAGATATGGGCGAATATGGATTTCGAATGAGTGTGATGAGTGTAGATGAGCGAATGTAGTCATTGTTACAAACTAAGGCTGACTATTCCTTAGAAAGTGTCATTAATTAATAGCCCAATGACAAATGAACAGCCGGTGGTTATCAGCTGATCCTTCTCAAAATGTATCATGATATAATATGCTAATACCACATGTTAACTTTGTATAAAACCAGCAATATTCATAGAAGGGGTCTGCAATGAGTAATGCAATTTTAATTAAATTGACAAAACAAAGCCGTAATCAAATCAAATCTTATGAAAATAAATCTTTTATTGTAGTAAACATGATACATGCATTGCAATAGTCAAATTAATCATGCGAAAACATGTATTTAAATAAAATAAATAATTTTAAAATTATCAGTATATGCCTATATTAAATAAAGAGAAAAACATAAATAAATTAGTTAATCATGAAAAACAATAATATATGATGCTTAAAAATATTAATAGTTTTTTTTAATTAGCTTAGTACGTGTTGATACAAATACAGTACAAGTAAACGTCACACAACACAAATTTATTACAATATAAGCACAAAATGCACAAATATATTAGAATACAAGTGCAAAATATATTTGTGCATTTTGTGCTTATATTGTATTAAATTTGTGTTGTGTGACGTTTACTTGTACTGTTAAATATTATTCACCTACATCTAGATCAAATTTCGTCAAGGCTGTATGGACATCTACTTATAAGCTAATTCTTCATTGTAATTTTGAATGTATACGCTTCCAAACATTTTACATATTTTTGGAAATTACTATAGAATATAGCTCCCCTCACATATGGGCTGTTTACTGTTCGATTGCAATGTCTTCTTGATCTAAAGTAATCATGCCTTTGACTTGTATTATGGTCTTGTATTTGACTATTGCTTGTATCGAATTTATTTCCATCCATTGCCAGATTTATAATTTGATACACATATAACCTATAGAATGTAAGTACTTTCAAATTTACAATCAAATCTCTACATGAATGTCTAAAATCCCCTTTTCTAATAAGTCCTATCACCTTTTTTTGTTACAAAAATATTCTATTCCTGTACGAGTGGTATGTACCATCCAACATAGCCAGTCCATAAGCAATATAAGGGTAAACACACCAAAATAAACAGTCTTTAATCTATCTGTATCCAAATAGTTTGAAAGTCTTGTCAAAAGGTAAATGCCACGCAACAATTTTTTTCTAACAATCATTTTGCTTACTCCAATCGAGATAATTATCAAAATATACACTTAAGAATTTACAAAATTCATTACTATTTACATCAATATCACTAGTTTCAATATTAAATGCTGGAACAAAATTATCAATACCAAAACGTAATAACTCTGTTTTATATAAATTCACTTAAAAATCTATTTCATTAAAATATCCACAGGAAGAAGTGGTTAAATTAATTGATACTGTTTTAAGGTTTAAAAGGTTCTTAGTCCAACACAGCTCAGATGTGTCATGTGCATACATGATCACGAATACACTATCCACGTATGGAAATCATTCACATATAGCAAATATACAGGAATGGCCCCAGGATGAAGCCCGGTGGAACTCCACATTCAACAATCCGAATGTCAGACCTATAACCCTCACCTCACGACAACTGTCAAAAGTAATTACTGTACATTGCAACCTATCTTTGAGAAAGTTGTGAGTCAATTTCATAATCCGACTTGGAACTCCATAGTTTCCAAGTTTACGCAACAGAATACTATGATTAACTCTATCGTAATGGTTAGAACAAAAGTCAGTAATGTATTTAAGCGTAAATCAATCACAACTGTAGCGTTATTGTCAGCAACCAGAAGAAACTCTTGTAATAATAGGCCTTTGTCGATGGGCTTAAATGAGCAACAGTTCAAAATCACAAAAAAAGTTCATTTGGCCTACATTCGGCAAAAGTAGGAATTGTTTTGCCATAATAATAAAAGCCAAAAACAGTATACTGCTTAAGTACTCCATGCGTACATGGTAACACGTGTTGTTGTTGTTATTGTAATCCTAACCTTTCATTCCAAGAGGCTGTCTGCTGAGCCTGTCTTTTACTCTTTTAGACGTTTAGGTTAGTGTTTGTGTATATAACAATATCAGCCAGCTTCGAATCTGTCGTTTGGCTACATTATGGAAGACTCCGAAGTGAAAAAAGAAGATCGTAAATCTTTTTTAATTCCAGAATTACTTAAATCTGGACAAAGAGGAAATGTAATTCAATCAATTACAATCCTTTTGAATAAAATAGCATTAAGTGTCCAGCACTCCAAGGTAAGAAAGCTAATCGAAATGTGTGAGCTATAAGTGTTATTTTGTAATTGACGACCAAAAATTAATTAATGTGGTAGGCCTACCACAATCCATGTTTGCAATTTATTTAAATAATCTCTATAATTGACAACCAACTAAATTAGTTAAATAGCTAAGACAGTGTAATGCTGATTGCTGCACTTGCTTTCAAGAAGTCCGTTACCTTATGTAGGTTATTGTTAGTGATGTGCAATGTTGTTATACTGTTAAAGAGAAGATGCCTATGGTGTAAAATGTATGAAAACTCTCTAATAATAATAGAGGTCAAATGAACTCAGTGATTTTGAATTGTTGCTCATTTTAGCCCATTGACATAGGCCTATTATTACAAGAGTTTCTTCTGGCTGCCGGCAATGATGCTACAGTTGTGATTGATTCGCGTGTGACTATTACTGACTTTTGTTCTAACCATTAAAGGTAAATGGTAACACTAGGCCTATTCTTTCAATAAATGAATCGGTAATGATGAAAACTACGATGCTGTTCAAGTTGTTACTACTACATTATAAGCATTGCTTTCTTACTAAATTAGGCTATTGTTGATCTAATTATTGCGGTCTACTAATTACCTACGACAGCAAAATTGATTGATATATGCTATAAATATCAGTGATATTGCATATTGGCTCAGTGACTAAAAGGTTTGGACTGTGGAATTCTAAGTTCATGGTTTAAATCCCAACAAGCTTACGGTCGGTTCAGTGGTTATATAGTTCATCCACTATATAACCACCTGTTGGCAATGTGTAGGCTACTTACTATGAGGTAAAAAGTAGTATTTAAAAATACCTAAGTTAAAATATGAAAAGTTTAGTTAAGATGTTAGTATTCATAAGACTTTTGATGACATATACAACAAATAATTTTTAGGCCTCTGTTCTTATCAAGTGAAAGGGTTATGATCACAATAGGGCCTATGCAAGATACTCCGGTAATAGCATATATAAAAAATAAGGATAAATATGCCGTTTCCACTCACCTCTTAACATGTTCGCTACCACAGTGTTAACAAAAAATCATAACCACAGACTGCCGCCGCAATTTTGCGGCGGGTGTGACCTACTCCTGCCCCAATGCCGCAAATCTGCGGCGGCTGGGCTCATTAACATAGACTGCCGCCGCACAACCACACATTTAGCGTTGGTTTCGTGATGCTAAATGAGAAATTTCTTCCCAACGGTCTATTTTGAAGGTTAGATAGCTTAGTCATGGTCTACAGGATAGTCCGCCGAATACATGCGCGTGGTCTGTAGCTAGGACTATCACTGACGTCACTGAACAGTTGGCAACACTGACATACAATCAACAGCTACCATCATCTTAGCTGCATGTTTCAGTCTGCTAGTAAGCAACAGTGCGTACAGTTAGCTGTGTCCTATGTAAACAGTGAGTGCCATGGATCGTGATAGTAGGATTAATCGCGGGAGTGAATTAGATAAGGAGATCAGGAGAGTTCCACACGAACGAAGTGACTATGAATCTGAGGTGAGCTCTGTGTTTTCATCTGACGGCACGAGTGAGTACAATCCACAGAACGATTTTGACTCTTATTCTGACAATAACTCGACTATAACCGGTGATGAAGATAACTCAAATATAGCCGTTGATGAGGATCTGGTTTTAGATATAGACCGACAAGATGATGCTTCGGAACACTCAGGTAACAGAGATGATGACGATACAGGTAGGCCTAATTTATTAAATGATGAACCTAACGTCCAGTTTGTCGTCAATGCTATACACAATCATTATGACAGTGTACAAGGTTTATGGAAAAATACTGAAAATATCCCTGACGCTATACGATTTACTGGACAAGAACAAATCCTCGTCCAAACAAATGATCCACTTGAAATATTTTCTAATATTTTTGACAACAGTCTTTTGGATAAAATTGTAACATGCACAAACAAAAGAGCGGAAGTTTTGAAAGGAACTCCGTTGCGTAAAAATTCGGTGCTAAATAATTGGTCTGACCTTACAAGAGACGAATTGAAAAAATTCTTAGACCTTTGCATTCTCATAGGAAATGTGCATTTTCCCTCCTTGAAACACTATTGGTCCCAAGATACTTTACATTCACATTCGATTTTTGGAAATTCTATGTCCCATAATAGATTTGAAAGCATATTACAATGCATGTGTTTCTACAATGCAGAAACCGATAAGACAGATCACAAATTATATAAAATTGATCAGGTTTTGAATCATGTAATAGCAAACTGCAATAAAGTGTTCAGTCTGGGAAAGAATCTGTCTTTAGATGAAGCCATGATTTTGTTCCGGGCCGATTGTCGTTTAGACAGTACATTAAATCAAAAGCCCACAAATATGGGATAAAGCTCTATGAACTTTGTACCAGTCATGGCTTTATCCTCAATATTATTATTTACGAGGGTAAAAGGAACTGTTGAAGACAAAAACAAAGGCCACTCACATGAAGTAGTGCTCAAATTGATAGAGAACTACCTGGGAAAAGGTCACACTGTTTATCTAGACAACTTCTACAACAGTGTTGACTTAGCAGAGAATCTTCTTCAACGCAAGACAAGTATGTGTGGGACCTTGAGAGTTGATAGGGTAGGAAACCCACAAGCTGTCATCAAACAAAAACTGAAAGTAGGAGAAACTAAGTCGCCAGAAGGGAAATGTGACTGTAATGAAGTGGCGCGACAAGCGAGATGTTCTTACCATATCTACAACAGATGGACCGAAGGTTGAAAATGTTACTACCAAAAGAGGTGTAGTCAAGCAGAAGCCCGCCATGGTGGTTCATTATAACAAAGGGATGAGTGGTATTGACTACCACTCAGTTCTTGTGTGGTATACCACAGTACCACAATGGTACTGTTGTCCTATTATTCCACTCCCAGAAAATCTGTCCGATGGTACAAGAAGATATTTTTCCATCTTCTTGATGTCGCACTTTGGAATAGTTGCTATATTTTTAAGAAACAAGGATCTAAAATGTCATACCTTGAATTCAGAGGCGTTATTGTGAAAAGCTATCTTCAAGTGGAGCCCGTAAAACGCCCTGTTGGCGCACGTTCATCTTCAACATTAGCTCACTTGCCCGTCAAGATGGCAAACTGAATGAGGTGTCATGTTTGCAGGGCAGCTCATAACAAGCGATCAGATACTTACTTCACATGTTCTGTTTGTAGACAAAAAAAAACCCAGCAGTTTGGCCTATGCATGCCAACATGTTTTAACGATTATCACAAGGAGTGAGCAGTACCAAATTGATGAAATGTTTTTGCCTACATTTTCAATGTTATTTATTTTTAAAAGTAATTTTTTTGTAATCTGTTTTAAATACATTTAATTAATTCAATATAATGTTTTTCTGTAAAAACTGTATTTTATTTACCGTTTAACCTTGGCAGTTGAATAAAAAGTAAGGTAATAATAGTGCCGCTTATAAGCGGCACTTAGTCTGTGAGGTGAAAATGGGTTACTTGTAATATGATAGACCGAGCACCGCATATATGCGGCGCTTAAAAAATTGCCCAAAATGAAGCAAAAATTTGATATATTTATTTTTTAATTTAATTAAGGCTATTTTGAAGTGTAAAAACTCATTTTGAAGAGATTTTATTTGAGGTCTGTGACGAAGGTCACAACCATTAGGACCAGTCTACCAGTGAACCAACTGGGAAGTTCATGGTTTTTTTCGCGGGCTGTGGGAGTGACCCGGCTGCCGCATATTTGCGGCGGCTGGTAGCGAACGTGTTAAACCTTAAAATTTGCTTTTTCAAAGTAGTTAAAATTGAGTTAGATTATCAGAAGAGATCAGTTCATAATGTGCATTGCTTTACTTTGGAAAATCGGAAAACTTTTCCCAAGTGTGGTTTTTAGGATGAATACAAATATGAAAGTAGTTTTTGCGTGAAAATGGTTGTTTTCGCCCATTAAAACACTTTCCACAAATGTACATGTAAATAATTGTGAATTGGATCTGCCAGTGGAATGCAATAAATAAATAAAATAACAAACATTTTTATTAAATTTAGGTGCCTAGCCTGTGGGACAGCCCACTGGTCATCTCCTCAGCAAAATTATATTCAAATTTGTTTTTTGTGGTTAAAGACAAGCCTATTTTACTAGGTGAAGTTAGGACTAAGAAGCCCGCTCTAACACTTAACCTGGGGGATCAATGGCTTAACGTTACTTCCAAATCACGTTAGCGGCAGGGCAAAAATGTTAGTCGTCTTATCGGGAATCAAACCTATTTCGGATGCATGGCAAGTGCCTAAGCCGCTTAGCTACAACCCTTCCAAAATAATAATTGTGTTATAATGGTCAAGTAAAGGCCACTAATCGTGATATTTTGCAACAGTAGTTTTTTTTCATATCCAGATATATGGATTCATGTTATGGCCAAAATACTTTTTAAATATGTGTTCATCATTATAAAACATATCAATTTTGAAAAAAATTATTAAAAACTGAAATGTGTCAATTATACTAATTGTTGTGAAATTGGATTTTTCGATTTTTTTTTTTTTTTTGTAAAAAGTAATTTCCGCAGAATAAAAAATATCTCTCATGAAAATATTGCTAATTCTTGACCCATTTCAAAGTTTTCTAATTTTGTTAGGAGAGTGGAAACTCCATAGGAGTGGTTACCAAAATAAGTATCAAATCTGAAAATGATAAATAAAAAACAGGAGATCCTTTTTCCTGCAGGCTCTTTAAAAACTGCCATGTTAATGGGTTAATAATACCAGACCTCAGACTACATTGTATAGTCTAATTAACAATTAATTCATAGCCAAGTGAACATAAACTGCACAGTAAGTTAATCAATGGTAAATATATTTCTAAGTAAAACTATATTTAACTATGCACATTTTGTTTGAATTCTTTGTAATCGGTGTTTGATTGTAAAATTGTCCCTTTTTTCACTTCTTTCAAGCCTATTAATAATCTACAAACCCTACTTTATTACAGATGAAAGTATTTCTAGTTTACAAAACAATTTTGTTTTCAGTTTAGTAAAACTAATAGGAAATTTTAAATAAAGTAAAATGTTAATTTAATAATATTTAATTGTAATAGAATTTTATATTGCCCCACAATTATTTTAAATCATGAATTACGAATAGGCATTTTAATTAAAATAACATTCTCTTATAGTGAGGTTTACCAAAAACATCAGACAAGCCTTTTATTGAGTATATTTGTTGTCAGTAACTCAAATGCATTCATTATACATTTTATGTATATTTTTCAAGGATTAAAAACTATTAAAACTCAGGTATTCACAAATTTTAATCAAAAAGTAAGTAGCTCTCTGAAGGTTTGTCATATACAGTAATGGCAAAAGTAAGTAGCTCTCTGAAGGTTTGTCATATACAGTAATGGCAAAAGTAAGCAGCTCTCTGAAGGTTTGTCATATACAGTAATGGCAAAAGTAAGTAGCTCTCTGAAGGTTTGTCATATACAGTAATGGCAAAAGTAAGTAGCTCTCTGAAGGTTTGTCATATACAGTAATGGCAAAAGTAAGTAGCTCTCTGAAGGTTTGTCATATACAGTAATGGCAAAAGTAAGTAGCTCTCTGAAGGTTTGTCATATACAGTAATGGCAAAAGTAAGTAGCTCTCTGAAGGTTTGTCATATACAATAATGGCAAAAGTAAGTAGCTCTCTAAAGGTTTGTCATATACAGTAATGGCAAAAGCTAAATGCAATAAAAATAGCAGAACTATGAGTTGAAATGTGTTGGGTCACACAGCTAAAGATAGCAGCTTGAAAAGGCTTGTACCAATGCTTGGTCTTTTAGAGCATAGTAGTCGCAAATACAGCTGTGAGACCCAAACCAACAAGAGAATGTGTGGTGCATGCTACAGTGACCAACTGCACAAATAGGTCAAAATAGAATCACAAAAACGCTGGGTCAAGTTCACTAACACCTGTGGAAAGTCATTTTGAGCTAAGTTTATTGCCATTTCATGAGAAATTAATTCCTAGGAGATTGTCACACTGATTATTTTTATTTAGTTTAAAACTTCACTCACCAGTTCAAATGGGCCTGCAGGCATTGTGCATAAACTTTATTCAGCGAGTGAAGTACCAACCCTTAACAACTGTGTCACTTCATTTAAGTAATAACAAATTGCTGCTTGGTTTATTTCTTATAGAAAATAAATCTCTAAAGAACATTATCACACTAAATGGTTTTGTAGTTTTATGAATTACCATAAGAGTTCATCTGTTTCTATGGTGTTTTCTCTGATAATTTGTAGTAGGCTAATTTTCTATAATTACTAGACCAACTTTGATTTTTGTCATATTTTTTATTTGATAGATATCTGTATCTGAGCATTAGCAATGCTAACATAACTTGATTAAGAAGACCTTGGCAGTCTCACACTAGTGCACTCAGCAGTCCTATTGTCATTGTTAAAATGTAGGTCAAGCCCTCGCTGATACGAGCCATCCGTCAATCTGCCAGTTATATATAATCAAATTGCTGTATAAGCATATCCACCTATACAACAAACTACCAAGTACCAATTCACAATATTTTCTGAAGGCTCTGACCACATTTTGTCAGATTTGTTTGACAAGCCGTTTGTTTGACATCACACACAAAGGCTTTAAATATTTGTTCTTATTAAATGGAATCACTTGCGAGCAACGTTACATCATCTGGTATTAGAATAGAATATTTTTATTCAGCCAGTAATAACATTTCATTACAAATGCAATGGCACGTCAAGTTATTAATTAGTGCTATAAGGCTACATTAATCATTTAATGTCTAGCCTAATTTACATTACATTAGCACAAAATCACTGTAAGACGTTGAAACATTGAACATAAAACATGATTAATTAAAATCCATTACTTTCCATTGATTTGTTGTAAACTCACTTAGACTATAAAATGGATGATTAAGTAAGAACTTATTGACTTTAATTTTAAACTTACTATAACTTAACTGTCTTATATGTAGTGGTAACTTATTATACAAATTGAAAGACATAATTTTTGGGCTTTTATTATTGGCAAGTATCACATATATAGATAAATTGATACTCCGGGTTGTGGTCCTGTCAGCAAGCCCATTGCACCTAGACTCCATGGTATTTTGCACCGCGAGTCTGGCAACAGTGTCGCAAGAGACAAGTCCCCCTTATGAAGGACAGGGTCTCCCCGTATGTAGCCTGCCTGATATCCTCTGGTACCAGAAAAGCAGTACCCAGAGTCCTATACCTAAGAGATGAGAGAGCTCCACAATGATACAAGATGTGTATGAAGCTCTCCTCATCCTCCTCACAGAGCCTACATGTGGAGTCTTCTGTTAGGCCCATAATTTTCATATTTCTATGAAAAAGATTATGTCCGGTCAGCAGTCCCATAGCAGCCCTCACCTTGGTTCGGTCACAGCCAACAAAGCTCGGCTATAACTGCGATCCGGTCCTAGAATAAGTGCATGAGACTGCCTGAGCCTGGTCTCAGTCCTCCATCTACCAGCGTGTTCCTCAAATGTCCACCGATCAATTCTTCTCTTAATCTTTTGGAAAGGCATGCCAAGGGCCGGCTTCGGTCCCAGAAGAGGGCTCTTTGCTCCCCTCCTAGTCAGAGCATCAGCCCTCTCATTTTCATCAATGCCAGCATGCCCATGGACCCATATGAGTCTCATCTGTTTACGCTGACAAAGGGTCTCTGGCACTCCCATATCAACTTAGAGCTGGTACGTGGCACCATTGTCACCTTTATTGCCGCCTGACTATCTGAACAGATGGAAACAACTCAAGTATCACATAAACGCTGGGTCAAGCCCTGTGGAAATGCATTTAAGAGCTACAATATAGTTTCTAACAGGTAATTTTCTAGTTTTATCTTTGTAATGCCTTCAAAAATAAAATATGAGAAAACTTTTAAATTAATCAAGTTATTATATTAAATTAACTAATTTATATTAAGGGTGTATAGTTCCAAGTTGATATATACATAATTGAAGATAGTAAACTTCTAAACAGTTCAGGAGTTATTTAGTCTTGATCACTCCTATTTATTTATTTTTTGAATTTTTTTTGTTACAGGACCTTTCTGCTTTTCAACGGATAATGAAAGTTCTTATTCGTGGAATTTCTTCTAGAAACACTCTTGTCCAAAAGAATTATTTTCTTGCTATTGAAATGATAATAATTTCATATAAGTCATCATCTTGGTTTTCTTTGAAGTATATTTTGGATATTATTGAGGCAGAACTTTACAATTTCAAAGCTTCAACAAAAGGGGTAAGACATGAACAAATAAGATTTTTAATTTTTAAAGTTTTATCTGATTCCAGGGGACACCACTGATTTCTGGCATCACTCACTGCGTATGTGGTGTCACCTTGCCTTCGATCCATGACTTGTTGACCAGACACTAAATTACTTCTATTAGGCTTATTCTCTGCAACACATTGGGCATCAAGCGGTTGTCAGACAGCAACATAATGACTCAATATTTGCTGAAAACCAAACATTATGAATTGAAAGATTTGCTATTGTGCTACTAATGCTTTAAATTCACAGTGCTAAGAATATAGAAAGAAAGAAAAGAATTTATAATCTTATGATTATTTTTTTACTTAGAGGAGGTTTATATTTATCCATCACTGCTTTTTAAATTAGTTATGTTGCTATTTAGCTTCTCCAAATGTTACCCAAACCCAATTAAGATATGTATTGTTTGATTGTACATCTCAATTAACATGGTCCTCCTTCTTAAATAAGATATTTATAAAAAATAATTTAAACGCTGTTTTAACATTTACCGGTTCTGGCAATATTAATGATGCAAAATTATGATGTAGTTGAATCAGTGAAATACGAAATTTGCAAACTAATCTTGGAAGTTAACCATCTAAAACAAACACACATATGGCCTGCCATTGAACACAACAAGACAAAACGCCTACAGACATCAGTGGCGAAGTAGTTTGTATGGATTTATTAAATGGAACAACCACTCACTGATCCTTCACAACAACAACAAAAATTCAGGAGATGTCTTGAAGCAATCAAGTTATTTTGGAGATGGTCCCAACAGTTTCTTCAACCGTTCATCATCATTCATAATGCTATCAAACAAAACTTGCACATGTGCCATTCCCATTCTCAGAGTACAGCTAACTGCCGAATATCTGAATACACAGATGTAACAGCCAAACTAGTCGACGTTGATCTCCCATGACTATAGGTGATCTACGCTGAAATCATTAATAGCCATTGAAAGAGATGATCTTTTGTATTATGTTCAAAACTGTCTAACAATAAAATTAACCCTACAAAACACTTATTTGATTATTTAACACAATACATCATAATACTCGTATTGCACATTTAATGAAGTCAAATACACTCGAGAAGGAGAAACTAAAGACTCAATTTCATGACTTCTAACATTGGGTCTTGATATATTAGATTTTATGAGAAGTCACTATCAAACACAACAAACACAATTGATGTTATTTTGTGTTAAATGCAGTAGCCTGACAAAACATACTCAGATTCGTTGACACTTCAATGGTTCGGTGAAGAAATACTACTCGCTGGAATAGAGACTGAGTCTTGAACAACCATCTGATGAAAATATTAATAACACTGTAAATATTTGAATCCTGTGAGATTTTTTTTCTATTTATTTAGTGAACTTGTCTATGTAGATAAGATTGCTATGTTTTTGTGTTGGTCTTAAAGTAATATTTATGAAATGAACTTGTAAAGTAATATTTATGAAATGAACTTGTATGTAAATGTTATAGGAGGAAGGTGAGATTCTACTGGGCAAAGTACTAATCTTTGGAGTTCTAGTCAGGTCAGGAGTTTTGGTCACTGCCACAGAAGATGAAATTGAGACAGTGCTGAGCCACTTCTTCCAAGATATGAAGGGCAAATCGTATTTACCACTTGTTGCTGACCCCTTCCTCATACAGTATATTAAGGAGGTAAGGAGAATTATTTTCTATCTATTAAAAAAAGTGGTTAATAACCTGATTTAAATGTTATCCTATTGTAGTTGTTGTTCAAGATATTATATTCAATTTAAATATAAGTTTCAAAGCTATTTTTCTTATAACAAATAAATCAATGTGTTGTGTCAATATTGATCAAGCAATATCATTAGCATGACAATACAAATAACTTATTAACATACTAAAAGTTTGTGGTTTTTTATTTTATACAGGTTGTTTCGTAAGAGGTTGGCAAAACTTCAGGATATGATTGTAGACATAAAAATAAGCAAAAAGTTCCTATAAACATGTTGCCTATCTCGCCTTCTTAAGTGTCTGCCTGTCTGTCTGTGTTTTTTATTTAAAAAATTATTTCTCGAACATGGTTTGAGCTAATAATTTTAAACTTGGTATATTTGCAAATCTAGTTAGGGGTAGTTTAAAACAAAAAAAAGAACAAAATAAATTATCTGTTTCAAAATGGCAGCCATAAGAAATGTTAAAAGTTAAATAACTTTAAAACAATTATTTGTATTGAAAATGTATTAGAATACTTTTTTTTTAAATATAATAACAAATTCAAAGATTCCTCAATTTAAAAAATCGGTTTGAAAATAAAAGAGTAAAGCACTTTTTCATGTATACTTGTTTAGGGCTTTTCACTTGTATGAAGTTTACTAGCCAAATGTATAACTTCATAGTCATTATAAACACCTTTTTTGAATTATTTTACAGTATGCATTGCTTAATTAATTATTTTAGGCTGAAGTATGCATTGATGAAGGAGGGTGTCACATTGAACATCATTTATAATACAATTATACAATTTGTGTTTTTGTTTTTTGTAAAATAAATTTCGTTATTAACAAAAGAATATTTTTTTATGAAACCCTAAATAAGCATACATGAAAAAGTGCTTAACTTTTATTTTCAAACCGATTTTTAAATTTGAGGTATCTTTGGATTTGTAATTAAATTTAAAAAAATAAATTATAATAATACATTTTCAATACAAATAATGGTTTTAAAGTTATTTAACTTTTAACATTTCTTATGGCTGCCATTTTGAAACAGATAAAGATAATTTTGTTCCTTTTTTACTATCCCCATTTTTTTTATCCCTAACTAGGTTAGCAAATATAACAAATTTAAAATTATTAGCTTAAACCATGTTTGAGATATAATTTTTTTAATAAAAAACACATCCAGACAGACACTTAACAAGGCGAGATAGGCCACGTGTTTACAGGAACTTTTTTGCTTATTTTTATGTCTACTATCATATCCTGAAGTTTTGCCAACCCCTCGTGAAACCCCTGTATATATGTATGTGTGTACTCTAGGATTAAAGGATAGGGACTCATTGTGGACCATTCCCAGTATGATGCAAAAAATTGATATTTGCTTCAAAAAGAAAATTGTAGGAGGCTTAATTTAAGAAATATTGGACCTGGTGGACTTTGTTACCAAGCAAGCATAAAAATTCAAATAAGTATGAGTGTAGTGCTGTTGCAAAATGTGTTACTGTATTTTGTCTTATCAGCTTAAGTCCAAGTACTACCTTGAACATGGGTTTTAGCAGTACTTATTGTTTAATGTAGATAACCTTTTAAGAGGAAACAATCCTTCTTATACCTTGAGTTTTTTGGAATTTTTGACACAAAATCACATAATCCTTATTATTTATCTCGTAACTCCTGGACATTTATCGGTGAATATGGTTATTTGAGGATTGGAATAGATAGTTATAAACAGTAAATTTGTGCAGATTGATGCATCAGTCATGAAGAAGACAGTATGGCAACTACTGCAGAAGGAAGTAAGCCCAGGTCCTAATCAGCCCCTAGTCATCTATCATGCCCTCCTTGTTGCAGAGGAGAGGTTTCCCTCCATAGTGACTGCTAAGTACCTTCAACAGAACTTAGGGGGACCAAGGGTACTCACTGCTGCCACTGTACCTGGACTAGTCACTGCCTTGCAGGTACAATGTCAATCATGTTCATTCCTTAGTTTTATAGCCTAAGGACTATGCTATTGATAAAGTTACATATTTCAATAAAGCTTCAGTTTAAGAGCTCTATTTGAGAGAGAATTATTTACAGAAAGAAATAACCAATAACACATTTTAAAATGTTTTAAGCCAAATGCTCTCATTGCTTCATATGTGTTGAGATGTTTAGTTGTTGTTATCAACCTGTCTAGAAGGTGGAGTGCTCTAGCAGATACTGTGTAACATAAACTATAATACTCATTGCAGGAGGAGATGACCAGTTCTGCTTTTAGCTTAGTATCAGAGTATGTGTAGCTATAACCTCTAAAGCACGTACATGTAACTATACTAGCAATGTAATAACTGTGTTGAGGGGAAAAAATTCAAAAAAATTTTGGTATGGATATTGGCTACCTAAAGTGGCTAATTTAGCTTTTCTTGGTTCATAACTCATTAACAAACCATGTGGTATATTTTATTCAAATTTTGAGAATCTAGTGGACAAATTGTAGGCCTATTACATCAACCTACAGTAAATTAAAACTAATAATAAAACAAAAAATTTTTTAATGTAGCTAATTATTATTTTATAAATGACGTCTATGAATGTTGAGTTGATATCTGTACAGTTACTTTTAGCTGAAAAAGTAAATTTAATAATACATAAAATCTTTATTGATCAAGTTTACAATAAATTGAGGAGTTATTCCTACCCATTTGTGCTTCTTCAGACATGCAGCAAGAGTGCTATATTTCTCTCCCATGCCCCTAGCAAGGCATGCACTTTGCTACTCTTGGCGACAGTGGCGTCGAAACATTAAACTAAACTCCATCCAGCACTGAACTGAGCCGGTCAGACGAACACCCTTAAGGTGGTTTGGCCGGCTTTATGGACAACTAAATTCCACTTGAAACGCTGACTGTACGTCTGACCGTAATCTACTAATACACTGACACTCAACCCCTCTCCTTCCCATGATATGGGTGGGATATAATTGCAGGAAGTCGTTTAAGCGCGATCGTGTAGGCGCTGTGTCTCGATGTATATGTGCGTGGTGATTGGATTGTAATGTAACTTGCGAGTAAAAGTACAACTAAAAGTTGAGTATATAAAGTTAGTAAATTTTTTAAACTGTCTGTTATTAAAAAGCATAAGATGCTAAATACGACATGGTATTTCTCATCGTAATAAAATAAAAGCAAACATATAACATTAATTATATAAATAAATAACTCATGACCAGACTTTTGAGGGTCTGTTTTTTAAATATTTGAATAGTCGAGGAAATGGTTTCTTAATTCTGTATGTACTGATAAATCTCAAATTCGCATCTTTGGGGTGATGTATTTATAAATATAAACATAATTTTAATGAAAGAACTACTTGGGAGGCGTTTAATAGCTGATATAAAGTCATTAAAATCGAATTAAATAAAAAATTTTTTTACCAAACACCTTAACATATTATTAAGAACAAGCACACTTGCATAACAGTCAAAATGAGTTGCAATGGAAAAATAGCTCTCCAGAAAAGAGTCAAAATAAAAAAACCTTGTGAGAATAACTCCAAATTGCTAAATGTTATGTATAAAAAGTAATACTGAATCAGTTCACTATTGGATAATCGTAAAACATAATCAGTTATGTTTTGGCACTCCACATAGTTTATACTTAAATGTGTGAACCATGTTATTTGTGACTTCCTATATAAATAACATGTCATTTTATTGTCTTTGTTTACTACGACTGAGGCGTTAGTGGTCTTCTTAGATAAGTTTGCTTATGTCCTATCCCTCCTAATATACTAATTCCTAGTCTAGTGCCCTTTAACCTAAACAATAACTTCCAATATAGTATCATTAAACTTCTTAAATGTTGCAGAACGACTTCAAGTTGAATTCATTTAATCATCCAATATACTCAGATATATTCAAGTATTTGACTAGTTCTCCAGATGATGTTCTCCAGAGCTTTTGGATGCAGGTTGATAGTCAATTGCTGGGAGAATCTACTTCAGCTACCACCAAACAGGTCATTGCTGTTAAATTCTTCACATTCATAATATCTCAACTTGAGGATGCCTCACAGGTTGGTAACATTTGTTTTATTTCATATTTTCATAGAATTAAACTGTTATACATAAACCCAGAGTAAATGGTATTCGGACAGCGCATGCATGACAAAATCTGCCCCACACCACGCACAGACACTTTATAATGTACAGTCTCTGCCAGCACTCTCAATTCCCTTACTATGTGCTGCCTATGTTGAACTTAATATTACGCTGCTAAATGAATTTAATTTATTGTTCTATTGCAATTATAGAATAAAATGCAATACAAAATGTAATCTTTGAGCATTTAATAAATCATAATGTAAACAATATATGTTTATAAGTTTTCCAAACAAAAAAAGATGATATAATCAAAGTTAGATTGCATTGCAAACAGTCTTAACAGTATTATTTAATTCAATATATTTGTTGTAAGACGCAATGTGTAAAAACATATATTTTAGAACAACTATCCATAATATTGTACAGCAATCATAATTTTTAACGACAGTGAGTAATGAACTGACGAAGTCCATACATCAATTAACCCTTTCAGGAGTATGGAATAATGCATGTTAATAGTAATGACGTTCTGAATCCTCATGTCTGATATAGACTCAAAGGAGTAGTGACGTTCTGGAACGTCATATGTATGTTTTTTACCAGAGAAATTTTATTGCTGTAGAACAGGTATGATTGTCTCCAGAAGTAAGGAAATACATTTCTGGGAATGAGGAAATATTATTCCAACGATGATAATTCACATAATTGAGACCTGGGCAGGGCTTTGTCAGTGAGAGGAGTCATTCAAGATAAATTTGATAGGCTTATCAGTCTTTTCGCCAAGTCAACTATTTTATCAGTAACAAACAGTGAAAAAACAACAACAAAAACCTAAGTATGTTATAAAATACAATAAGGACATGAGTACCAAAGTAGACAAATGGACATGATAATATTGTTCAAATATGTAACAAGAAAATATTGCAACATTGTATGTAAACATTTTTTTCATTTGTAAGATTTCACTACTTTGAATGCATTTCAAATGTACAAAATATACAACAACAGCAAAATTGCATTTTCGAAATTCAAACTGAACCTTAGAATGCCATTATAAAACAACAGAGATAAAGGGCACGCAGGTGTACCAAGCGACGACAAACATCCGCTACGCTTGTACCGAACTGCCCGACCTTTCCCACACCCCCTATGAAATCTTCAAGGTCAACAGAGAAAACCTCAAAAGTGGTGCTACAACTCTACAATACAATACTTAGTGCTAAATAGCGAAAAGACACATCATACAAGCAATGCAGCATTATGCGTATATCCCTGTTTTCAAATATTTCATACAAACAAAAAATGTTGCATTGTTCATTATTTTTTTAACTGTGCAATTTTTAGTATTTTAAAATGAAACTGGTTAAAATGCAAACAAAAATTACCGTTTTGATTTTTTACTCCATAATGTTATTTTTGTACTCAAAATATTACTCCTCTAGGCTAGTGATTTCATGACGTTCCAAGACGTCATTACTCCTTGAAGGTTTAATAGTCTAACTTAATTAGTATAAATACTTGCCAGTACCTTGCAGAATGCTTCCACTGAAGGAAACTGTGGTGAGAGAAGGTCTTGTCTCTCTCACACTATGCACCATAAAGTTTACGTTTATGTATAATTTTCATAAGAATTATATGATTTTACAAGGATGACAACATTTTTCAAGTTCCCACTATTAACCAATTTAGTGAAATTAGTATATATAATAGAGATTCAGACTTTCAACTTCACACTTCATTTACTCTTAATACAATAACAGAATATGGTATTCTTGCCTGTGGAATATGGTGTAATATAAGGCAGTACACTTGGACCCGTTCTATTTTTAATTTGTATTAATAATATTTCTAGATTAGATTTGCACTATAAATTAGTACTTTTTGCTGATGACTGACTGACCATTATCAGCAAATCATTAATTTTTGATACGCTACTAATCCAACATTAACTGGCAAATTAACTAACAGAAATATACCGTAAATGTTTGAAAATAGTTGGCAACTTCACCAAAAGCCTATGTAGTTAACAAATATTGATAAAACCTGCGATAGTATACAAGATAAGAACACAATGAATGAGACTACATAATATAACAAATTATTAAGTTGCAATTGTTAGGAAAGTGCAATTGTGAAGAGGCCAAAGACTGGATTTTCAAGTGGCTGACCATGATTAAATTCTATATGGGATATTGTCCCCCTCCGTGTCCATTCATATTTCAAACAACACGTTGAGTCATCGGGTCTAGGTTAAGTGGCATCGATGACTAATTGGTCCTATCATCACCCTGAGTAAAAGCATACATTATTTCTTGAATCCTGAATCCCTTTGGAAAAATACATTCATATCAGGTTTATAACCCAGCTGTAATTGGGATAAATATTGTGGACATTACTTCGATATGTTTTATTCTCAGCCGTCACGAATCGTAAGCCGTCACGACAAACAAATTGCGACAATATCTAATTATATTATATTTATAATTAGATATTGTCTATTATAAGTGTAACCCACCCGCCCACCCATACACGTACAGTGGTACTGACCCACCCGCCCACCCATACACGTACAGTGGTACATTCATTCTAACATGTGGAGACAACTTGATTGACGTCAAAAACAAAACCTAAAGTGATCTCGTGGTCGTAAAGCAATGGTTTAATCAAAATTGTCTCTCGTTAATTTTTTCTAAAATAAAATTCTTTCTTACCTATTTGCTTTTACCCTTTCAGTGCCGTAGCGTCGACATAGTCGACAATGTAATTTATGCATAAATTGCCGTCGACGATCCGTATTTTCGTAATATTTCATATAACATGTACTCGATCGACTCGAATAAAGATCCGCTATATTCCGAATGAATCGATCTTTCAATTGGTATCGTTTTCATATTTACTTCTTTTTTGCCTTTGAATTGGTAATCAAGAAAAAAGATAACAATGACAGTTGTCAGCTGGTGTTGATTCAGAAGGCAGTCAGTAGAATACACGAATATTATTCAGTTCTTTTGGTTATGTTTGACAATGTTATGTCTGTCTGATGTTACTAAAAGTAATTTGTAATACAGTTTTACTTTGCTATTTTGAAACATATAATTTGTGATAGTCATTTTTATATCAAAGGATATAAGTTTGTTGTGATTGTTTATTTGGTGATAGTTTTTTTTTTTTTTTTTACTTTCGATTATTACTAAAATTTTCAATTATATTCCTTTCACAAATTGTCTGATTAATATATGTATTTTGTATAACATTTTATGTTCTACAATGTAAATATAGATTTATGAATTTAGGATACATTGTTTTTTTATAACAACGTTTTTTCCACCAAGATACAGAAAAGTGACGAAAAATGACTTTACAAAGAATTCTGTTTATATTGCTCAATCAAGTCAAATATCAAACATAAATTCATGCTATACATGAATTTTGTTTGTTTTTTATTGGTCTTTTATATGGTATAAATAAAAAAGGTAAAAAATTTTTATACATTTGAAAATTCTGTTCATACTTAGTTTTATTTTTTAATTTTCTTATTTAGTTTTTATTATTATTTTTTAATTATTATTTACCTTTCATAAATTGTCCTATTACTATATCTATTTTGTAGAGAATTTCATGTTCTACAATTTAAAACAAAAAATTATGAATATAAGGTATATAGTTCTTTTCCACAACGTTGTTCCCAAACCCTTATAAATTTGTGAAAAACAGCCCGGCAATTTATGCACATCCTTTTGGGAAATGGTCACAGCACTGAAAGGGTTAAACTCTAATTCAGACTGTCCTTACACAAAAATTAGTATTCACAACTGTGGAAACTACCTGAACTTCACTTGTAGATGTGAATCAGTTAAATGTGCTTCATATTACAAGTATGTAGGAGTTTATTTCAATAGTAGGTTAAAATGGTCTGAACATATAACTTTTTTTAAAAACAAAATCTGTCAATACATTTTTGCTTTACAACTTGAGGACATCTGAAATGAAAATGAAATAAAATTAGCTTATTATGCCTACATTCAATCATTTCTTACATTTGGAAATATAGCTTGGGGAGGAGCACATAAATCTGAACTCATAGGTTCTTATCTGAGTTGGGTGTTGATAGGGTATATCAACTGATTGCGGGCAGACCTGACCATTAACCCTTGCCCTCACCTACTCCAGTCTCTTCAGCTCTCTGTTGGACTTGGCTATTAATATTCGAACTGTCAGAATCGGGATAATTTTGCTCAGCACACATTTGTTTTTCTTCTCCCTCCTTTTATTCAAACTTATTTTTTCGTTTTTCCCTTTTATGTTAAATTCAATAAAAATTGGTATTTACATCAACTACTCGAGCCTTCGCACAAGCCACCAAGCCCATGTAGGCTTATTTTCATATTTAGTATATGCAAGTTTCACCAAATTAGTTATTTTTAGTTTCTACTCTCATTTATACTATTGCTTTTTTTATTAGTCATGTAATGTTGTGTACTCTTGTATTATTTGTTTTGTCTGTATTTTTCTGGAAATAAATCCATTCATTCATAAATGGTATTGTTTCAGGTGCCTGGACTTTTAACACCAAAACTTGTCTCTTGTTTTATGAGAAAATGCAAGGGTAATAGGCACTTTCAAAAGATACTTCAAGTAGCATGTAAAGAAGCCCTTAACAAATTGTGCCAGCTATGTTCAAAGTCTAATTCATCTAAAGTAGTGTCTTCAATAATCAATAAGCTTATGTTTGACTCGGGGAGTGTTCTATTTGATTTGAACTCAGGTAAAATATGTTTCTGAATAGATATGTAATGAATGTTTCTGAAAATAGTATTTAGTGTCATTTTAGGTTAGGTTAAAGGGCACTAGGCCAGGAATTAGTATATTGGAGAGATAGGACATCAGCAAACTTACCTTGCAAGTTCACTAACACCAGAGTAGTAGTAACGTACACATAATCTCACAAATTTTAAATGCCACTGGCATTTTCTTAAGATGAGTTGGGGGGAGAGGGAGGAGAGAGGGGGGAGGGAGAGAGAGAAAGAGGGAGGGAGGGAGAGACATGACTTCCGAATATTATGGAATATTATGGCCCAGCAATAGTGGAAGCCATCTCTCTCTCTCTCTCTCTCTCTCTCTCTCTCTCTCTCTCTCACTCTCACTCACTCACTCATCCACCCACCCAATCACCCACCTACCCACTCACTCACTCATTCTCTACTCACCTGAAGAAATTGCCAGCCCCATTGAAAAATTTGTGAGATGTGTTTATTTTGTGTATGTTACTACTACTTTGGTATTAGTAAACTTGTCTTCTAAGGTAAGTTTATAAGGGTTATTTTATTAGTTTTTAAGCTACAAATGGTTTTACTCATAGTATCCCACCCTCTGAAAATTAGTAAAATGTAAGATTTAGTTAAAATGTAATTGTAACTCTTCTAAATAAGATACTATTTTGTTGTCACTGAATTCAGGATAGTAAAATGGCCTGTAAAATAAAGTTAGTTACAGCAATTTATTTATTAACTTTCATTCTATTTTTAATAAAAAAACATATTTTTTAATATTAATAATATATTCTTTGTAAATATGTGTTGGTAGTTTTTTGAAAGTAGTCTGCAGCTATTTAACTAAAATTCATTCACCAAATATTATTTATTACTAATGACTCAAACTCAACAAATGTGTATAGGAACATATAATACGAATATATAGGCAACTGTAGGGGTGCGTGATGCATTGAAATGTGTGGACAATTTGATACAGAATTTTAACTGTTTGATGATGACTAATCAAAATGTTGATGTATAAAAAATACCACAATGCATCAGCAATATCGATGTCTCAGAATTGTTTTGATGCGTCAAGATGATGAATTAGTAAGAAGAGTAATTTTTTAATTTATTTATTTAATTTTTTTTAATTATTTAACTAAATAATTTACTGTGGTGCATATTTTAGAATGAGTACTTTGATATTTTAAATAGCATATTTTACAATGAAACACAGAAAAAAAATGTTATGGTAATTTATGACAAATAAAAGTGCCAAGTCGACAGGGAGAAGCACCATCAGACGTACAAACATTATTAGATCATGATAATGAATAGAGAGTTTGTCCAGGATATGTAACTCGCACTGATATGATATGGGTAACTATCCTTCAAGCAATGTGTATGGGTACCATAATAGCAGCTTACCTCGAATTAGTGGAACATTCCCATATAGGCAGTTGGCAATCTATTTTAGTTAGTCTGAAATTAATTTGGGATCTTTATTCAATAAAAAAATAATAATAATTGCTAAGTTTTTACTTGGAGTAATTAAATAAATTTGGTTCCTCTATCTTGTTTTTGTTTATGAACACCTCTTATAGCAAGTCCCTTCCTATCACTTCCTGCCTAATAAAGAGCATCTACAGTCCGTCCTTTTTACAAAACATTTTCCACACAACACAAACTTATCTTGTTTTCATTTATAAAAACGTATGTGTTCCATTGTGAACAGTTCAAGTTTTGATTCTTGCTTCCGTTCATCCGTCGGCACTATGTTTTAAAATATGTTAATCAAAATAATTTTGTATAAAATAATGGATAAAAAGTTAAATTATTACTTATTTAAAAAACTATTAATATTCAATTTCAATCTATTTATTGAAAAATATTTGATATTAATGTGAAAACTCAATGTAAAACGTTATTGCATAGGTTGATACTGTTTTATTAATTTAGTTTTTGTTTTTTTTTAACAATAATGGCTCTTTATAGTTAAATCAAAATTATGCTTTAGACTTAATGAGTTCTATACTCATGTAGGTACTAGAGTGGTGCACCAGCTGTCTGCTCACTTGTCAGAGAAGGGAGTGATGAAGCTGGCTTCGAAACTGAGGAATGTCATCGCCAACTTAAGTTCTGACATAAAAACCAAGGAGCCATCCTCTGTGCGCTCCTGGCTGAATACGGAGAGACTCCACGTCACCCATCTCTTCTGCAAGTAAGGTTATTTAGTAAGCTGACTAAAACAATTCTAGTTTCTAGTTTTTCTTCACTGTGTTTTCAAATATTTATATTTTTTATTTAACTGAAAACATGAGAGAACTGGTGCAAACTACTGTACATACTTTTGTTTAAAATAGTCAAAGAGCATTAAAATAATAATTAAAAAGTACTAAATAAGGTATGCTACAAGTTGTTTCACCAACCAATTTTATTTCACTTATTGCAACGTGAGGCAAAATAGTAATTAGGGGTGTGCGAGTAGTGATTTTTGAGTTCGACCCGAGTCGAGTAGTTGGAATTTTTTTTGAGTATCCAGTATTTTTGAGCGGGTATTTACAGAAGAATTTCCTGTTCACCCAAGACAACTGTAAAAGCCAGACACCATACTAAGCCTACTGTTTCACAGCCATCGGATATGTTTATCTGGTGGTTCCCTTTTAAGTGTACTGCGAAAACCTATAGTAGCGAAGCTTGTTGGCAAAAGCTGCATCAAAGCAAACTGATGCTAAAATTCAGGCGTTATCGCCAAATGCAGTCATTTGCTTTCAGAATTGCCTCCTCTCAATAAAAACTTGATTGTGTACACGCCAAGAAGAGTGGATCTGTATTCTCTGGGTATTTAATTCAGTAATAACAAGGTTACAATTAAGCGGAAATAAGCTGTGAATTATATAATCAAATTTGAAAATCTGGATGACAAAGTAGTTCAATAGATTGATAATAATAACTAAGCAGGTTTACTAAAAATAAATGTTAAAGTTGCTTAGGGTGAATAATTAGTTTTTAAATTATGATCAGTTATGAAATGTGTGCAACTTGAAACTACATCGATACATGAGGCTATACTGAACAACAGTCAACAGATAGAAATTGATGAAAACTTGGCGTATTCCAATGAAAACCATAGACGTAGATGGCTAATACAATAGGTCTAGCCGATATTGGCAACGAGATGCAGTCTGAAATATCAGCTAAATGCCAACTAGTGATACAATGAAGATTGTGGGCAGCTAAATTATAAACTTATGAATTAAAAACGAGACGTTTAATAAGGCTTCAGTTCAATAACAATTTTCCTAATCCCTAAATTAGTCATATTTTGTTTAGAAAAGGTCTTCCAACAACATGTTTCTCCCTCACTTAAATTGATTGTTTTGCATTTTACATCGACATCGACGTATTAGTAACATTATGAACAAGGAAACGTTCGGTGAGTTTATGAATCAAAATTAATGTATTTTTACCATCTTTTACTGTGCTATTGCCTAACCTAGTCAGGAAACCATTCAACAATTTGACAGAAAAAAATATCGTATGTGCAAATGTTACACACAGTTTTGATGATCTTTGAAGGTGTTTACGGAATAATAATTAATAGATGTTCGCCATGGATATATATGTATATATATATATGTATATATATTTTATTCAATGGAAAATAAATCAATAATGTTATGTCACAAGCTGCTCGAATGCCTTTACCATATTTTATATGATATGAAACAGTATCTTCTTACGTCAAATCATTGGACGATTCTCTGCTCAGGTTAAAAAACAAAATAGACCTCAATCGATTGGCTAGAAGTATATGATAATTTCAGTTCCGAAATGGTCCTAAAGACACTAACCAGCACTTCTGTATTATTCACATTATTTTAGGTTAGGTTACAAGTAGGGGTGTGCCCGTAGTGATTTTAAACAACTGTAAAAGGCAGACACCACACTAAGCCTATATGCAAATATATACATCAAAACACAATTATTTTGATTTGTTGTTTGTAACATTTGATAAATAAAACATTTGATAAAATGATTACTTCCTGCCTTCCTACATTTTTATTTGGCATTATTTTGTTTAACCTTTTTCCTTTTTTCAGAACTAATATTATGTAAGCAATTAAGAAAGTTATTAATTGAATTGAATATTATTAATTGAAACAACGTGGATTAAAAGATTTAATCTGTTCACTCATATCACAGATCAGATTTTCTATGCAAGCCAATTATACTGTTTCACAGCCAGCCGATATGTTTATCTGGTGGTTCAGTTCATAGTGTACCGCGAAAACCTGCTTGTTGGCAAAAGTTGCATCCAACCAAACTGATGCTAAAGTTCAGGCATCATAGCCAAATGCGGTCATTTGCTTTGAGAATTGCCTCCTCTCAACAAAAATTGATTGTGTACACTCCAAGAAGAGTGGATCTGTATTCTGTGGGTGTTTAATGCAGTAATAACAAGGTTACAAGTAACTGGAAATAAGCTCTAAATTATATAATCGAATTTGAAAATCTGGATGACAAAGACTGTAGTTCAATCAATTGATAATAATAACTAAGCAGGTTTACTAAAAATAAATTTTAAAGTCGCTTAGGATGAATTCGTTTTTAAATTATGATCGGTAATTAAATATGAGCAAGTTGAAACTACTTCGATACATGAGGCTACAATGAACAACAGATAAATAATTATATCATAACGAGAAATTTATGAAAACCTAGTGTAATCGAATGAAAATCATAGACATAGTCGGTTAACATAATAGGTCTAGCTGATATTGGCAACGAGATGCAGTCTGAAATATCAGCTAAGTGCCAACTAGTGATATAGTGAATATTTTGCACAGCTAAATTATAAACTTATGAATAAAAAACGAGACGTTTGATAAGGCTTCGGTTCAATAAAAATTATTTTCCGAATCTCTAAATTCGTTGTATTTTGTTTAGAAAATGTTTTCCAACATGATTCTCCCTCACTTGGGTTGAATCGTGATTGTTTTACAGTTTACATCGACGTCAATGTGAACAGGGGACCATTCAGTGAGTTTACGAATCAAAATTATCGTACTTTACCTCCTTTTACACTCCAACTGTGTTATTGTCTAACCTAGTCAGAAAACCGTACAGCAATTTGACAGGAAAAAGAATGCGCAAATATTATACACAGTTTTGGCGATCTAAGGCGTTTTAGGAATAATAATTAATAAACGTTCGCCACGGATATATATATATATTTTTTTTATTTGACGGAAAATAAATCAATAATGTTGTGTCACACGCTGCTAGAACGCCATTACCATATTTTATATGATATGATACTGTATTTTCTTACGTCAAATCATTGAACGATTCCCTGCTCAGATTAAAAAACAAAATATACCTCAATCGACTCGCAAGAAATATACGATAATTTCATTTCTGAAAAGGAGCTGAACAGTTCCTTGCACGTACGTATACTACAACCGAGATGATCTAGAAGAGATGGGAAGTACGATTCTTGGGATGTAAAGTGACCCGTTCTCGGGACTCTTTTGATTGAACGGTATTATTGATATGAACGAAAATATGCATAATTTCCACGGTGCACAAACTATTAGATTTGTATTGGTAACAGGTCTTTTTGATCATCTTGAACCGAATCTCTCTTCCCCTTTCTTGGGTCATAAAGACACTAACCAGCACGTTTTTTAGGTTATAATGATTCACGCTATTTTAGGTTATGTTACAAGTGACTAGTAGACTCGGACAACCAACACGTGAGATCCCTACCGGTAACTATTTACAGTGATCACTACCTTCCCAGCTCTGTTGTTCACTTAGAATTGAACTAGTTCAAATCATAATGAACAAACTCGTTCACTACGTCGACTAGTTCATTTGACTGTTATCGTGTACTACCTATTCTTAGATGTATTGTTTAGTTCATAATTACGCATACCAAACTGATAACGTACGATTAAGGGTAAAGTAAAACACAAGGAGACGCTCATTTTTTATTCATAACTTATAAAACTGTTTACTCTTAAAACTAAATTAAGATGTAAATATGATATTTCGTGAAATTCAAATACTCTAAGTTTCGAGTACTCGCACACCCCTAGTTACAAGTGACTAGTAGACTTGGTCAATCAACATGTATGATCGCTACCTTCCAAGCTTTGTTGTTCACTTAGAATTGAACTAGTTCAACTTATAATGAACGAACTATTTCACAACGTTAACTAATTCATTTGACTGTCATTGTGTACTACTTATTCTTAGACGTATTGTTTAGTTCATAATTATGCATACCATACTGATCACGTATGATTAAGGGTAAAATAAAACACAGGGAAGTGTACAGTTTTCATTCATAACTAATAAAACTGTTTACTCTTAAAACTAAATTAAGATGTAAGTCTAATATTTTGTGAAATACAACTACTGGATTGAACTTTGAGTAGCTTCGGAAGCTTAAAGCTGAGATCGAGTAGTAAAATGCATTCTGTATATTGTATATGTATTCTATATATTGCAATTGTTGAGCTAACTGCTTTTAACAAGGTACAGTGAAACTTTAATGGATTTGTTCAACAAGGGGCAGCGCACAAGGTAGTATTTAGTAATTCAATAAATTACCTACCTGATCTACACAAAAAGAATGAAATATTTTGACTGCCCCCAAATGTGGACCCTCCTAAATCTAAATGCTAAATGTTCGTAATTAGCAAAGAAGCTTAGGATCTGTATATTAGGAAAGAGCACAGTAGATTGTTTAAATGGTATAATATAAAGATTAAAACTCTGTATAATAGCCAAATTGCAATCTTTTTATAGTTATAATTTCTTTATAAGAAAAATAATTAAGTGAAGATTTTACTGAAGTACTATTTACTGTTTGTTATATTTTTAATTCTGTAAATCCTCGCAAATTAATCCCATTATTTTTTTTTTTTTTTTTTTTTGCTTTTCATCAAACATAAGATTTATAGTATTAACTTTCTCCATTTCTCTCGTGTATAATTGATCTGTTTATTCTGTCCAGCCTATTAGCTCTGCAAGTTATTCGAAGTAATCTCACATGGAGACTGGATCAGCTGATATTTTTGTTCGATTTGGGCTTTTTCCCTACCAATGGAGTTGGAGTGGAACTTGCAGGTCAGTCAGCATAATTAAGCGTAGGTCTTTTCTTTATTTGAGAAGTTTGTAGTACAGTTATAAGTAATATTGAACCTTTTTGGACTTTTTTTGTGTGTTATTAAATATTTCAAAAGATAAGGTGGTGGAGAGGGTGTCGTTCAATTTTTCAAAATTAGTGGAAATATATCAATTTAAATCGAAGTCAAATTATGATTGATATAATAGAATAGTTATGATTATATATAAAAACTTATGATAATACGCAATATAGTACGAGGGTAATTTTTTAAGTAAAACCCGTTTTCAAATAGCGTAAGAGAAACTTTATTTATGGATATAAATGTATCACAAACTAAAATATGAATATTTTTTTTTTACTTTTATATGTACTTGCCATTAATAGCGACACATTTTTTAAGTCGTGGTACCAGCTTTTGGATCGCATCATCAAGGAACTCTCCCGCCTGACTGTTAAACCAGTTCGTAACTGTTTCTTTCAACATGTCATCATTTTCCAAGCGCTTTCCTCCAAGAAATTCCTTAAGTTTTCTAAAAAGATGAAAATCCGATGGTGCTGTTAGGACTGTATGGTGGATGATCTAGTATTTCCCAACAAAACTTATCCAGTTGCGTCTGTGTCCTTGCTGCAACGTGAGGCCGAGCGTTGTCGTGAAGCAGAATGATGCCGCTAGAGAGCAGGCCCCGCTGGCGGTTTTGAATAGCGTGCCTAAGCTTCAATAATGTTTTTCAATATCTTTCAGCATTTATTGTCATTCCTCGTGGCAGAAAGTCTATCAGAAGAATACCCTCTCGGTCTCAAAAAACCGTGGCCATGATTTATCTTGTTGAAGGTTCTTGCTTGAATTTTCTTGGTTTCGTCGGGGAGTTTAAATGATGCCATTCACTGATTGACGTTTCGTCTCATGAGTATAGTATGCAACCCATGTCTCATCACCGGTCACAGTGTGACTTAAGAACTCATCACCATCTCTGTGATAGCGCTCCAAAAAGGGCAAAGAATATGCCATACACTTTGCTTTGTGTTCTTGTGTCAACATTTTTGGCAAAAATCTCGCACACATTTTTTTGTAATGCAGTTTGTCAGTAACAATGTTGTAAACAACTGATCTAGAAACTTGGGGAAATTTCTGACTAAGTTCGTCAATAGTGAAGCGCCGATTTTGGTGAATTTCCTCATCAACTTTTTGTGCCAACTCTTCATTGATGACAGTTGGCCATCCAGGTCGTTCTTCGTCATGAACACTTCTCCTTCCTTCATTAGAAAGCTTACACCATTTTCGCACATTTCCATCATTCATAACACCCTCACCGCAAACTTCAAGAAACTGTTGGTGAATTTCAGCAGGACGAACATTTTTTGCGTTTAAAAACCGAATAACTGACCGTACTTCACAGTCGGCGTGATTATTGATTGACATTACGACAAACAAAGCAGTATAACCACACAACCAGCATCGGCAGAGACGTAAAACGTAATGGCGGTGTTGACGGAGACAGGCCAGTAAGTGCTGGCCTTGAATGGACGTCACGTGACCGGATGCGCAGGCACGATGCGCAATCGGTTTTTACTTTAAAAATGACCCTCTTACTAGCTGAAATAAATATTGCTAAATTGATTGAACTTTTAAGATGCTTGCTAGTCATTTTAAATATGAAATCATCAATTTACAACCTCTGTTAACGAAAGTTAAACTGTTTTGAGGAATGTCAGCTGTATTTTCTGAAGAAGGTCATTTTACCATTTGCTTTATTGTATCAACTAGTACCACGTTAATGAACCTATACGGTTACGTATATGGTATATTTGAATAGCTAATTACTACACTGTAAAGCTTGTTGTTGAATGGAAAATTTCATAGCAAAACAAAGGCATTGCTAGCTGAAGTAAAATGTATACAAACAGGATGTTAGAGCTGGAATCTACTTTTCCTGAAAGATAGTAAGTATTAAATAAAAAAAGTTTAAACTTTTTTAAAGTAAATAAATTGCATTTTGAAGCATGTAGATTATTCAGGATGAACAGAACATTAAATGTTATAATTTTAGGAGAATCCACTAAGCAAAGAAATCTAAGAGGACTCCATACTTCACCTCTGTCAAGAAATGTTTTTTTCTAGAGCACTAATTTTTTCTTTTTCTTTTTGCATGTATGATTTGTCTAAAGTTTATTTTAATTTTAAGTTTAAGGATATTTGTATTTAATATTGTGAGTTTGTGTTTATTAGTATTGTAGTGAAGTGCAGCAGTTGTGAATTGCAGTGAAGGTACAGTCTTGCATAGCAGGTCCTGTTATGTGCCTTATCAGTGTTAGGTGTAGACGCCACGGAGAGCAGCCCGGCTGATAACATGTTACTATAATCTGGACTCTGACAAGAAACCTGTTGTATTTTGTTGCCTATACTGACCACACTACTCGTAAAAGTGGTCAGTCAATTCCGGGTTGTTTTCTTATTATAACTATGTAATGGTTATGATGGAATAAATTCATTTATTCATTTTCCTATTGTCAAGACCATGACTCCAATCTTTTTTGGCTGTAAATTTTCTTTAGTTAATTTTGAAAATGCTCTTGTCATACTGTAGAATTTTGCAGTTTCTTGACAAATTGATTAATAATTATTAGATATACTTTTAGTTTTATGTCCATAGATAAATATTGGATCATTAAAATATTATTTTAATTTTTGTTACTATTGGATATACTTAATTAATTATTGTTTTTATATTGTATCAACCTCAATTTTAAAACTGCTTTGTGAAAGCTACAAAATCGTCAGAAGCTGGTTATGTTATTTTCCAATGTTCCCCAATTTATTTCTAATACTTTTGTTTTTTTTCTGTTAGTTTCAATCTTGATATAGTGAAGCAAGTGTCAAACTATCTATAGCATCCCTGATGCCATCAATATTTTATAGTTTATGTTCTTTACCAATATACAGTACAATATAGGCTAAAACATAGTTGCTGTATGTCTGTGGGTTTAGGATTGTACCTGATTTGTCTGATTGAAAATGTAAATTTTCATTAAACTTATGTTCAAACATGCACATTGGGTGACAGATATAGGTTAAAAATACTAATTATTTTTTTAATATATCACTTTTGGTTTAATATGTTTATAGTTAAATTAATTGGGTTTTATTAACAAGGTACTAGTAGTATGAAAAGTAAATTCAATTTAAATTATTACTTAATTTTTTAATATAAATATTAAACTTGTCAACTCGCCTTATCAATCCCTAAAAGATTTATTATTATTATTTCAGGCTTAATCAGAGAAAGCTTCTATGGTTGTTTAAACCAAAAGTTGCCTAATCTAGTTGACCTGAGAAACATCCTAGGTGGGATTGTCAGACATATCAATACACGATTGGACAATGGGGATGAACTTAGAGTCAAACTTCCAGCTGAGGTAATTAATTGTATTATACATTCTTAAATAATGTAATATACTGTCAAGACGATTGAAAAAAAATGCCTGTAATGATCTGTTTCAGCTGTATACCTTATTACATATATTTTTGTTGCCAGGTGATTACTGCCTGGAAGAAAATGTTTACAGTGGCGGAGCACATTGGTGAAGACAGCAAAAAGGAACAATGGGTGACTTCTGTGTTTCAGACCATGTTCTACCATATTGGACTCCATCTCTTTAAGGAACCAAAGTTTGCTGCTGATGTTTTACAGGTAAGAGACACTGTTTAAGTCTGTAATTTTAACTATAACTAAAGGCGTGTTATTAAAAGATTTTCCGTGTTGTACCAGTGCCGGTTACCCATCGGCCAACTTAATGAATTATAACAACAACAACAACAAAATACTTTTTCTTTAAGCTTACAACTAAATGTCTGAATTGTTTAGGTTTTGTTTTAGACAGAAAACAGGCTTAATTTAAAAAAGTTCCTTTTGTTAGCTCTTTAAACTTATCACACACAAACTAAAATACAAAGTGCAACATTAAATAAAAAATAATGAGAAAATATACCGAAAGACTCATGATAGTTAGTTATATTTCAAGTCCACTGGCCTTATCTTCAGTCCATATCAGAAGCGAGTTAATAAAATACTGCAGTTAATCTGGGCATTTTTACAAATGTTTTGTTAACAATGGAGGATATGCAAGGGTTATTAGTTTATTGTAAAATTCATTTCATAGTCCTTAATGTAAGTAAATATTTATAATAATGTTTACAGTCCTTGATCTAATATCAATAAAATTTAAAATTTTAGGCAGAAAACTTAGCAAAGAGACTTATTCACAAAATCATTTAGTGCTAAGTCTTTTTACTAATTGTTGAATTCGTCTTTTACGTGTGAAAGATTCAGGTCATTTTTGACCACCAGAACATGCATGGAATCATAGATGGATTCTCCTTAAACCAAATTAAGCTTTATCAAATCAGGAATTGGAATTTGTCATGAATGTAGGCAGAAGTCTCTTGACATTTATACAATAAGATTAGAATTAAAAATAAACCTTTATAGTTGGCATAAGAGTTTTCCTTTTCTTTACCTGCTTCAGACAATGAAAGATACCTATAATTGATATATACAAGTATGATAGGAAATATTCCATCAATTAAAGAATGAACTCAAAAGTAGATACTACATTCAGTTTCATAGGTCTGGAATTAAGTATGGTAGGAATTATTATTACTTGGAATAAAAAGTGAAATGATCTTTCCTACATTACATATAACCATGCTGCTGAGTACAAAATATATCTGTCAATTATTCTTATTACCACCAGGAGCTGCATAGTGTGTATGAGCGAGTGAGTGGAGGTAAGAGTAAGAAAGCAGTGGAAGATGAGCCCCACTGGACAGAAGTGGTAGTGGAGATGATTCTCTCACTGCTGTCACGTAACAGCCACCTGCACCGCCACCTCATCGGCTGCATCTTTAGCCATTTCTGCCCACATATGACACCACAAAATATACACCAAATATTGCAGGTAACTATTACATAACTAAGGTGAAGAAATATAAATTCCTACTCATGCATAAATATGAAAATGTATTTTGTCTTTTATTAGTTTAATCTAGTTATTAGTGAGATATCTGGTTATCAATTGGTAAGTGATATCTAGTTATTTAACTGTAGCATAGCTTACTCTTTTCTTATTTTCAGTTTATTATGAATATTTTTTTAAAATTATAATCTGTATCGCCTTCACTTAAAAAAAGTATTAGACATACAACATATAAAATAGTAAATTAATTTATAGTAAAAATATTTAAAAATGGAGACAAAATAGTTGATAATATTCTTTATTGCTACCTGTTTCTATATTTTTCTTTCATTTTAATTAATTATAAAAAGTGTGCTTAATGTTACACAAATTTACCAAGTTCTGCACTTTTATTTAAAAATAATTGTGATGTATTGTGCTTTACTGCATTTTATGTAGCCCTACATCTTACATTCCTTATATTATGTTTAACCCTTATTACACCTTAAGGGCATATATTTACTTTGCTCTAAATGCTGTAAGCGCATATACGCGTAAAAATACAAAAATAATATTTTCTAAATAATGTTTCTAATTAAATCAGTCTGTGCGTTTGGGTTATGGGCGGTGGGATGCATTGTGCAACACGAGACCTTTTGTTGGCCTGTCAATCACTACAAGACTGATTTTTGTCTTGCAGTGTACATTTCTGCTGTGCAGCCCAACGCCACAAGCGCATATACACGCAGCTACTGTCAAACCGAGCAGTTGTCATTGTCTGCCGCCTT
Organism: Stictocephala bisonia; assembly: GCA_035578905.1. Lineage (NCBI taxonomy): Eukaryota > Metazoa > Arthropoda > Insecta > Hemiptera > Membracidae > Stictocephala > Stictocephala bisonia. The sequence goes on along the minus strand of JAQJVL010000416.1, from coordinate 639,271 downwards.
ACCTCATTGAAACTATGTGTTTAGTTATTTTTATCATTACATTAGTTTAATATATGTTAGCAATTTATTATTTATGAGTGTCAATATGAATAATTAGGTCGATTCTGATTTTGACGATTTTGTGCAAGATACTAAATACATTGTATTCAAGTAATATATGTATTTACTTATTTTTTATTATATGTGTTATGTGCAGGCCCTTAATGTTTTTATCAGTTTATGTACATATAAATTTACTCAATTATACATTTTTTATTAGTAATAATAGTTTGTATTGAATCATATAGGGACCTATGCCTGAGGCTTACTTTCAAGTAAAAAGGTTTGCTCATTTACATATTCATATATAAAAAAAGTTAAAATAAGCTAATAAAAGTTTTAAAATGTTATCATATCTTTTTTTTCCTGTACAGAACAAGAATAATAAATGAGCAACTAAAAAATATAACTTAATTTTGATTTTTTTACAATAAATGAGCTCTTAATGGAAAATAGGCATTAGATAAATGGCACTTTAAGGATTAATTGGCCTTTGTACTTTTCTGTAGAGTATATTTTTATATTCCTGCTTCAATCCTATAATGTTAGTAAGCTAACGGTTATATGATTAATAAATTTCTGTTTAAATAATGTGTCTTTGCATCAGTAAGATACGTTTATCACAAGGTATTATTGTTACCCTAATGCTTCTAAAGATTAAATAAAATCCATGACTTCTGTACGTGTGTATCAAATCAAAATTAATTGATTCCTATTGATGCATCGAATCGAAAAAAAATTTGCATCGCACGTACGCTACCTGCTACCATTCTGAATTTGTTAAGGAATTTACATCTTACCTATATTTATATGTGAAAACCTAGGTACTTGACCCAAGTAACAACTCAAACCCGCTGCTGAACTCTCTCGATACAGACTCTGAAAGCAGTTCGGAAGAAGGAGACATGGAGAGTATTCTAGACGAAGCAGATGAGGAGGTAGAGAGCTCTGATGATGGAATGTCTGATGATGTGGAAGAGGAGATAGACGAGAAGGCTAATGATAAACTGAGGAGAGCAGTATTCGAAGCATTGGGAGAAAATGGAGCTCAAACGGATGTGGTATGTAACATGTTTGAACTTTTATTGTATGTCTATTTAAGAAAAAAAAATTGTAAGTAAGAAATTTGTAACGCATGGTTCCTGAAATGAGACTATAAATTGTATGAAATGTTTCTAAATTGTTCTATGTTGAAGATGGAGCTGTATTGATTTTTTTGTATATAGTTGTTAAAAATAACACAATTTAAAACCAATAAAAACTTTATTAGTGAAGCCTTTCGATAGCAAGGCTATCATCATCAGATACATCACAAATAATAAATTTACAAAAAACTATATTTCTAATTGTTGTTAAATAATAAATTTCGTATGGCTTTTATTGGGGGGAAATGCCCATTTAAGACACAGTTTCCCTCGCCTGCTTAGAAGAGCCCATTTTTGTTTTGTAGGCTCATCGAACCATCGGCTTAACATGACTTCCATACCAAGTGAGCAGCCAAATTAAAACAGTTTATATATGCAATAAAAACAACATATTATACTATCGATAACGTTTATAATAGTGTTTATGAATACAACTTATTTTCCAGCTCTTCTCCCTGTCTGAAGTTACTCATTGTTACATTGAGGAGTTATGAGATTTGTTGCTGTTTACATTTTGTTTTCACTTTTTTTTCATAGCTTTATTTTGTCAATTATTTCTTGTTAATAGTTAAGTGGTACTATTAATATTAAGTGGTACCACTTCTTTAATAGTTAGGTGGTATAAATTATCCTCTGGTTTACCAAGTGCTGATTATTAGTGTACATAGTAGGGGTGTGCGAGTATTCAAAACTTCAAGTATTTGATCGAGTATTTTACTACTCGAACTCGGCTCGAAGCTTCCGAAACTACTCGAAGTTCAATCGAGTAGTTGTATTTAACGAAATATCATATTTACATCTTAATTTAGTTTTAAGAGTAAACACTTTTATAAGTTATGAATAAAAAATGTGCGCTAACTGTTTTTTATTTTAACCTTATTCATACGTTATCAGTTTGGTACATGTAATGAACTAAACAATACGCCTAAGAATAGGTAGTACACGACGACAGTCAAATGAACTAGTCGACGTAGTGAACGAGTTCGTTCATTATGATTTGAACTAGTTCAATTCAAAGTGAACAACAGAGTACTTGTAGCGATCACTGTAAATAGTTACCGTAGTAGCAATCACACATGTTGGTTGTCTAGTCTACTAGTCACTTGTAACCTAACCTAAAATAGCGTGAATAAAACAGAAGTGCTGGTTAGTATCTTTATGGCCCAAGAAATGGGACGAGAGATCCGGTTCAAGTTGCTCAAAAAGATCTGTTATCGATACAAATCGAATAGTTTGAACGCCGTGAAAATTATGCATATTTTTGTTGATATCAATAATACCTTTCAATCAAAAAGGTCCCGAGAACAGGTCACTTACATCCCAAGAATCGAACTTCCCATCTTTTCTAGGTGAAAGTTCATCTTGGTTGTAGTATACGTACGTACAAGGAACCGTTCAGCTCCTTTTCGGAACTGAAATTAATGTATATTTCTTGCGAGTCGATTGAGGTCTATTTTGTATTTTAATCTGAACAGGGAATAATTCAATGATTTGACGTAAGAAAATACTATCATATCATATAAAATATGGTAATGGCGTTCTAGCAGCCTGTGACACAACATTATTGATTAATTTTCCGTCAAATAAAAGAATAGAGATATATATCCGTGGCGAATGTATATTAATTATTATTCCTAAAACGCCTTGTTGCCAAACTCTGAAGAAATTCTCATTTTAGGCCTGGGCATTCTAAGCACTCATATGCCATTTGAATTGGGATTTCTCAGACACTACCAGTCACAAATGCCTGGGCTCTCTCAGAGTGACATTAGATAATATGGCTGGGGCTCAAAGGGTTAAACAATACTTACAATCCATTTAGTTCACAAATTTTCTGTTAAGTAATTAGTTAAAAATAGCCCCATGGTCCCATTTCAATGTTTCAAAATAACAAATGTTTGAAGTTATACCATTGTTAGTAATCAGTAAATTGATAAGTATAATGAACTGTTATCACTATTGTTGATTATGTTACCTAGACCAAATTGATCCAGGTATAAAACTATACAACTTGGGGGTTTGCCCACTAATAGGGTTTTTGTGGATCTCTTTTAAAACTATTGAATTAATTTTTACCTGTATGGTAGATTACAGTTATTTTTATCCCAATCGATAACTTATAATTTAAAATAATTTCAAGGTTTTTAAAATTAAATATTTACTTCATTCATATTGATGTCATCAGAGTGTTTGGAAAATCTGAGAATCAGCTAAGATCTGCAGTTTGTTTTGTCACTTCCCAATCAATACATAAGTTTCCTAAATCAATTGAAGCTAATTTAGTTAGCTAATAAATTTGTTATATTGTTTATTGAAAAAAGTATACAAAATTATTGGCATTATTACTTTGGGAAGCATAATAATTTTTAACACTAAAATTATTGTGATAGTTTTTAAAGTGACTATTAGTCTGTGACATTTAATAAATAATCTATTACCAATAAATAATGTTCATATTGCTATAAGTAGAATTGTTTCCAAATAATATGCATAACAGTACCTATTACTGAAAACATGCTCAATATTTTCAATATGTGTACATCTATCTTTTGAGTATTACCGTTTAAAAAAAGTAATTTACAGGAATCAGTTGATCTAGATGAGATGGATGAAGCAGAAGCTGCCAGAGTTGATAAAGCTCTTAGTGAGGCATTCCGAGCTAACAGGCAGTCCAAGAGTAAGAAGCCACCAGCTCACACTAAAGCACTTACTAATTTTCGGATCAGGTTAGTACAGTAGACTCTTGATAATCCAACAGTTACATCGGTGGGGTGTCGGATTACCAAAGTTGCCTTAATATCACTGTATAACTTTAGAAAATCAAATTTACAATGTTTTTAGGCACTATGTATTGGACTACATACATATCAAGGAATAAAAATAATTCATTTATGCTTTAGTGTTTTGATATTGACGTATTTATTGCTTTCATAAAGTTTGTACAGCGCGTAGCCTATGTACCACAATGAAAATGTGGAAAAAATCTGTGATAGTCCTCTGCTTCTATTTATGCAAACATTCGTTGATGGCTTTTTAAAAATATCTTTTAACTCTAAAACGCTGCTAAGGTCAAGATGACGTTCCTCGTACTAACATATCAAAGTGTTGGCAGGCAACTGGCCTCGTTACTGCTGATTATGTATTCCGTCTCTATGGCCTCCAAAATAATTGTGTAATCTTGTGAGTCACCTTGTGTCGTCTGTTTTACACTGAACAACTGAACGCAGCTAGAAACTAATGGAAATACTTGAGATGCATCAATCCTTTCGAGACATTAGACGTTTGCATTAGACAAAGTACAATCGAGTTTGGTGATTCAGATGGTGTCGGACTGTTAAATGTTGGACTATCGCGAGTATAAATCATGCTTTTAGTTAGAATCAATATTTTGATAAAGTTTATTGCAACTCTTTTCTATGGTGAGTTTAACACGTTCACTGCTATAGTAAAAACACTCTAACCGACCCGGGAAACTAAGTACTATAAAATTAAATTTTACTTTTCATAAGGTATAGACAGCCCAAAAACAGCAAAACGAAGTTGTTTGTAGCATGGGAAAAAGTTGTTTATGACGTCAAAAGTTGTGGTCTGGATACGGTCCATCAGCCCCTTGGGATGCTGGAAAACCAATCAATAGGTGAGCCATCACCAGATATGGCCACCAATAGCTTATTGTCCTTCAAAAAGTTAATTTTTTTGAGTCCAGCAGTGTTGTTACACCAAATAGGGTTCAAAACTGCATCATCATCATCACTTTCGGTGTCGGAATCTTCACTTGTAATAATGTCGTCACTCAAGTCAAGGTCATCAACAGTGTTGTCAGCCATGTTTCAACAATAAAAATTACACTAAATACTTCAATAATATACACTAAGCACACTTATTTACATAAAGAACAAACTTATTTACATGAAGAAATCACTAAATTACATCAATTGTAAAACTTCGCTCGAAAAAACGATAGATAAAAACGGAAAACGCAAAAATATAGAACGGTTCACATTTGTATAGCGGCCGACGTAAGGTCTACCTCGTGCAAGAGCTGAGCTCACACTGACTGCATAGCAATAACAGTGTAGAGTGGTATAGGCCCGGTCCACGCGCCACCAGCGCTCGGCCGGCGGTGGATCGTATACGGTCCACTTGCACTGAACGTGTTAAGCGAAACTATACCAATTCTCTTCAATTTTAAACGAATGAAATGTACTAAACATATTTCAAAAATAAAAATCTCCTTTATTGTACTTAAACAGCACAATAATTTACTGCCTGCAGTTTTAAATAGACTAATTTATTTATTCTGATATAAGTCAACCGAGATAGTATGAGATTAAACTTAAAAAAAATGTTAGGGAATATAACAGGAAAAGTAGACACCTTGATTGTAGGTCTGCTTTCATAACATTAATAATTAAATTACACATGAAATGTTCTTGATCACTGATTACTTTTTCAAAACGAAACAAGTGAAATGGCAGCTATAGTTCAATCTGGAGAGTTCATTCTCTCTATAGTTTCTTACATGGTGGATATTGTGGACTTCCAGATAAGCACACATCTAGTACACGTGTTCCATTAGTTGTTAACTATTTTTATTTTATCTTCAAATTTTATTTTTGTTAGCAGGATAATGCCTATTACCGCTAGCTGAAATAATGTAGGACAATAGAAGATTTTTTTTCTAAGCCTTCTCTATAAATAGCTGTCTACAAATTTCAGACAAGGCTTGTTTATTAAAACTTGTACTTTGTCCTCTTTTTACTGTAAAATCAACATCCTTCCTATTTTTCTAGTTGTTTATTATTGTAAAATGTACATCAAGTTTCTCAGCAAATTGTTGGAGTGATCCCACTTTATTACTTAATCTTTATTGTATATGAAGTGTAATAAATTTACATTTTGCACTTGAAATATAATAAGAACAACAACAAAAAATAACATTTTCTTGTAGTAAATATTTTAAAATAATGTGAAAACTGCAAAAGTATGTATATGCATTGAAAATTAATACAGTAACATATTAGCAATAAAGTTCGACAGTATACTGAGGGCAAGCACTAGATAGAAGAAGGTAAGTTATACTTACTCGATATCTTTTTACCTTGATCTAAGTCAATGATACTTCAAGTAATGTGGTAAATTACATAATTTTTAAACCACCTTGAAGATCCTTTTCAATTCTATACTTACTATAGCGACCACTCTTAACTTGCTTATGCACCCACCCACTCACCCATTCATGGACGGGTAGATTAAAACCGAGCCGTCTCTACGAAATCTACGTCACTTTTTTCAATACAGAATTGTTATTCGAAAAATTGTATTTTTTCTGACCAGCTTATAATGATGCATACTTTTAAAAACTACTGTCAAATTTAAAATATTTTTTCTTTGATAATTAATTTAACTATTGCTGTGACTTGCTTAGAAAATAACAATTGTTAAATATTACCGGGTACAATAATCCCCTAAGTATGTGAATAAATGTATGTAATTTAGTAAATGCTTAACTGACTGATTTGACACGTGAAGACATAACATCTGGATTACTAAGATTGGCTTTGTATTCGTTAATAAAATATGTAAATGGAACTAAAAAATTACTATGCTTTCAAAAGGTTTGGCAATGAGTTATACTAGATGTATTTATTGCTATTAACTACAGTTCTCAGGTGTAAGTCAGCTCTGTCTGGACAAAAACTAAACACTGTCTCTGCAAGCCTTGTTTGTAATATTGTCATGATATGCTTACCATTGGTAATCTATATAAATTGCGATACCAAACCCACTCTCCCATACACGCACACTATCGACCAATCCCCTTACCTTAGTAGTTCTTACATTCTTACATATGAGACGCCGACACAACGTTGTGCGTATTTTAAGGCGAATATGAATGGTTTTATGAGTGTAAGATGAGTGTAGTCTGGTTACTAACTGAGTTCAACTGTTCCTCAGAAAGGGCAATTTATTAATAGCCCAACAGCCAGGGCAACTAAGGGACCTACAACTTTACGTGGAATCCGAACCACGTAGTGCTGGTCTGATTTTCAGCTAATTGACAAGCCTGATGCTCAGTTATCTCCCCCACACAACATCCGCACAATGATTACCACCCAACATGGACACCCCAGACTTCTCTAGTAGTGTCCACGCCGATAGCAACCACCAAGCGGACGCCATGTCGGTATTAAGAGGACCGAGCATCCAACCTATCGCCTACAATCTCCCAAACACTTTGTCCCCATGTAGCTGGGTTACAGCACTGCGCAATAGTATAGAGGTATTGACTGTATTCAAACTAAAAAACTAAAACAGCTCTTATAAAAAAGGAATCTAAAGACAAAGATGAAAAATTTTTTTAGTTCTCCAAATATTTATAATCATCTGAATTTTTTCAGAGTCCTGGACCTGGTGGAAATATGTATGAGCAACGAGCCTCCTTTAGACCTCCTGTTGGACAGTTTACTGGCAACGATTGCATTGTTGGAGCACTCCTTGGTGGACAGGCATCAAGCTCCCCTTGAGTCTAGGGTCAGGTGAGAGAGACTGTTACTGTTTGATGGGCATACTAGATTCACAAACGTACAGCACCAACACTAAAGGCCTAATTCTGCTGGCATTGCTTATGTTCTCCGAAAACTTAACTGGATTTTATATGACAATTAACCAACTTGTATGTTCTTATAAATAGATGCCTCTAAATCATACCTTAGCTTCTAAATGATTATCTGCTGTAAATTCACCAATTTTAAACAATAAATCTTTTATATTCTGGTCAGTCAAAAAGAAAATGAAATCATGATTCACACAAAGAACACAGAGTTTGTGAAACAACCAGAGTTTGGTAAATAATTTTGAGACACTGACTCATTTTACACTTCTCTAGTATTATATAAAAGAGTGTGTTGTATTTTGCTGCTCTTGGTGAGAGAAGGAGGAGCTAGGATTTATCTTATATCGAAGGGTCTCTAGATTAGGCAATCCACTGACAAGCAATTTCTACTCTTATGATCTGAGTGCAGTTGCAGTTTGCAGGGAGTAATAGAGCATAAAAACCTCTTTATTGAAAAATAAATAAACACTTTTATACCGAAAAATACATGTATGGGGTTAAATTAAATACATTATGTTATTACATAATAGGAAACAAAAATTAAATTTACTTAACACATTCGCTGCAGTGGTCCATGGAGATGCTGGGTGCGGGGCTGCCTTGTCCAGCTCGGCACCATGACCGCACACAGATATTTCAACGTATTGACAAGTACAATTGATTCATGTACAATTCATTAAAAATGTTTAGTTCATATGTTATGTGTTTACTTTATTTAATTCCTTCAACCCACTAGTTCATTCCATTTATTCATCATCAGAATCCATAATAAACAAACTTAAATTTCCCGTTATGTCTTCAAACTGTAAACCTACTGTCATCTTATTTAGTAATTCTCATATTCTATTCAAAAAGAACCCCTCACAAGGGTAGCCATGTTATAACTACTATAAATAACCTAAATATTTAGACCAGAAACATATTCATTATATACACCATATACTATACAGAGGCATTGAAAATAAATAAATAAGAAGAAAAGAACCCACCCCGAGAAAACCCGAACACAATGTTGTTTACAATATATTGACCACGCTAACATGTTAGCATCTACAGTTCCCTGTGCAATGCTAACATCACACTGACACGAAATGGCTGCCGCTGTTGAATTACTGATTTATACATCATCAGCCTGCACGGGCGACCGTCATACGTAAATATACGTCACCCACAGTGTTCCATTCTGATATAGATTCAAAAACAACAGAAAATAGTTTTGTTGGCCAGTTACAGTTATTTGGTACATTCTTAATTCTTTATCTTAAGATTGAGATTCTTGAGTAGTAAGGTGTAATGTGGTCAGCTCTTTGTAGTTCAAACAAGTAGTTTATGCATTATTTTTGTGTCCATTGTAGTTTTTTACTGAAACTTGAAGTCTGTCATGTAATTATTGTTGTACTATCTATAGTTAAAATAGTTGTACAAGGGTTTGATCAGTAAGAGTTTCGTATGAAAGGTAGAAACCTGTTCATTTTCTTATTTGTATACGTTGCTACTAAAACTTTACTATAGGTATTAACAACTTGTTCAGTTCATCCAATGTGTTGTTTATAATTATTCAAAGGCTCTTGACTTTGCTGTGATATGACAACAAAATATTATGTACTGTGATTATAACAACACTGTTAATGTTAATGGTCATTAGTTGTTAGTGAGCAATTAGTAAGGGTTGCTTCTGGGTTTAGTTTTAAGCCATGTTCATGTTACCAAAGTGAATTTTGTAGTATGTCTATAATTAATTTTAGCTACAGTTTCATTCAAGTTACTGACTTCAAAGTGAGTATATAATTGCAAGTCATCAGTGTAAGAATTAAATTTAGTATTGCGTAATATTCAGAAAAACCAATCCTCTCCTGTTTTCTAATAGAAACGAATAACTGTGCCTGAAATCAAATAAGGCCAGAATTGTTCATTGACCTTGCTTGACCTATGGTTAATCTAATGTAATCAGTAAACTTCAAAATTGCTCTTTGGGTACTACATTTTGTTCTTAAGTCAGACTGTGTCTCTAGACCGAGATGTTTTAAGTATGATGTGAATCAAAGTAATGAGTTATTTGGCAACTAACCAGCTATCAAATGATCAGTCAGATTAATTATTTACATTACTTTATTTTGTTTATTTGTTCTTTAAAAATCATCATTTTAATGGGTGTTAACTAAAATGTTTTTATAATTCTTTTTCAGAACAGTGATAAGGAAATTGACATCAATAAAGAAATACAATGTATCGGAGTGTCCATCCCTTCCCTTGGGAAATATTCTAAGAAGTCTTCTAGACAAGGGAAACAGAAGTAAGTGTAGTTTCTAGTTTGATTTCTTTAACTAAGATATTTTTAAAATGTTTTATTAGTAATTTTAAAATATGTTTTAAAGTATAGTATCTAAAATTCTTGTTAGTATTATTGAAGATTTTGAAATACATGTAGTCTAAATTCAATAAACTGCTAATGTGTTTCAGCCACCACTGTATACATGAGTATTGTGAAGGAGTTGGTGGCCTGTACAATATTTTTTGTCAAAGCATCGCAGCAGATCACTGAAGAGGTTGACAAAAATGATCCAACAAAGATTACAGTTTTTGAGGTTTTAAAGGATACAGTCAAGAAGTTCTTCTACGAGAGGTAAGTTAAATAAAATAAGAAATATTCTGTGCTTATGATATATGCTTTAGATATAAATTCCACAAGGCACATTCTATGTATATTAGCCTATATTTTCTTATTGTTGTGAGGGTCTCTTGATTCACATTTTTCTATACCTTTACCTAACTGGAATGTCTCTAAAACAATTCCACAAAATGTACATAATAGTTTGTCAGTGCCAAAATCATGTGACAATGACACTAAGAGTGGTGGCTCAGGGGCTAAGGTTTCAGAACTGCTGATTCCAAGGTTTGAATCCCCATTTGAGCTGACAGACAGTACTCAATTTTATGTACAGGCCCACATAAATAAATTAGTAAAGTTTTTTAATAAAAACATTTGTTTAGTTGTTTACTATTAAATAAATCTATGTAAATAAAATGGTTTTGTCTGTGCATTACTTAGAACAGTGTTTTTAGTCTTTTGGATGCTTAGAATTCTGCACCTACAACTTCAGTTACTATGTTATTCTCATGGCAGGAAACACCAGATACTGCCAATTGCCTCCATGTTTTTTGATAAAATTTTGTTTTGGTTCTTAATATCAGCTTATGGAAATTTCACAACTGTACATAGTTGCCAGTGGCTAAGCTAAATTTCACAACTGTACATAGTTGCCAGTGGCTAAGCTAAATTTCACAACTGTACATAATTGCCAGTGGCTAAGCTAAATTTCACAACTGTACGTAGTTGCCAGTGGCTAAGCTAAATTTTAATCCCCAACTGAGCTAACAGTGTTCTTCACTCGTTGAATAAAGTTCACATACAGACCTGTAGACTCATGTGAACTGGTAAGTGGAGTTTTATTTATGAGGAAATAAGAAAATAGAGAAGATAAATAGTTCATTTATTTTGTTTTGTTTATTGTGTTTTAGCATTATTAACTCATTGAAACTTGTTTACTAAGTTTAAATGAATACCTTGTTGTAAAGTGCAGGTTCTTGACTAGTGAAAAAATTAAAAATCTTTAATTTGTGAAAAAATATATTTAACAAAAAATGTGTTAATATGTGCCATACATAAGAGAAAAATAAAATTTATAGCACAGATATTTCAGCCTTTCCTCAAATCCCATAACCCCAGAGAAGTGCCAATTCACAGCTCCCAAAATGTATACCACAGATATTTCAGCCTTTCCTCAAATCCCATAACCCCAGAGAAGTGCCAATGCACAGCTCCCAAAATGTATACCCTAGTTTTTATGTTATAAGTCTTTTTTACAAAAATACTATATATAATAATAAATGACTTAAAACAATAGTTATGTGAACATGTTTCAGAGATTGTTTACTCACAGTTGAGCTCTACCAAAAACTGTTCCAGCAGAATGTACCATATATTGTTAAACTAGCCTCCAAGCTACCCAAATATGCATTTGACCCAAATGTCCACCCTTTCCGTCGGTACAAGGCACTGGAGTTTCTCATCACTTTTTGGAAAAGCAATCGTATTTTGATGGAGGCTAGTGAGGAACATTTAGATAGTCTCAGAAAAATATCAAAACATCTGTACAATGGATCTGTCAAGGTATATATATTGTTTATTTGAACTGTGTTTTTTAGTATGTTTCTAATAAAGCGCAGGTCCATGAACTGTCTGAAGTTAGTAGCTAACTCTCCATGTGACTAATAAACAAAACTCACATGGTTTTTCAAGGGATAAAACCATTTAATATAGGTGTGTCAGTAAGTCTGACATTTTTGGTCAAGTAACAATGTACTTAGATAGATTGATTGATTTGATAAAGGAATCAGTAGACTAATCATACTTTGTTCTGTCGATAAAGAATGAATGATAAACTAAAAATTGATATAGTATAATTTGAAAATGTTGACCAATGGTAACCACTGATTTTAGTTACAACAACATTGTCATTAATAAAAATAATGATTTGCAAGACAAAATATTATAACTATTGATTTTAAAATTGCCATCTTGAGAAGATCAGTAGTAACAATTCAGACAGTTGTTCACTAATTTATTTTTTATGTATAATTTTTTAGTTTAATTTGAAGTTTTAATTACATTGAAAGTAAATTATTGTCTATCTAAGAAAAATGTTGCTAAGATTTACGAAAAGTTTCTAAAAAATACATCTATAAGTATATTTTAAATTGTAATTGAAAATCAAAATTAAGCTCGGTTCTAACCTATATTTTATAAAACTTTACCTTTTTATTTTATTGTAAATATATTTAAAAATATATTTTATAGTAATTTCAGAACAAGCCCTCCAAAAAGTAAAGCAAACTGTTTTCACAGAACAGTAAGCAATTTATAAAAAGGTTACCAACCAAGTGGAATTAAAGATTTTAATGGCATAGTAACAGAATAAAAATTTCGCAATTAGACAAAAGTACAGCAAATCAACCTAAACTGAGACTTGGAATGATCTGTGATTTAGACCTAGGATTGTAAGAAGAAGAGGTTGCCAGGAATAATGAATTGGAAATTTACGAAATGTATCTAGGTGGCCACATCCAATATGTTCAAGGTCATTTTGTGTTAAATTAAATAGTCAAAGTCATCAAACGCTATATTGCAGGCACTTGTGTGGGCGTAGCCATATTACATTTGTTGAATACATCTATACGTTGAAAAAAAGTACTCTTGATTTTATTCTTTTAATATGAAATATTCCTATCTCTTCCTACAATACTTAATTGATAGTATTGTTAAAATATTCTTCGAAACAAAACTGAAAAGTTTTAATTAAGAATGACAATTTAAACTTTTGAATTAAACTTATTGTATTGTAATTGTGTGTATAGTTAGAAAAATCAGCCAAATCTGATTTGATTGTGACGAGTTTCTTCTTCATTTAAGGTTCATATGCAGTGCTAATCTATTTTAGAGAATGATGAGACATTTTTATTCAGGACTTCTAACAATGTAACATATCCAACCTAAAGAACATAGTTGCTATTTACTGTTTTGTTAAGAAAATTTACCAAAGGTATTAAATAAATCTAATTTTGTGTAGATAATGGAAGAACCTGCTGTGAAGACTCAACCCAAATTTGTGACTTTGTTGAAACAAGGCTTTGAATTGATTCGAATGAAAGGATGGATGCCTGATGTTGATTGGAAGCATCATATTAGAAAACTAATCATGTTTCAAAAAACCCTTGTCAACAAAAAAGAGTATGTATCATTTTCATTCTATTAATGTCTACTTAGAAATGGGTTCTTTATAAATGTATATTCTGTTGTTATTTAATTAGGATAATCTTTACTATATCTTATTACATTAGGATAATCTTACTACATGGCAATAAATGTAAAGCAGATACAATTTTAAGACCTAGCAAAACAAAGTTACACTATGAGGATTGTGATGGCCATTTACGATGGTTAAGGTGAATATAAATATGTCTCTAAATAATGGGGGCGATAACCACTCTACCGTACGGGTGACATGTTTCACTAAAGTATGGTGTTCAATTGATAACCGACATATCGGGGGGGTTGTTGTCGGTGTAGTAGATCTACTACACATCATCTATGATTAAAACAAGTCATCTATGATGTGATGTCGGTAGTCATATAAGCTCATTTTGGCTTTCAATTCATAACATTATGATTGTTGAAGAGTATTTGACTAATTATTATTATTATGTTGATAACATTAATAAAAATCTTTTTGTACCATCGAACGATCTTTCGTTCCAATGCGCAATAAGTCGTATGTTATCTACTCTGTCAACACTCTTCATATGGGCATTATACTGTACAATAGATAAAGGTTTATCTTTTATACCTCCTATTTTATTGACAGACTGTATTATTCCATTCTCAAACTGGGTTGAAATATATAATACAGTTCGTTTGTCCCTCCACTTTCCTCCTAATTTGCCTTCGGCATATTTTCCAATAGTCTCCAATAACAATGTAGTTGTTAAACAATCATAAGTTATAAGTAGTAAAAAATTCACATTGAATGAAACATTATCCCCCTATGCATATTCTAAGTGTTAGTTATAAGTTTCTGGAAATACTAATCTACAACAGAATATTTATGATTCTGGATACTGATATCCAGTTCAGTAGGCTGGTTTTGGCATTTACCTAAGCTGTTGTGACAAAGACTTTGCTCTGATGTCTTTTATTGAGAGTGGCTTGATAAAAGAAGAAAACATCAGAAACGTTTATTGATTTTTTCAGTAGCTTACAACATGGTCTGGAGCAAAGCTACTGAAAAATGTTGGTAAAATTTTACACCGATCTTCCGCTCTTTCTTCTAAGACCCTTATAATATATTTTTTTTTCCTTTATCTTGGGAATACTAGCTAGAATGCATATCTTAGAAGGTTCATAAAAATATTTAATACCATGCATAAGTATTCATCAAGCTCCGGACATCTGTGTGCATGGCAGGAGTTTCTTACCAGACACTATCTTAGAGGCACATCATGAGGTAAAAAACATAAACAAGTGTTTCCGAACACAATTGTAAATAATCATACAAACCACAGGGAAAAAATTACTTAGTGGTTACATAATCTGCCCCCCCCCTCTTCACCATCAGCCCTGTGTGAGCGAAATGTATAGTTTTCGGAATTTTCCCGTCGGTTGCTCAGTAAAATATACAAGTGTGCAAAATTTCAAATTTCTAGCTTTTCTGGAAGTGGGTTAGAATTTGTATACGTAAGTGAGTGAATGAGTCACCATTCATCATGGATTGGCTTGCCAAAGTCGATGGGGATTCTGGTTGTCATTGACGTTCATGGTGATTGTAGTGGTTTGTAATCCTTCATGGCAGAATACTCTGATGTATAAAATGAATTTTTTTCATAATGTTGTACGGATCATTTGATAATTTTTTTTCCTGTTTCTAATAGTTTGTATTTTTAATCGTGTGTAAGAAGACATACTTTTAGATATTATCAATTTTAGTTTCTAAGTATGTGTTTTGATTTTTTGTTTTATTATTATTCTTTGTTTGATATAATTAAAATATTTACTCTTGGATAACTAGATAGCTCATATTTATGTTCATGTTTGTTAGTTAACACATTCAGTGCTAAGGCCGTATTTTCGTTTTCAGCATGTTTGACTGCATATATAAATTTAAAACTTACCACAATGGCTGAAAACTTTTGTTTTAAAAACTCATTTTTGTGATCGTGTATTGTCAATGTATGACTGTCAGAAGTGGTCTGTATATGTGAAAGGCTCAACAAAATTAATTGTTATGTATGAAGGACTTTGCCAAAAAATTAATGTCCAAGATGTTTTACACCATTTTATTTTGTAATAAACTAGTTAATAATATAAGGAATTAAGTAAAACAATTTAAAAAGATTAAAAACTACTATTATCAGGTCCATTTCTAACATTTTTTCACAATTAGTCTAATCTGAGATAAATTTTTCAAAACATGCTGAACAGACAGAGTTCAGGTTGGTCAGGGCGTTTGTTGGACATAAATACAGTATTTGTAATGTTTCCTTGGCAGTACACTGTACATCTTTTTGCTTAATTTTATTCATAATTTCTTGAAAAAACAAATTAAAAACATTAATATAAATATATTAATATAAATATATTTATATAAATATAATAATATATTAATATATCATTATAACTCCAAAAATACACGTTACCGGAAACAACATATTAACATTAACCGGAAACTGAAAACACTCACATCCTACTCCTTGGATACCGCAGAAGTGCGGGACCTACTAGCAAGGGAATCTGGCAAAGGCTGGGCGAAGACTGATTTAATAGTGTGAGTGAGGCAGTGTGGCCATCAGCCACCACCGGTGACAACGGCTTGGCCAGCTAGATGGCCACACAGCCACACGGCGTGGCCAACTTTACGGCCACGTAGCACTGAATGTGTTAAGGTATAAAGAAGTAACACCTAAAGACAACATGAGTGTATTATTACTTTTGAAACAATGTGTTCTTTTTTTAACACCCAGCTTTGGAAATGTTCAACAAAATTAATAATAATACAATCCTGAATGCAGAGGAAACATTTAATAATGGTTTACATATCTTTTTTTTTTATTTCGTGATGGAATTTATCAGAGTAAGTGTTATAATATTACAAATATTATTATAAGTAGAATGGATATTAATAAAAATCCCACAGCAATAACGTTTGAACTGAAACTGCCAAAATCACAGCCTTATAAATCTTAATCGATTACTATAACAAATTGTTTTTAAATATAACATTAATATGTCATTTATTTTATTTGCTTCTTAAAATTGTTTTTTTACCAGATTTTAGTTACAAATCAACAAAGAAAAATACTGCCTCTTTAGGGCAGCTTTTGCAGAGCCAAGAAATGTATGTTTTTTTTAATATTCTTGTTATAATATTTTTTAAGCCATTAAGTAGAAGGAAAGAGGCAAGTCTCTATGCAGCAACTGTCTAAATATATTGACCCCTATGTAACAACATAACCCTGGTTAAAACAGAATAATATAAATATATTTTATTAAAATTATTGTACGAGATGCTTGTTTTATTACAACTTTTCTTAGTGTTGGATTTCTAATTGTTTTATTCATTTTAGGAAGAAAAATAATGCTCATAATTTAGCTGAAAACAATGAATCTATCACTATGGGAAATGAAGAAACTGAAAAATCAATGAGTGATGACAACTCAACAGATAAGAAACAAGACAAACTCCTAAACTCCACCTTTTCCACTGATAAAGGTGAAACTTCTAATAGTGAACTTGAGGAAAATGACTCTAGCAATGGTCAAAATAGCAAAGAAGCATGCGAAGGCAATGAACAAATTTCTAGTGTCTTACAACAATCACAAATGAAAAAGGCCAAGAGTAAAAAAAATAAAAATCATTTACCCGAAATATCTCATGAAAATGGAGAAAACTCAAATGAAGAAGTTCCAACACAATCTGATAAAAAATCTGCCAAAAAAAGAAGTCTTGAAAAAAGTAAACGAACACAATTACTGAAAAATAATTCCAAACAATTGCGTTTAGCATCAATGGCAGAAGGTCTAGAGGAGGGCGTGTTCAGCAAGTATAAACTGTTAACAAAAAACAAAACACCACAATCACCTGATAGATAACTTACATTTATAAAACGGGTAATAAAAACATTTTGTAATTTTTTAGTATTCATATCAGCAACATCAAAACAAAATTGATAGTATAACAGTATGAACCAATGTAAAAAGAGCTTACTTAAATAATTTAATAATTATGCTTTTTTTTGTTTAATGGCATAGGTAAAAATTGAAGGATTAATTAACATTGCATCCATGTACTGCGAAAAGAAAATTTTAATACAGTCTAGAACCTTTTGATAGAGCCACAACCAGAATGAATCTAAAACATACTATAATTTCCTTTAAAAATTATCAAAGATAGCAATTTACTTTCCAAATGAAAATAGTATTCAACTTTTAAAAAATTGTTCAATTTTTAATAATAATCAAAAATGGATAAGATATCTAAAGAAGTTATAAATGTAAAATAATAAATTTTATTTTATTATCAATGACTTATTTGCAAAATTGTCATGGCCCATTTGTTCCTGACCCAATCCCATATTATTTGCGATAAAGTGCAGTTTAGTTGAAGATTGCTCTATGACATAGTGACAGACACTTTAGTCTCCATGACCTAATTCAAGGAAAAAACTTTTATGTTTGACATGTGGTCATTTTTGTAGTAAATGAAATCAATGTCCTGCTAGATTAGTTAAGTGCAACTAATATGTCTCTTGGCCAATTTTTTCTAATGATTACGGAAATATAAACTTGTTATAAAACAAACTCTCAAGGGTAATTGCCATACTGTTCCATAAAACCCTTTCAAATAAACTGAGCAACTATTTTATACAATTACTGATTATTTATTAAGTGAAAAGTATAAAGCAGTTTGATAACTATTTGTGCGATCTGAGGATGACTTTCATAAGATTAAAGTAAAATATTTCTACATTTTTGTTGTATTAAGAATGACATAGGAACATTTCTTTCTGTTTTATTTAACCCTTTTCATGTGGCAAATAAATATATACCAAGCCTCAACTTTGCCCCAACCGCAGTTAATGAACGTATCCGAAATGAAATATTTCTGTCGATGAGTAAATCAGGCGGCTCCAACCTTTTTTACTCAAGGGCCACATTGTAAATTTTTGGGGGATAGGCGGGCCAGCAATATTTCAGGGCTGAATGTCGAGCCCCCTCCTCCCCCATACATCCAGAAATTTTTTATTATTGAGAGCTCAGTAGTGGTTTTTGAGAGTTTCTTGCGTTAGTTTTTTTAATTTTTATGTTTTCTTCTATAACTTTGTTGTTGGCTAAAAAAATTCTCTGCTATAAAAAAAATCTGTTATATTTGCTGTAAAATAATATTTGTTCTCTAAAAGGAGGGTTATTTCAAGTAGGCCTAATAAAAACACGGGATGATAAAAAACCAAATCTTCATTTTACTACAAAATGTACTTTATTGAATTTTAAAGACAACCTTACAATATATGTGTTTACAACAAGGAAGAGTGTAAAGCTTAAAAAAAATTACTTTTTAGTGAGAGGATTGCATTTGTTTGCCACTTAATATTTCAGCCCATTTAGGATCAAACTTTGTAGTTCCGATCATTCATCTGACAAGGAAGATCTGTATTTAGATTTAACAAACTTCATTTTTGAAAAAGTCTGCTCACACTTATATGTAGATCCAAATAGAGAAAACATAGCAAGAGCATGGTTTTTTTATGTTTTTGTAGTCTTTCTGGGAGAGAACTGTAAAATAAAAGTAGGTTACCTTCTTTGTAGCACTCTTAGAAATTGGTCTTGAGAGAGTCATTAGATGTTAGCTTGATGACTTCAAGTTGAACTTCTGCAGGCACTTTGTCTATGTCACACTTAAAAAGGTTTTGAAACAACTGAATGTCTTCTGAAGCACAGTCAAAATCTTCAAAACGGTCATCAAACTCTTGGTCTTAGCTTACACATGATTCCTAAGCAGTAATCTTTAGGAAAGGGAGCAGTTGCTAATGAACTTAAATTCTGACAAGATGCAAAGTGGTCAAAGTTCATGGATCCTAAATGCTTCTCAAAAGTATGAGTTTAGTTCTAAAAGCTTTCACATGCCAGTATAAGCCACAAACAGAAGAGTTTGAAGTTTTAAGTTCAGAAAGTTAATATGTGCCATAATGTCAACAAGAAAAGCCAATTTCCACACAAAGACACTGTCAAAAAGTTCAGTTACAGGACGACACTGTTCAGTCATGAAAATGTCAATCACTTCACGAAGTTCAAAAAACCACCATAATACTTTGCCTCTGCTCAACCATCAAACTTCACTGTGGTAGAGGACATCTGGGTAAGCACAGTCAATTTCAGCAAGAAACACTTTGAACTGGCGATGTTTAAGGGCACTTGATCTAATGAAGTTGACTGTTTGCACAACTACATTCATCACTTCAGCTACATCTATGTGTTTGCCACACATACAGTACAAGTAAACGTCACACAACACAAATTTATTACAATATAAGCACAAAATGCACAAATATACTACAATACAAGCACAAAATGCACAAATATTATGGTGATCGATTTCGGTGAACCACGCTCACCTTCCTCAGACCAGAGGGATTCACAAAAGATTTGAACGCCACCAGCTGTCGTTACAGAATTGCAAATGTTTCCAACTAGTCCAGTTTTTGTGCTAGACATATTTTTTCCACCATCAGTGGTAACTCCTCTCATGAGTTTGAAGTCGAGCCTAAGATTAGAAATGGTTTCACAAATTTTTGCAAAAATGTTGTCTCCAGTTACATTACTCTCCAAAGAGTGAACGTCAGCCAACTCTTCTGTGATTGTAAAATCACTGTTTACACCACGAAAAAATAAAAGGACTTGGACTGAGTAGGTGACATCAGTTGACTCATCAAAAGTGATTGAAAACCATTCAAAGACCTTGCATGCGTCTTTCAGCTGATTAACAACGTTATTTCCAAGATCTTCGGTACAACGCGCTACGGTGTTCGTGGACAAACTAATAGCATTCAAAAGTGAAAGTTTATCAGGGCAGATTTCTTCCACACTCACCAAGATGCAATCTTTCACCAGTTGGCCGTCGGTATAAGGCTTTAGCCAGAATATGGCTGACTTTGAAACTGGTTTTTACAGCAGCATCGTTTTGTTCAGATTTCTTGGTAAAATTTGTCTCTGAATTGAAAGCAAATTTTTCAAAGAAGTGATTTTGTTCTCTCATAATTTGCCTGTTAAATTGGAATACTTGCTCTTGTGATTAGTTTCATAATGTTTCATAAATTCTTTGAGAACAGTGATAGTCTTGTTGCAAATAAGGCATAACGCTTTATTATGGTTATCGATCATAAAATAATCATAGGTCCACTGTTTATTAAAGACACGGCACTCTAAATCAACACTCCTTTTTTTACAAGAAGCCATTGTTATCAACAATAGAACAAAAAAAAATAATAAAAGACACTGTTCACTATCACTATGCACTTCGCGAAACATCAACCACTCAAACTAATTGTTATTGTAACTGATGCCGGAAAGCGACTGACGATAAAATAGAAAGAATTTAGAAAACAGACAAAGCAATACGAGTCATGTGGCAGGTTGGCGCGACAGGGTTATTTTGGTCCTGCCTCAGGTACAGTCAGGGTGAAATACAACAGCGCCAAACTCTCTACCCTTACTCGTACAATCCGTGACCTCAAGGGTTGATCACTACTTATTTACAGTTAGTTTTACACTATTTAGAACAGAAGTGGCAAGTGAGAGACGAGTGCTGTTTTTATTTAAATGCAAAAATGCTTAAAAGGAAATATATTATCAGATAAAAATAAATTTTGTTTTTCAGTATGCTAATTTTTGCGGGCCATAGGTTGGAGACCCCTGGTGTAAATGATAGTTTTTAAAACTTCTGCTAGAGTGCAGCAACAACTTAGATATATCTTTCGCCAACTCCCTCAGCCTATCCAAAATGTAAATCAGCTATGAATGAAAAAGGGGGGGCAGCCAATCAGAGCGTGCATGGATGCGGCTCCGTCTCTTGCCTTGGCACTAGCGTAAAACGAAAATATCCTCGGTCTGTTGCTCCACTCAAGCACATTGTTTTCAACACTTATCGTTCTTTTGCTGTTTTCTAGTGTTCAGTTATTTTGTTGTAGTTATTATTGTATTACAAATTAAAGATAATGTTAAAAGTTTCAACAAAAAAGTTGAAAATTTATATATTTGTACTTTTCATTATAATTGTACATCTACAATAAAATAGCGTTAAAAATTGTAATTTTAACTTTAAATATAAATTTATTTATTTTCTATGTTCCTTTACGTTTCTAAAACTTTTAAAAAATTAACTTCACATTTCATTAAAATTATTTTTTTTTTACATAATTACATGTCACTTTAAAATAGGGTAAAATAATATTCCGCGTGAGAAGGGTTAAAAGACCATTAATGTGATTTGCCTCATTTTCCTATTCTATTGTAATGGAATAATGCACATTAGATTCAGATATGTTTTTTTTTTTTTTTTTTTTTTTTTTTAGACGGAATTGTGTATTTCGGCCTTATTAGAATCAGTACTAAACTGTATTCTAGATCACAATTTTGTTTTATTTGGTTTATTGCAATTAACGTAGATTTATTTCTATTAATCTAATATTATATACATTACGTTGCCCTTAGATATTGAATGAAATTAGTGTTTTACAAACTAGAATTGAATAGAATAATGTTACAATTACTGAGAAGTTGAGAAAGTAGTAATATTCTTTATCTTGCTTTTTGTACTATTCAAGTTGGTTAGCAAATGTTATACAATTAAAAAGAACTATTTAAAAATGTAAAATTATAGTTATTAAGTGTTCAATTAATATGAATAAAAGATTTTTACTGGGCCTTTCACTAGCAATGCTGGCATCTGCTGGCAAAAAAGTTTGATTGCATTAACAATCATTGCTCCTTAAATGAGGAATTTTATTTCTTTTTTATGTATTCTTAGGACGTTGATCCTCAAGATATATTGGGTGAATATCTATTTTGAATGAGTGTAGATGAGCGAATGTAGCCATTGTTATAAAATAAGGCATACTACTCCTTAGAAAGTGTCATTAATTAATAGCCCAATAAATTAATTTAGAAGGAACTAATGAGCAGTAATAACATAAATTTGTATGTTTATATGATTTTTGTAATATTCTGCTTAACAAATTATAATAGATATGATTTAAATATCATTGGCAAGGAAAAGAAAATTCAAATATTTACATATGTATATTTTATAACTTATATTTACATCTCATATGAACTAAAACTACAGATCTAATTAGCACTGAATATCAGTTGAGTGGTTTCCCTTGAAGATAAATATCAAGGCTGGCCACTTACTCAAGAAGGCATACAGCTGATCCCGTCACTGATTCTGAACAGGTGATAGTTGTTGTTCTATCCAACTAGCGGCTTCTTGTGATAACAAGTTGCACAACTAAGCCTCAAGATATGTAAATTTAATTGTAATAATAGTGTGATCCTCAGGCAAAAGTTGTTTTCTTGTTAGATTACTTAACATAACTGTTCAACAAAATGTATTAAATTAAAATGTATAATTGATTAAAAAGTATACTTTAACTATGCAATAATTCAATTTAACAATATTATTTATTTAATGTATCATTTTGAAGTGAAAAAGTAAATCAGGCAAATTACTTGTTATGCAGTGAAATGTGCATCCATCTGTACTTAGTATTAAATTCATTTTATGAATGTTACACAAAGTGTGTTGAAGATGAAACAATGCATGTGCATTTAAATGTTTGCAGATGACAGGAATGAAAATATACATCTTGACAAAAATGTTGCTCTAAAAACTGAATAATATACAAGATGATTGGTTAAGGTCCCTTTTGATTTTTAGTTTCTTAGAGTAACATTCACTTAGCGTAATAATATACTTTGGGTACACTTGTGATCTGCCCAGAAGGAGCTGTTGGCTTTGTAACCATTTACCCTTTCTCACAGAACGTGTCAGTCTCTGGGAAAGATTGTCTGGTAAGGTACTAAGTCTGCCATAGCTGTTAATGTGTTCTTGAAGACCTCCCCAAGAGCTTTGCTTAGTTCGGGGCTCATCTCTTTCATTATCTCTTTCCAGTTGTCGTTAAGGAATATGTTCATGTTATTCCCTGAAACAATT
Source organism: Stictocephala bisonia (assembly GCA_035578905.1). NCBI lineage: Eukaryota > Metazoa > Arthropoda > Insecta > Hemiptera > Membracidae > Stictocephala > Stictocephala bisonia. The sequence goes on along the minus strand of JAQJVL010000416.1, from coordinate 615,650 downwards.
TCTTAGTTACATATATATTAAATGTAAGTTCAAGGTCTTCTGGATTTGATCTTGTCAGTTGTTATGTACAACATATACATCAAATACCGACAGCTTTGACACTATAGATGTCCATTTTCATCAATATTGATGTCCAGGCTGATAAAATAAATGGTTTTTTCTTCCTTTTTATAAAATCAAGAGTCTTAAACTCTAGTAATGTATACAGTGTACATATCCAAATGACCCAGTCAAACCCTAAAGACCACAAATTTGAATATTATACAATTTTCCAAGAAAGTCTTTCCACAAATGTGTATTAAACCTACTGATTTGAATTAGTTTTGGTAATATATTAGTAATAACAAATACTGATTTAGTTAAGTCATTGTGAATGCTCAAAAATACAGGTTGATTTAGAAAACACTTAAAATATTAAGGTAGAAAGTTATCGCTGTGCGTTGTGTTTTTAGAGGTGGCCAATGTAGTTCCTAACACACGAAATCGTTGGAATGGTTACACAAACAGTTCTATTCCTATGAAACCCTTGCTACTTTGTTGTACGCTGCAACGGATTCTTTAAAATCCCTTATGTCGTTGATAAAATTGGAAAATAAATATATTCAGCTATTTAAAAACAATTTGAGGTTTTCTTGAAAAAAAAAAACAGTCTAATTTAAAATTAGAATATAATAATGAATGTTAATTAATAACATATTAATTTACAAAAATTGCAAGCCATCCTAAATCATGAAAATGCAGGTAATTTGAGATTAAATGTTTACAAATATTTTAAAACATCAAAACAGTTCAACTTTTTTATATGTTTCTTTTTCTTTTTTTTATAAAACTTCACTTGCCAGTTCAGATGGGCTTACAAGCCTGTGCATGAACTTTATTCAACGAGTGAAGTACCGACCGTTGGATCGGTGGGGATTCGAACCTAGGACCTTGCCCTCCGCAGTCTGAAGTTTTAGCCACTGAGCCAACACGCTGGCAGTGTTGTGCCTATTTTATAAAATAATTATTTTAATCCTAGCCATATTAAATTTTTGATGTAAAATAGACTATGGATTAGACAAGTTGAACATTATTTACAAATATTCAGTTGAATAGTTACCTGTTAAAACTTGAATGGTATTGAACTAATACACTGTCACACTAATTTGTTTAGGATGCAAAGCAATTCTCTAACAATAATTTTTTCCATTCGTTGTCATACCAGCACATTAACGTGTGTTTTTGCAACAAAAGTATTGGAACTGACAGTTCTGCAACAGATCAACCATGGAGCGTTGCAACACGACAATACCATTTCCGACTTCCCTCTTATAAACATGCTGCCAATTTATGGGGTTTGAATCTGATGGCCATTTGTATTAGTGAAATATCAGTGTTTATACTGTGAATGTACAAAATGAAGTGGCCCATAGTTATTTGGTGGTATTGACCGACCTACCTGACCTTATATGTATGGTGGTATTGGCACACCCGTACTCGTAAGGTGGCATTGTGTAATGGAATATTGTTTTACTAATTTGAATTTCTCAGCTGAGAGTGTCAAATAATTAGTTAGGATATTGGCTATGTTATTTTTTTCTAGTTTGACACTTATGTAGACAGGTTAATATGTTATGTTAAATTTGCTACACAAATTTTACTGCAAGTAGGTTTGTTATAAGTTTTTTAATTCTCACTATATTTTACCTTGATATACTCAAAAATAAAAACGATGCATATATTCTTCATCCATGATGATAGGTGTTATAATTAGTAAAGTACTATAATAATAGAAAACTCCTCTTATACACTCACCAAGTAATCTGTCTCCGTTGAAGAGGTTATCTAGATGAATGTAGAGCCGGTCTACAGAGAAGGGGAGGGAGTAAGTGGTCACTTTGACATAGTCCAACCCATTGGCTCGTTTTTCAAACACCCAGTCGTACTTGTATGAGAATTTCACACCAACTATTCCAAAATCATATATTTCAGTTTTCTATTTTCAAATAATAATATCACAATCAGCTCATTTTAATAATATTAATATAGTAAATATCTACTCATTTATTTATCATACGTTGATTTATCTGACAAATATTCACAATTAAGGGCAACCATCTGCTTTGTGTAGTGTGGTTACTGTATATTTAATGGTTTTAACAAATTAGAAGCAGGCTAATGATTTTTATTTACTACTTCATTTATTTTTTTAAATGCCCATCTTAATAGATTTGATGGAAAATGTATTTAGTATTTGTAACTAACCCAAGTTGAATAATCTTCAGAAAGAGCTATTTATATCCCAAAAGGAATATTGAGGACCTACATCTTATTGTAGATCAGCCAGATTTTCAGTAGATTGGCAAGCCTGAAACTAATATCTCTCCTCTAGTTTAGCATCTGAACTCTACCATTACACAATTACACCCTAGACTTCCCTAGTAGTATCCATGATAATGACAATTGTCGAGTGCATGATTTTTCAGTATTATGAGGACTGACGACAGAACCTTTTGTGGATAGTCCTGTGAACACTTAGCCGAGATGGGTTACTTCACTATGCTATGGCTTCACAAGCTTTACTTTAATTTCAGAAATTGTACACCCTATGCTGGTAATGTTAAAGCTGTCTTCTTTATTTACATTTTTCTCAAAAACTACAGTATAAAGATAAAGTTCTACAATTTTATCCACTATTTTAAAATCACTGCATTTACTTATGCAAATAAAATTAATGTATCCAGTGATGGATTTAGACTTTTTGCGGCCCCCTCCCGGCCAGTGATGAAAAGTATTTGGATGTTTACATCTTTAACTAGTTTGGTAAATAATACTCGTATTGTAGGCTAGTGTTTAGTTAACTTTAATCTTTTGTTTTTCAAATAAAGTATTTTCTAATCTATTCTCTTTTTTTACATTCTAAGCTTTCCTTTACAATATAATATATATTGAAAACACGTTGTCATAAAAATAGTATAATAATTTATTGTGTTTCTAAAAAATTACAAATATTCTTGGATAATCTTAGTACAATTGTTTATTCTAATGTTAATAAGTTTTGAAATTTTTACTGGGCTCATTATATCGTTGTTTAGTTGATTATCAATTAATGCCCTTTAGAATAACAATTTTTATTTTAACACAGTACAATAAACAAAATATATCCATAACCACTTCCAAAAGCTTTAAAACGTACCAGTTAATCAGTATCACGTAAGACAAGTAAAACTGTTATTGATTGTCTCTCATTTTTAACGTTTTATTAAATATGAACTTTTCTTGATTTCTCAACATGAAAACTACTATGAAATCATCAAAGTCCTGCCGCCTGCTCAAGACCGAGTTGTGATTCACATTCACCTCAGTAGACCAACCACGCAATAAATAACTCTAGTTTTTACTCTGTAGATATCGACATCATAATCGCGGGCGCTGTGCTCACCACACCAAATACACCTTCACTCTCAACAATACTTATTTCGACTTAGTTATTTTTTATTATGTCTGTGTACGTGTTGTATTTCTATAACCTATAAGGAGTGTGATTGTGATAAATATATTTTATAAAATCTAGCCGGTAGCTGTGTAGGAAAATTGTTAGGGCCTTTACTTAGCAAATTAGTGCAATATTTGTGGCCTCTTGGCGGCCCCCCTCTTGCCTGTGGCTCTAGGCGCCTAGTCTGCCTAGTGGTAAATCCGTCACTGAATATATCGTTGCTAAACATTTCCTAAGGATCACAATATGACCAAATAAACAATTTTACAATCTCTAGAAGCCAAGAAAATATTCTTTCAGAAAATTGAAAAGAACTTTCTCTTGAAAAGTTAAAATTCTTAAATTTAGAAAACTTTCTTGTCAACCACGTATTAAAATATAAATGCGATACATTAACAAGATTTTGAGTAATAAAAGTTTAGAGTTGATGCACAATCAAAACTAGATAAGATTCCAGTATTTTTTTCAACTAGGATGAAAATTATTAAAACTTAAAATAAAATTTTAAAATGCATATGGAATAGTGAACACTTAAACGTGGAAAACGATAGTGTTATTGAATATGCCTCGTACCCAACATTTTATTAGTAAACAACCTTCAAACTCGGCTACACATATTTTCTGCGCCGAAAGTAATGTTATTCAGCCAGTTAGTAGTTGGCTATTATAATTCCTATCTCATCCTGTATCAACAATTTGTGAATCATTATAAGACTCTTCAGATAATATTTCCGTGCTACAATCATCTCATCTCTAAACTTACTTGAAGGGGCTATCTCAGTGCCTGTCCTGCAACACAGTCAAACTACGGTTACACCAGTTGGTATTTACAAGCACACTTAAAGTTTAAATCTGTTACTTCAAGACATATACTTCAATGACTTAGTGATATCAAATTCAATATAAATTTACATAGAATTCATGATCTAACTTGTAAATCATTCATATAGCTTGTAACTTCAGATCTAGGGTTAAATTGAATTTATAATGTGATGGCTCAGTGGTTAAGCAGAATCTAATGTTTGAATCTCCAAGTGAGCTGATGGTTGGTACTTCAATTAGAAAGTTAACGCACAAGCCTTAAGGCTATGTGAACTGGTGAGGAAAAATTAAAATAAAAAAAGTTACTAGACTGCTAAATTCAATCCTGAATGTTGATAGCTTCTGCTGATTTAGCTAGGGATGTACAAAAACAGATAAAATCCAGTTGAGTCAAATTTTGGAGTTATGTTCAGTTAATATTTTTCACTCCCATGTATCAACAACATGCAGTCTTATTTGTAAACCTGACAATAAATCTGAGGCTGGTTTTTATGGTGTTACATCTAGGATTTTTAACCCTTTCGCTCCCAGACATTTTCTTTTAAATGTTCTAAAAATCCCAGGCAGATTTTTAATAGTTTTGCAGAGTTTATTATAAGAACTATATTTACTGACAAATAATGACAATCTTTGTTTTGTTTTATTACTAAGACATTTGTTTATCTATAAAAAAATTAATATCAAGCCAAATATTATGTTAACATTTTGAAATGTATATAATATAACAAATTTTGAATATTTTAAGGCTTCATAATGTTTTAATGCTTATAAAAATACTTTGTCAGATAAACATAACATAATTCAATGTACTATATTGTCTCCTTCAAACATTTTAAATTTCAACATAAAATGTCCACTTTTAAAAAAGGTACAAATTTGTTTACGAATTTTACAAGCAAAATTTCCAATTAAATTCCAGCATGATTTTATATAGTTACAAAATGTATTGGCTTAGATATTAATTGAAATGAAAGGTTATCATGTTTAATCAATTTTATGTATTAATACTAAGATTTATCTAAAAATTTATTTAAATTTTATTTTATCTAAAAAATTTTATCTAAAAGATTTATCTAAAAATTATAGAGGTATTTCTATTCTAAGTTCAGCATATAAAGTACTATCAAAAATCCTCTTAAATAGACTGAAAGAGTATATAGAAGAAAATATTAAAGACCACCAAGCAGGATTTGTTCAAGGTCGCTCTACTATAGACCAAATATTTGCCATAAAACAATCTCTCTCAAAATATTGGGAGTTTAATAAGGATGTTCACCTATTATTTATAGATTTTCAAAAAGCATAAATAGGATGAAAATGTATGAAAAAATGCAAATGTTTGGCATCCCAGATAAGCTTATAAAATTGACACAAATATGTATTGATAAATCAAGATGTAAAGTGAAGGTAAATGGAGAATATACAGAGGACTTTGAAGTTAATACAGGAGTTCGTCAAGGTGATGGGATATCCCCTCTACTCTTTAACCTAGTCTTAGAAGATGCACTCAGGAAGACAAAAGATTTAAGAGCTGGGATCTATGTTGGATCAAAAGTAAATGTATTAGCTTTTGCGGATGACGTTGCTCTTCTTGCTGAAAGTAGAACAGATCTGGAAAATTTAGCAAAAGTGCTCATTCAAGAAACCAGAAAGGTGGGATTAGAAATAAACCAGGATAAGACAAAATATATGCATATAACCAGAAGACAGGGAATGAATAGAATACAAAATATTAAAGTGGACAGGTGGGAATTTGAAAAAGTCGAAGAGTTTAAATACCTTGGCATAAAGCTAGCACAAAACATAAAAGAGGAAAACGAAATTCAAAATAGACTAGTCTTAGCCTCTAAGACCTATTGGGCAGTAGAGAAATTACTTAAATCCAAAATATTGTCTAGGAAAACTAAGATCAAAATCTACCATACACTAGTCCTCCCTGTGTTACTATATGGAGCTGAAACATGGTCACTGACAAAGGAATATGAGAAGAAGCTTATTGTATTTGAAAATAGAGTATTAAGAAAAGTGTTTGGTCCAGTATGCGAAGGAGATGTATGGAGAATAAGAAAGAACAGAGAATTAAGAGAAATATACACTCACCCAGATATAGTAGCATTAGTGAAAAGTAGAAGACTAAGGTGGGCTGGACATGTGTGGAGGCGAGAAAATACCTCCATTATTAATTATATTGAACGATCGAACCCAGACGGTAGAAGACCCCTTGGCAGGCCAAGACTTAGATGGAGAGATCAGGTCCTCAAAGATATTTACAAATTGGGAACTACACCTGAGGCAGCAAAGAACAGAGCAAAATGGAGAGGCATTGTTGGCGAGGCCAAAAACCAACTGGGGTTTCAATGGCCAAGGAGGTAAGGTAGTACTAAGATTTAGGCCAATTTTTAAATATTTCTTTCAGACACCCATAAAATTGGTTTTGTTGTGGCTTTCTATGAATGTTCTATTTTACAGACGTTGGGGAGTTAAAGGGTTAAATGTAGTTTCTTATGGGATTTCTTATTGCTAAGAATATAAATAATACAATGTAATCCAAGGACTTCATGCGGATAACACTTTGGAGACAAGAAGAATTTTTATTAAATGTGCCTTATCAAACCTAAATATAAATCCATGAGACATATTACTGACCAGCGGTAATGTTGGCATCTCCATTGCCTGTGATTGGCAAGATAAGGACCTGTCCACTGACATTGTACTTGCCTCTTATAAACAATTTGTCCAGCTCAAAAAACCATTCACAGTGATTATTGGGCAAGTCCAACCTAAAACAAAATACCTAAGTGATTTTAAGGCAAGTAAACTGAACAATGGAATATTAACAATAATTTTAGAAACAGATATTACTTACATGTTCGGTTCAGTTGTGACATCAACTAAGTATAATAAAAAATTATAAAACTATAATTATTGTATCTGTCAAAATTAAGAATTATCTAATCTTCTAAGATTCACTCACACATAGCATTTGGAATTTGCCTTTATGGTTCAGCCGACATAGGTTCTATGCTTAGTCATATTAATATCGACATGGCGTTCACTCAATAGTTTCCATTGATGTGGACACTAACATTTAAAGCATCGCTGTTGCTCTTGTAAGGGTGGGTGGGCATCACTATTGCAGGAGTGGGTGAGAGAGACATCACTATTGCCCCTGTGGAGGAGGTATCACTGTAGCTCTTGTATGAGTGGTTGGAGGTGACATTATTGTTCTTGTGGAGTTGAGTAGGGGAGGCATTACTGTTGCTCATGTAAGGGTGGATGGGGGGAAGCATCTCTTGTCCTTGTAACGATGGGTGGGGGAAGCATCACTGTTGCTCTTATAAGGGTGGGTGGGAGAGACATCACTGTTGTTCTTGTCATGGTGGGTGGAAGGTATCAATGTGGCTCTTATAATCGTGGGTGGGAGAGACATCACTGTGGCTCTTGTAAGACTGAGTGGGGGAGGCGTCACTGTTGCTCTTATAAGGGTGGGTAGGAGAGGCATCACTGTGGCTCTTGTAAGGCTGAGTGGGGGAGGCGTCACTGTTGCTCTTATAAGAGTGGGTGGGAGAGGCATCACTGTGGCTCTTGTAAGGCTGAGTGGGGGAGGCTTCACTGTTGCTCTTATAAGAGTGGGTGGGAGAGACATCACTGTGGCTCTTGAAAGGCTGAGTGGGGGAGGCTTCACGGTTGCTCTTATAAGAGTGGGTGGGAGAGGCATTACTGTTGTTCTTGTCATGGTGGGTGGAAGGTATCCAAGTGGCTCTTATAATCATGGGTGGGAGAGACATTACTGTTGCTCTTATAAGGGTGAGTGGGGGAGGCGTCACTGTTGCTCTTATAAGGGTGGGTGGGAGAGGCATCACTGTTGATCTTGTGGTGGTGGGTGGAAGACGTATTGACTCTTGCTTGTTGTCAGCTTTTCTGCCTTGCAAGTAATAAAAAGTAATTACTATTAGTAATGATTCGTATTGCTTGCTCAATGATGATGTCACACCTTGTCAGATTAGTCGGCCTTTGAGTACCCTGCAACTCCTTTAATTGAGCAGTTGTCATGTATATACACATAAATGTTATTAAGAGTTTTTCTTTTGATTATTAGTAACATAATTTTATGTTGGTTATTTGCAATTTATTGGTTCTAGATTTATTAAAAAAACGTATGATGTGAGATAGTAGGGGTGGGGAAAGGCTGTCAACATAGTGATCATATGATGGACTAGTAAATTTGTTTACAATACATTGGCAGAATTTAAAGTCTGCTAAAGTTTTCAAACTGTTTAACTGAATGAAAAATATGCCTAATCGACATTTGCGTGAGTCTAGGCATATTAAAATTCCCGGCACTAAACACAGCTAGTTATTTGGTGGCTGTGTTGGAGGCTTATGTTTGCGCAATGCATGTTGTACTGTCGGTGTACATCCTAATGTGGTTGTTAGGGTTCGAACGTTGTCCTGGGGTAAATTAATTATTAGCAAAGTCTTTATTTTGCTGTATTAGACTTGTCAGACCAGTAGTTCGGAGACTTCGATAAGTTGTAGTTCCCTTACCTGCCCTAATTATTGCGCTTTTGATAAATAACTTTTACTGGGAATCTATCACAGAATCAGAATACACACAAAACATCTTACACAGAAATAATCATATTTGCCTTAAAATATGCATAAAGCTTGTTCGTCGTTCCAAATTTGAATACAAATTATTATGAAGAAAGAAGAAGTTTTCTTTCTATAATAGAACTTTTTTGCACTTCACATTACTGTAAATGAAAATTCTAAACAATAGCTGGTATTTTTATGCGACTGTTAACGCTTAATTGGTCGGTAGCGTAGTTGGTTCAATCCCAGCTTCATGTGCTAAAGGTTCTCAGTTCGATCCCAATCAGAGTCAATACATTTTGAGAAGGATCAGCTGATAACCACCGGCTGTTCATTTGTCATTGGGCTATTAATTAATGACACTTTCTAAGGAATAGTCGGCCTTAGTTTGTAACAATGACTACATTCGCTCATCTACATTCATCACACTCATTCGAATTCATATTCGCCCATATCTTGACGATCGGCGTCTTATAAATAAATATATACTCACACACACTTTGTTAAGGATATCAGCCTAATAAATTGTTTAGATTAAATCTTGACAGTGTTGTGATATATTTATCTTAAGAAAGAACATACAAAAATAAGTTTAAATATACTGCATGTATTTGCTTCATTTATGACGGTGTATTTATGCCCGGTATTTTCCTATTGCGCCACCATCATAGATTGCATTGTAATTTCCTGACAATCATAATCTTTACTTAATTTAATTTTGAGTTACACCATGTGAAACAGGGAAACACCTCATCCAGCCAGAACAGTCGGATGAATGTAGTAATCCAAACTCGTCCTTCATATATCTGAGGAGCTGTGGATGTGTGTCAATAAATTCCCTCGATTTCTTTATAAGTAAGCTGTTATAATTAAAATCATTACTAGACAAACCAAAATTGTTGGTTTTGCAGCCTTAGACTAGGCTTTCAAACAGCCCAAAACTATCAGTTTCATGTTGTGTGATTGGTTATGTCATCCCTAGATCCGCAAGTTTGAGGCGTGTACCTAATTTGCAGAGTAGAACATGAATTACATGTAAATTTACGTTTAATTTATTGTAAACTTGATATTTAGGCTTGAGTTGCAAATGTATGGATAAAGTATTTCGCTGATAATATTTGTGGATAATCTTATTTAATTTTACCATGCAGTTACAAGCCCAACTTTGTGAGCTCACATTGTGGCCTGAGTACACCACGGTGTCTCTCATTGCATAAAGCTTTCACTTATTTAACCAATCCTGTTCTCCTATTGATGGTCTTTTTCCTCCTTTGTGGTTAGTTGGGAACTAAACCTGTAATTTATTTCTTCTATGCCTGTTAGATGCACATAACCATCTGATGTTTCTACAACAAACAAAGCACTTTATTAATTAAATAGCTGTCCTCTTTGCTCCTAGTCCTGTTTTTAGTCTTACGTGACATCCTCCTTTCTTAGCTAGAATTTTTTTTTAATTATGATTATGCATTACTAATTATTTTATAGTGTTTGGTTATTAGCGCAAAAACATTATACTTAGGCCTAAGTTCGTATATAAACTGGAGTAACGTATATAAATTATTGCAAAAACTGAGCCCTTTTTATCAATTAATGATGTAGCTTCACGTACAATTGTTATTAACTTGAGGAGTTTTTTCCCTTGAAAGTTTGGCACGTACAGTTGTTATTAACTTGAGGAGTTTTTTCCCTTGAAAGTTTGGCACGTTCCTCAAATACAGATTTACCATCTTAGACATTTCTTGTGCCACTACTAAGTTTTAGTAGTTTTCTTGATCATATGTCTCTATTTTTCTCCTCAATAATAATTAAAATAATGTAGAAATTTTGTGTAGGCCATTTTTTTATTTTTAAAATGAGTAGGGTCTATTAAAACTTCAACTTGCTCTTAGGCCCCTATATTACTATTAGTAATTACTATAGTACTATAGTCTAGGCCCCCGGGGTTACTAGACTCTCGCCTTGACCAATCTCACGATGTTGAGGATCATCGATAGTAGCATGAATCCTAAAACCTACCTTTTTCAACGTACGTAATCTTCATTTATCCTTATAAATTAACGAATGATTCGTTACCTCTTACAGCTGTCATTATTATATATGCACTTATGTCCCTTTGCAACTTAGAAGTAGAACCATAGTATTTCCAAACATATTTTTGTTTTACATTTTTTATTAATTCTCACATTTTTACTATAAGCGATTTTATTTTCTTATTCCGTTCTCATATAATAAGCATATATACGAGTATATAAGTTAAAACAGTACAACTCGAGAATACGCACAGGCTGCTTGCCCATGTAAGCTTATTTCCTATCTTTTTATTAAAAAACTTTTGTAATTTAAGTTAATATTTACAATAACTGTTCATCTTACTTTACGTAAATTTCATCAAGATCAATGTTTTTTTTTTTTTTTTTTTTTTTTTTTTTTTTTTTTTATTTTATTACACGAATTTAGTTTTGTTTAGATTGTTATGAGGAAGGAACGATATTTTCATATTATTTCCTTAAAAATTTTCTCCAAAAGATCCAGTATTAATTTTTTCTGTAATATTAGTTTAAGTAGTTTTTTTATATAAAGCTAATATGAGTTTTATTTTAATATTTTTAGGAAAACTCGATTGTTACATAGAGTTGGAACAAAACATCAACTAATTGTAAATTACAGCCCTAACGGACGTTGAGACACAAACTGGCTTTGGTGATGTAAACGTCAGTCATCACTAACGGACTTTGAGACACAAAGTTACTTTGGTGAGATACAAAGTGGCTTTGATGATGTCAACGTCGGTCATCACTAACGGATTTTTAAACACAAAGTGGCTATGGTGAGATACAAAGTGGCTTTAGTGATGTCAACTTCGGTTAGCACTAACGGACGTTGAGATACAAAGTGGCTTTTGTAGTGTCAATGTTCGTCTGCACTAATGGACGTTGAGATACAAAGTGGCTTTGGTGGTGTCAATGGTCGTCTGCACTAACGGACGTTGAGATACAAAGAGGCTTTGGTGATGTCAATGTTTGTCGGCACTAACGGACGTTGAGATACAAAGAGGCTTTGGTGATGTCAATGCTCGTCTGCACTAACAGACGTTTATCAACTTAACGCTCATGTGGCCTAAATTATTTAGATAAATAAAATCTGTCATTTTAACACCACCCCGATCACTTTACTTTACATCTCCGTGTACTTTCCACGATATTGTGTTTTGTACAAATAAGGCAATATATACTATGAAAATTAAATATGTGTAACGATGGCTTTACATTCAACCAAGTCATTTGTGGAAAGCCTAACAGCAAGATGCAGACAGCAGACATAAATATATTTATGACTTACAGCAGATCATCATTCGTTTTATTTGCAACAGGAGTCATATGTCAACTTTATTGAAGTCATTCACCAGCTCTTGCTAAAAGGGAACAGGTCATGGACAACCGTTGCTGAATAAACCGGTCACTAGACCTTCGGTGTCCTCAGTCAACTGGTTCGGTCGTTGCATGTCTTCTGCGGCAAGGGACAAACCGAACTTTGCCTTTCTTGGACAAACCCTTAGAAGAACAAACATTTTTAGTGACACAAAAATACAGTGATTATTTATTTTATTTGCTTAATAACTCTCCGATAATCAGGGATACGGGTGGACTGAATGTAGTCATTGTTACTAACCAAGGTTGACTGTTCTTAGAGCGTGTCATTTATTGATAGATTAATATCCAGGACAAATGATACCAACAATTTAGTGTAGAATCCGAACCACATAATAGTAGTATGTTTTTAGTGTAACTGATGAGCAAACAGTTATCTACAAGATTCGTCATTTAAAAGTATCTTGTGGACATTACGTAATGTAACATGTACCAGTTAAAAAAAACTCATCATTTATATAAACATATTGATTAATTACCAAGATCGTTCACGTGTGAGGAATATACAGTATTCACTCACTTGGCTCTGACGAAGTTGATGTCCTGGAGGCCGTACATGGAGCAGTTTGTGATTTCCAGAGACAGACCAACCTGGCGGGTGCCTTGGGTGATCTTCAGACTCTCGATCACCAAGGGGTCAAGACGTGGGATACGGTACTTTGGGTCTCCTGTGGAACATTTATAATTAATGGAGTGTAGTTAGTTGTGTATAAATGATTTAAATACAAAATACTATGTTCTATATTATTGTGCAAGACAGAGGCTACATTTAATAATGTGCTTTCAGATTAAATTTGTTATTTACTATGCACAATTTACAAATACTTATATATGACTCCATATATGTTCAATCGTTAAAACGGAATGATAAAATGAATTTAGAACAGTTGATATAATAGATTACATGTCTATTTTTAGATAATGCTATGACATGTATTTAGTAACAATGATGATAGAAACAGACTGTCTAAGGTAATGCTTTACTGGAAACTCACGTCTTTGCTGCTATCGAATGGCGATTGGTTTCAAAGAAGCGCCCGGACAATTATTTGGCTTGCTATTAGCTCAGTTGTTAGTCTCTTCAGCGTGTGCTAGAGAGAGGGGCGTGCTCGAGTTGCGCGCAGTGCCCAAGAGGGCCATAAAACTAGTGCTCGAGTTGCGCGCAACTACCTGCAGCCGTACCATCAGCGAAAACACTAGTTTCCAAACGTCTAATAATAAATATTAATACTGAAACTAACTTTCTTTATCATGAGTTCAATACAATACTAAATATTCTATATCACCAATTAAATATAAATATATTAAATATAAAATAATTCACAGTATTTGAAATGTGCAATCAATTCTAACAATTAATAATGCAATAGTGAAATTAGTTGTTGTTCTGGCGTTTATTTGATGACGAATTCTAGTAATTAGGCATATAAAATGAATGTTACCTATTTTTTGTTTTGTTTGTATAGTGATGAACCATTGATTATCCTTCCACGTCCTCAAAGATAGTTAGTTTACTCTAATCCTCTGTTGGTAGTGTTTTTATTTTGTTACTTAATTGTTTTTTAATTTGATATGGAAAAAATTTTAGGGAAAAGGGTAAACCTTTTGTAGATTTTAATGGTACAAATACAGATTGGATAATAAAACTATGTATACAGAGGAGGAATATACTACTGGAGGTGTGTGGAGTACAGTTAAAAGTTGTAGCAAAAATGTATTTTCCAAACTGGTTGATTTACATAATGATGAACCAGTAACAAATATACAAATAATGTATAATGTAATAATGATTTAGATTTACTCTTGACTTATACTGTTTGATTTAGTGATATTCGGAAACAGACCGGTGACAAGTCCAGGTGTTTGTGGTGGGTTGTGATATTTACGGAAATGTTTCTTTTGCATAGGTTAGTCTGTCATGGATGTATTATCAAATTTGTTTATACATCGATGGTCTAAGTTGTATTTTTGAGCGGCAAAAACTGGATGGCCTACCTGAGATCGGCATTGCGCGCAACTCGAGCACTGGTTTGGGTTCTCCCTGGGACACCGCAATTAAGGTAGGTAGGAAACTCGACTTCACAAGACTCATCTTGTTTCTGAGGTCGACGGTAGAAGTAATAGACATAAACCATATCGAAGTACAAATCGCTGTTGATATGTTATACATAGTACATCGATATCATAGCCTTGTGTTTTTAACATCAACTTCTGTTTTTTAGTGACGTGATTGAAATGAAATGAAAAATGTTTTATTTATCGAGGCAAAGTTAAGACCATTAGGTCCTCTCTTACACCTTACCTGTAATTGATATAATTACATTTCAGTCTATGTTTTTTGACGTCATCTCTAGATCTAATAGATTGCTCTGAAAAATCTATAAGTAGTCAATTTAATGTTATATTGATACTATGCAATGTTGTTGAAAGTGTCATACTGATACGCTTTCATCCAGGCTTTCAGAATATCATCATTTTGTTTTATTTTGTATGATGAATAAACTGTAGTTTAGTTAAGGACCATTGTCTTGAATTTGTTCGGTGTTTATGTATTTAGTTAGTATAGTAAATTAATCTTGGCTTATATTTATCTATAATGTATCGCCAATGGAGGACCATTGTACGTGTGTGGGTGGGTGGGAGTGTCATCACCACTGTATGTGTATGGGTCCGTTGGTGTTTATGAAGTTAGTTAGCTTTTCCCTAAGTTATCACCGCTGGAGGACAAATATGATTTCAATAATAACTATCGCAAAGTAAACAAGGATGGCAAACAGAATTGTTTGTCAGAACTAATCACTTACACTAAATTAATTACCAATAATTTACGTTCTAATGTCCGCAACTCAACTATACTTTTTAATGGTCATAAAATCGCTATTAGTTCTTTGATCCTGAATTCTTTTATCAAAAATGTACGCCGTGTCTTCATTCCCACTGTTTTATATGTAAATATATTCAGATTTACCAATGGCAATAATGGCAATACGTGTCCGGAAAGATAGTATACTAATACTAAGCATATTAGTATTAGTACTTTTTGACAATGTATAGAATTTTATTGGGGTTATTTAATATAAAATATAAATTCAAATAATAGCATTACCATAGGATGATAATACACTTTAAATAAAATATAAAAGTCAATAAATTATTATATTTATAACAAATGTTTAGCTGCTTCAATTCAAATTATTTATGATAAGAGATCCCTTAGGGACGGGATGTTAATGTAATTTCTCTAGAATTTTCCACTTCACAAGTTATCACACTGGGCATTATCAACCAGAATTCACTAAGTCGATTCATCCTGTCCACTGGCTATATGAAACTATCACCCTATTGAGTAATTGGACATTACTTTTATGTTAAATGTAAATTTTAATAAAATTCATGTTAAGCATACAAATCTTTTAAATGACTTTAATATGTAGGTATGTAATGTAGGAACTTAATAATAACATAATTTAACCTTAATAGTTAGGATAATTGCTTTGTTTTTGCTTTTTTCAGCTTGTTTTGCAACATATTTCCAGCATCATCCAAACCTGTGTATTCATTGCTCAACAAATAATTTCGTATGTCAGTCCAACCTGGAGCTAATTTTTCCCATCTGTGTAATCAGCTTTCCTTGCGCATACACGTTTAAAATAATAAGCCTTCTGTAAGTTATTTTTGTTTTCTTTTTTTAAACATTTTAATTTTTCCTCAAAGTGTTTTTCAGTTTCGTATTTGTTTTTAAGCTCTACTTTCCAAAGCCTTATGTACAACTAACTCACTTAGGCAAGGTAAGTAATACAAAGTCACAATAACACTACTTTAAATTAAATAGCCGTAACACATTATCTAAAAAAGTTATTATTGTATGTAATTCCATGAAAAACCTAATAACAATGAAAATGGTATTGACCCACCCACCTTCCCATACACGTAAGTTGGTATTGGCCCACCCACCCTCCCATACACGTACGGTGGTATTGGCCCACCCACCCTCCCATACACGTACGGTAGTATTGACCCACCCGCCCTCCATACACATACGGTGGTATTAGCCCACCCATACACGTACGGTGGTATTGGCCCACCCACCCTCCCATACACGTACGGTGGTATTGACCCACCCACCCTCCCATACACGTACGGTGGTATTGACCCACCCACCCTCTCATACACACACGGTGGTATTGGTATGAAGAACCTGTAAGTGAGTTACATGTTACTTAAACATTTATGACACTTAAACCACGTGGATATAACACTATCGAAGAGTTATTAAGTTTTCGATTTAATATTCATCTCGACCTCCTCTCTCATCAAACATCGTCTCTAGACTTTCTTCTGCCTATTATCGTTCGTCACTCAGAGCCTGTTACGAACTAATGCTTCAGAAATTAGCTTTTACGTAAATACAACCTCCCAGAATAATGAGAAAAGAATAAACCTCCCAGGACACTATATAATGTTTCTTACTGAACAAATCTTTCCTTGCTTAATCTTGAAATTAGCTTATCTTCGACATTGTTTATTTTATAGGCTTGAACTTCACCAAATATCATGAGGCATTTACTGATTTGCCAGGTCATTGATTGACAGCCATATCCGTCACTTCAATATATGGAATCTGTTTTTTTAAATCTAAGTGTAAAATTCAACCGTAATTTACATTCAAAAATATCGTGTTGACAAAATAAACTAGTTAACATGTCAGTGAGTTGGCTCCTCGCCGGCGTTATGTCACCTCAAGCTGTTTGTCGTTCAGTTTCGTTCTTCTAACTGTATCAGTTCCTCTAAGTGGTATCTTAACGTGTTCCATGACAAGTTGTTCCACCTCTTAATTTGATTTCTTCAAACTGTATCAGTTCCTCTAAGTGGTATCTTAACGTGTTCCATGACAAGTTGTTCCACCTCTTAATTTGATTTATAAACATGGAGAAGACACGCTATCAAGCTGTACATCTTTCTGTGATAAGATAATTGAACATGGTGTTTTATTACAAGTTGTTCCACCTCTTAATTAGATTTATAAACATCGATAAGATACGCTGTCAAGCTATACCTCTTTCTCTGATAAGATATCTTAACGCAGTGTTTCATGACAAGTTGTTCCACCTCTTAATTTGATTTATAAACATGGAGAAGACACGCTATCAAGCTATACATCTTTCTCTGATAAGATAATTGAACATGGTGTTCTATTACAAGTTGTTCCACCTCTTAATTAGATTTATAAACATCGATAAGATACGCTGTCAAGCTATACCTCTTTCTCTGATAAGATATCTTAACGTAGTGTTTCATGACAAGTTGTTCAACCTCTTAGTTTGATTTATAAGCATCAAGAAGACACGCTATCAAGTTATACCTCTTTCTCCAATAAGATAGCTGGAAGTGGTGTTCCATGACAAGTTGTTCAACCTCTTAATTAGATTTATAAACATCGATAAGACACGCTATCAAGCTATAGCTCTTTCTATGAGTGATAGCTGAACGTGGTGTTTCTTTACAAGTTGTTCCATCTCTTAGTTTTATTTATAAGCATCAAGAAGACACGCTATCAAGTTATACCTCTTTCTCCAATAAGATAGCTGGAAGTGGTGTTCCATGACAAGTTGTTCGACTTCTTAATTTAATTTACAAGCATTAAGAAGTCTTGTAATGATGTTGTCAAGTTAATACTCCTCTTTACTTGGAATGATAGGCTGACTCATGACAAGCCATCACTCGGAGGAGACAAAGGAATCGCTTATCGTTCCGAAATTATCCTGTTTTTAGCGCGGCCTTATGAGAAAACCTGCATTTACATAGCACATTTATATCTTATGTATTGTTATACCGTAAAAGTCCTTTCAAATTGTTAAGCAATAAAGAAACGCGCATGATCCCTTATTAAATTATTTAGTAATTTACTTACAACAAATACACTTTTATTTATTTAAATGAACTTGTCTAATTTACAGTAGATAAATAAACTGTCACCTGCAGCAACCCTCTTGACGGCCGGCGCTCCCTTCCTCACGACACACTCGTTCAGGTTCGGGTCGTCAGGGTTGCAGCCCTTTCCAATATAGTCAGCTGAAACCAGATATTTTTTTAGAAATAATGGTTACACTTATACAGATAATCTCATCTTATCTCAACCCAGTTTATCCATGTAGACATATGTATACACAATTTAGAATCTTCTCGACTCCCAAAATCATCAGAAATGTTGAACTGTTCAAGGCTTTGTTATTTACTTTTTGTTATTACTTTATGGAACCTCTCTATAGAATTGTACAACAGAATCGTATAAATTTAATTTATTTAAAACATATGACTGAATTCAAGAAAACATTCAACATTATTCAATATGAATGATTTATTAAGTGCAATGATTAATTTTTTTATAAGTTCAGTTCAAAATTAAATACCAAAAATGTTAATACTTTAATATTTTAGCTCTTTTCTTTAAGGATTGTTTAAGGAAATTGTTTGATACAACAGAGACTTCAACCACAATAGTATAATTTCATTCTCTAGTCTACGTTATTGATCTATAGCTAAATTAACAAACATACATCATCGTATTTATATTTTCAAAAAATATAAATTATCATGCAGATTATCAATTCAAAGGAATTAATAGCTCTACATTAAAGTGCACTTTAGAACTTGTGTAGATAGTTTTATACTAAATTCATGTAAACATTTGTAAATCAAATGCATGACTTACTTGCAGATCTAGGGTTTGGTCTTAACATGAACATTGTCTTCCTTACATAATTTGTGACGAACAGATCTTGGGACTGATTGTTCCCACAATTGGTATGGACATACATAACTGGAAATACAAAACTTTGTACTTGTTTTGATTAATGTAACTTACCATACAAAAAATAACTATTTGCCTTCCAAACAGAACAGTTTCATATATCATTATTACATACCGTAGGTATTTCTTTCATATTAATTTGATTTTGGAGTAGGTGTAGTTACAATATGTTAATTGTGAGGATGGCACTCTTATGGGGACCCTGGATAACTCTCCACGGCGGAGGTCTTTGTACCACGACTTCCTATTGACAGTAATGACGTAACGGCATTGCACTCTCACGAGAGAAATAAAAACATAGCTTATGATATTATCCCTGAGTTTGCGAAGATGAGTGTGTGTTGGAATTTCTAAAAGCACGTCATTAAATATATTTCTGTATCATCTTAATTTATATTTATTATAATTATAATGATTTGTTTCATTTTTACAACTTCCTCTCGAATTCGACCACTTTAATTTTACATAACATCAATGAAGTCAACATTGTAATTTTGCAGATCTTAATTTGTAATATTTTCCAAGACAAATAGTAATCACATGTAACTAAAATATGTTCATTTTGGTACTATAAAACAGAATTTAGTTTCTACGAAATTGTATTGGAATTCCTTGCATTCTAGAAATAGCGGGATAATGAAAGTAATTTATGTGAGACACGAAGATTCCTCCCTAAAGAGGTCACGGCCGGCCGGAGAGGTGAAGCAAGACTCGCTCTGGTTATTTATGGCAGGGCGTCAAACTTGCTGGGCAGTCTTGCACCAAGTCATTAGGGGTACAATTTTAGGGCATTGGACTCGCCGAAATTATCTCGGCCAGGTTGACTCTGTAAACTCGACACAAGGTATTAAGAAACTAAGTGGATAAACAGGCTGTTGAGAAAAGGATTTCACAAATTTCTGAGGTGACTGTACTAATCGATAACAAAATCATATACTAAACGTACATTCATAAATTTCATGCTTAGACAATATTCTCCATGTTTTACGTATATATTTATTATGTATATTAATTAATATATTAAATTATATTCAACCTACCAAACCTAAATTCTGGTCGTAAGTTTTTTAAAAATAAATTCAAGTAAAAAAAAAAAACATGTAATTTGGCTCCATATTGAAAAATTGTTCCAGTTTAATATTTTTAGAGTCAAATAAGAAAAAAAATAACTTTGTACAAATTTTACACGATACCATAAATTGAGTTATCCTCATTAAATTTCCAAATATCGTTTATTTGAAGCAATCCACCAGGGATAATTAATTATTAAATTTATTAATTGACTATTAATAATTAGCTATTTCTAAGAAACAGTCATCCTTAATAACATGACTACACTCATTCACCAGTCATATTCACCCAGATCTTTACGATCGGTTTCTTAATGTTAAATATTTATTTTAAAGAATCATGACGTCAAGATATGAACGTATGTGGATTTAGTAGATGAGTATTGGAAAGTAAGTTTAGTTTTTGGGATGGCATAATGAATGTTACAATTCAATAGAGAATATCGTTAGTTAACAGCCGAAAGACCAATGAACAGCCGGTGGTTATCAGCTGATCCGTTTGTCTCTTGAGGTACCAGCTGTTTACAACAATGGAGAAGCTACTTGAAACATCTAATTGTTTAAATGTAATACAGACAATGAATAGAAGTAAACGTTTCAGTTGGTTATTCGTTTGCTTATAAATTATGTTAAACGTGTTAAATGCGTCACGCGTTTCAACTATAGGCCTATTAGATATTGTCGCAATCAGCTGTTGCCTCAAGTGCCGAATGGATCAGCTGATAGCCACCAGCTGTTCGGTTGTTCATTCATGACACTTTCTAATGATTTTTCGGTCTTGTAACCTTGCTCATAAAGACTCATCACGTTCATTTGAAATTCGTATTCACCATCTTGACGACCCCATATTATAAAGCCCGTAAGAATAAATAAATATATATATATATATATATTTTTTTTTTTTTATTATTGTCCCTGGCTCGAGCTAGTATACCAACCTCAGAACTTCGTAAGTTTTCTGAACACCCTGTGCAATCAATACGTTTGAGAACAGCAAATATGCATTACAAAAATAATTATGGTTTTATTTTAATTTTTCAATCAGTTTTAAAGGGTTTCAGGCTAAGCAAGACATGTCAAATTAATTGTAAGCTATATATGTTTCTTAAAAAAATTAAAGAAAGTCAGTTTGAATTCAGATGATAAAGTACTAATTTAAGAAATTTTTTGAAGTGTGTGTAATTCTAAGACTACTCTCCTATGAGTTTTCTCTCTACGATTCTATCAATTTTTTTCAAATATATTATAGGCTATTTACGTTACAATTAAGTACAATATTATGTTTTAAGTTATTCTTAGTAAAGTTATTTTTGTATTCTCATTATTATTATTTTAAACTAATTTTAATATTTCTTAAAACACAAATTGACACTGTGTTTTACTATAATTACTTCAGTACAATTACAGAGTGAGTACTCACGCAGGGGAAGGTTGGGGATGGTTTTGTTCTTGCCTTTGGCCGCCTGTCCCAACCCTGCCAGGGTGGACACTGACAACACCACTAGCACAGCGCGCATTGTGACTCCAGTCGGCACTCACAGTTACTGCTGCGCGCACCGCGTCCTCTTCCAGGATATATCTAACGCTCGCGTCCTTCGGCTCTCCTCACTGTCACCGACCTAGCCCGAGATATTCAAGGACGACATGAATATGTACCATACTGTAATAACTTTACAAACTTCGTTACAAATTTGTTTATTTATTCATATGCTATGTTACTGAAATTGGTACAATTTTGTTCATCAATAATCTTTAGCTTACAAAAATGTTTAACTTTCTTATAAAAAGAATATCAAACTATGCCATAGTTGAATTACCTTTTTATAGTTTTTTATTTAGTTCTGTTCAACTGAAAGGCAGTAGAATTTTAAAAGTAATTTGATAGATTCAGTCACAGGATAAAATGAATATCTTTTTCATTGTATGTGATGTTAGATACATCTTCATATTGGCAGTTATCATTGCCACAATTTCGTTAATGGAAAAAAGGGAATATTGAAGGGGGTAGTCCCTTCATATACTATGTTAGTCTTTACGGGAAACACTTGTTATCTTATTATTTTATTTATCTTCAAATTAAATCCATTGTTATAAATTCAAACAATAGTTCTTGATGTCTTTACATTTTAGTAGACTAGGAAAATAGGGCAACATATGGTCCAACAATCCGTTATTTCAATCAAGGAGAAATATGCTCTAAAGGAAATAAGTATACTAGGATTGATGATCGGACCGAGAGGTACGATCCCTGACATCTTCCTCAATACATTGAAGTATTGAATTTATCTTTTAACTTAAGAAAAACAGTTGCTCAGACACCCTTCGAATGTCTATTCGAATTATCAAATGACACCTTTACGTTCCTGTATCTCATTCTTCTCATCGATCCTTTTTACCGTCTCAGTCATCTCAGGAGAACTACCTTTATTCACCAGCATACAACTTGTCCATCACTTCATCATTCCTCCAACCAAATCCACCACAAAATAACATCATCAAATATTACATTGAGTGGTATCCTTTGTTGTCAGGCAGTCCACTTCAATAGTGGAAAGGACAAGTGATTCACTTGCTATGTAGGAAACTGGCATCCATTATCATTAGTAAGGATGATACAGTTTAACCTTAACATGTACTGATGTGCATCTTACATGATAGTCAAACTAGTTAGTGTAGCATCCATAACCAAATACGCGTACAACTGAGATTGTACTCCAAGTTCTACGTATCTATTGTTTACAGTGTGTGTGAATCTAAAGTCACCCACGCCAATTAATTATTTTTCTTTTTTATAATTTTTTGTAACTTTCTTAATTTTTACAACATTTTAATGTGGAATATGCCGTCCTTTTCACTTAGAACCAAATGAACCTCTGAAAAATCTCTACAAACCCAGGTGAGGAGAACACATACTTGTCACATTTTAGTCGTAACCTTAGTTTCTTGTGGCCACAAAAGTTGAGGAAGTAGCCAATTTTTCGCATTGTTGGACAAATAAATAAACTTGAATGTTAGTACGTAGGGTTGATAAAATATTTAATATAAAATTATTCTTTCAGATTGCTACACGTATGGAATGTAAAGCCAATGTAAATTCAGGACATACATGCCCATTGTATGGCACTCTATTAATCCAAAAAGTCATACTCTTTATTAGCGTGATTATTTATTCATATATGACATCACAACATTTCACATTTTTGCAACACAGTGTATAATTTAAAATGCAATATTAAATTATTTGCACAGTGTATTATTATTTGCAATAATAATAATAATAACCCAGCATTTTTACTGAATCGAGAAAAAAACATTATAACGTTAGAAATCGATAGCACACAATCAATAACAACAACAAAGCTATGGAATGAACAGACATCAAAAATATAACATCCACATTTATAAATAAATGGTTCCAAAGAATTGGCCTAAACCTTCCCCCATATTAAACACTAAAAAATCTAAACTTTGAAAATTACCAGTTTAATTTACAAATATGTTTTTTTTTCATATCTCAAAAAATAGCCAAGTTAGAGACATGTGGTTTTGACTAAAATATTTTGAATTGTAATTCACATCTTTCCTGAAAATTTAACCAAAATTGTTAGAGCCGATTTTGAGAACATTCCATTTATAAATATTTTTTCCATAAAAAACTAAAATTTCAAAAAAGTGAAAAAACTCTCTGAAGTTATTGGCTAAATACACCTTCACACCAAATTTCATAAAAATTGATCCATCCATTTGGTCTCCAGCGAAGTGCACATACATACAGACAGATGCACATACGAACAGACATCAAAAATTTTTTTTCAAAAACCTCTTTTTTTCTTCAGGGGACCCTAAATTTGACTTTTAAACCAACTTGTAAAAAAATATTTTAGGACGATCACAATATTTTCTCTATGCTATCGTATATGTGAGAAAGTAAAAATAGAGATAAAAAAAAATTATAAACCACCAGAACGACTCATAATTTGAATTTAAACTGTAAAAAACTACAACAACAAAAGAGAAAAATCTAAAAGCAAAGAATCACTTTGTAAAGAATCAAAGATTAGACGGCGTGGATCTTTAAAGACGCTACCAAAAATCCTCAGGTCACCTTTCAAATCACAACAGACGTTGTGCGGCCGGCTTCGCCGGTACCTTCGCCACATTAAAGCATAACATTCAGATAGAAGGACTGCCACTCTTAGAGGAAGAATAACACATTATGCAGACTAACAGCTAAGATAAATAAAATGCGGAAAACTATTTATATACAAGTAAAATACATTTCGAACATATATTATTGCAGAAAGTATTAAAGAAGAGGCCTTCGTCAGCAACAATGCATTATCGTAATTTGTATTTAATTGACTCCCTTGGCCCATCCACTCAAGTATTCCCGGCGTTGCCATATCTGACTTCATCAACGCGTTACAAATGGTGTGAATGTGACTCTTACACACCAGTGACCTTCACATACAACTATTTACTTAAATATCATGACCTGAACGTCCTTCGTCCTTGTTTTAATTTTAACGTAATGAGTATTAAAATATATTTGAAGAATAATTATGTACTTAAATATACTTATTGAATATATCAAAATGTATAAATTACTATCCTTGCAGGATTCCCTTAGACTGCTATTCATTTTTGTATTCAGAAAAAGAATCATAAAAATTATAAAATTAATATGATGTGTTTTGAATTATGTTAATAATTAATTATTATGGTTGAGCCAACTAAGTAATCTTCTGGGTCATCCACAAACCTAGCTCCTAGCTAGAGTCAAATGACTTTCATATCCACCCACCCATACTCACTCGTCGATCCCATGAAGATTCTGCAAGGTATTTTGAAAAGTAGGTACAGTTCAGAAATCAAAAATCTTTGTTTTCATAATACTTATTATAAATTACAAGGTGCCATGTGCACGAAGGCACGCGCGGCTTAAAAAAGAAAAACATTATATAAGTTAACCAATCAGTTTTCGTGGCAGTTTTTGTTCCACTTTCACTGTAAATAAATTTACTAACATTAACAATCAAGAAACTTAATATTAAAGTTTATTCTAAAGTAATGAACAATTTAAGAACAGTTGTAAACTAATAAACTAAATTCTTAGTAAATTGTATTTATAATCTTTTTTACAGCTTCTTTATACTTATATAATTTTTCATTAATATTTAGGAGCAAGAAATATATATTAAATATTTGAGTGCATTTAAAGTAACATTGATTTCTAGTTGTGTCTTTTCTGTATAGAGAGAAAGTTAACATTTTATCACTAACATGCCTAGTATTTTTAATAACGTTAGCTTTATTAAAAATCAGATTGGTTTTTCTTATGAACATCAATATATAATAGTTATAAACTTTCAACTATTTTGATTAACATTCATTAAAGTTAAATAGTAAAAAGTTGATTTGAGGGATGAAACTTACCCACAATACAAACTGTACAAATAGCGTGCTTTTGTACTGCTATTTAAGTATTTATTCATTGTCAAAGTATTTATTCATTCATTTATTCATTATTTGTTTTATATATATATATATATATATATATATATATATATATAACAAATAATAAGGTTAACGTACCTTTGGATGTGAACATGGAGTTCTTGCTCTGAAACCGGTAATCCAATAAATAGGATTTTGTAGCTGAAGACGACAAAGGTACGTTAACCTTATTATTTGTTTTATATATATAATTATTATATATATTATAATTATATATTGTTTTATATATATATATATATATATATATATATATAGCAAATAATAAGGTTAACGTACCTTTGGATGTGAACATGGAGTTCTTGCTCTGAAACCGGTAGTCCAATAAATAGGATTTTGTAGCTGAAGACGACAAAGGTACGTTAACCTTATTATTTGCTACTAAAGGTTTCATAATCTCCCTAAAAGCACCGGCCCCACTGGGGCAGTGCACGACCCCCGTACCTCAAGGTGGACTCAAACCAGGATAAGTACAAAGTACGTAAATCAAGAGGATACAAATGACCTCTCATGTGGTACAAACTATAGTTAATTTTTCTGAGATTTTTTACTAGAATTTCCAAATGAGAGTGCCACCTCGTATCAGAGTCAATGTATTTACCTAAATACAGTATTTAACTTTTTCACTTAAATTTATATTTATACAGTTACACTCATATAGACAAGAATGAGAGTGGCATTTGATATTGAATTCGCTTTTTTATTTACTCACCATTGATGGTTTGTATGAATATATAATTGAACTAGATTTTTTCGTATTTATTAGGAGTTTATTTCTGTTTACCCACTCTGAAATTTTAAATAAATCTCTGTGTTAATTTTACTGTTTAAAATTGCATAGCTATTGGATGAACATACTAAGCTACTATCAGCCACTAACAGCTGTTGTTAGTAGTTAAATTGTTCTTCTTGATACTTATTATATTGACCCCTAAAAATCCACTCACTACACAGCAAATTATAAAGGTAAATTCTCAGTCTGTGGGTTTATTAGTTTTAATTTTAATACAATCTATGCACTTAACTTAGTTGAATTATATCCATTTATTGACAATGGTTTAATTGGCAATCATATGATCTTGGTGATGAGCCAAAGGAGCTCATCTTAGATACTAAAGATTACAAACCTTACGACAATGAGGACACCCGGCTCTTACGGGGAAAGATGTTTTTATAAAATACAAATGTAATATATACTATCGTTCTTGTGGGTACGTCACGGTTGTGTTCTAACAAGTTACGATTTGTTACTCAAATTTAGAAAACCTATACTATAAGATACTTGAAAACCTTTCTATGACAGCTAAGCTTCATTCCTAAATTCAGTTTTTTTTTTTTTTGTCATTACATGAGCTCTTATTTCTTCTCGACATTTTGAGAAATTAAGCTTTTTATGTGATTCAAACAAGATAATTGACCATTTTCGGAAATAACAAGAGGTTTGCCGTAATATTCGGATGTTATAGCAGTCAGATATTATAGTTTGAATTTTTCAAACTTGATCCTATATAAAGACTCAAATAGTATATTTCATAACAAGAGTGGAAAGTGGGGTTTTGCATGTTCGAGACCATATGTTTGAAGTGCGAGACTTGTCGAGCACTTCGAATGGTCGAGAACATACAAAACACTTTCACTCGAGTTTTGAACGATACTTTTCACTACACTACAGAATAAAAACAGGTGTTGTTGAATGTGGAAAATTTTCGGTTGTAAACAATGTTACTTTCGGTAGTAAACAATAGACAGCTGTTCAAAATATGATGTTTCGCAGGTTGTAAACACAACGAAAACAGCTAAACTCATAGTAGTGTAGTGAAAAGAACATTTTCAATGTATATCACTAAATATTTACAAATATTTAGTTTTATACAAATATTTATTTAAACAAATTGTATACAAATATTTATACAAATATAGTTTTATAACCCTCGTTACAGCATATTTCTGAACTTCAGGGTTAAAAATATAATCTGAAGTAACCTACCCGCCCCCCCATACACGTATAGTGGTATTGACACACCCACACATAGACGTACAGTGGAAGTGACCCCACCCGCCCTCCCATACACGTATAGTCGTAGTGACACACCCACCCGTCTTCACATACACATATTCAAATTCAGTCATTTAGAGGACATATTCAAGTTCAGAAAATTAAAGTGTTGTGAATTTCCATCTTTTAATTTTGAATATAAAGCAAATAAATCATTTAGGCGCGTAAAGTAGCCTAAAACCAAAAAGTGGGCAAAATGTTCAACATGCCGAATGTCAAGTTTTTTGTTTAACCCGGCTTAGGAAGAATCTGTGTGTGAGTTATTAAATCTAGCTGTAAATTCGTTGCAAGTTTAGAGACGACATTTGTAATCATCGTGACACTCTCGCCGAACTACTCGTCTCCTCCGACAGGATGTTACGCGGTGAAGATGGTTTCTCCAATGTCCGAAACCTCCGCGCTCTCCTCGGCTCATCGACATTGTTTAAATAACGAGAGAAATCATGTAATAGGCCAGATCGTGCTGCGTGGAAAGTGGTTTGTGGATGGAGTGAGAGCTGCGCTTCCGTCCGCACTGTAATATTTTTTTATATAGCCTAGACTACAATTATACTCCATGTTTCTTCGTCAGTGGTATAATCTTTAGTCTCAAATTGATCGCTTGTAAAGTAGTAAAATGCCATAAAAATGCCTCTTTGGTTGTTCGCTCAATACAACATCTTTATCACCCACATACGTGATGGTAAGCCGACACACTAAGTTCTGAAATACTACTTTTTCTCACATAAGTCACAATTTGCTAGCCTATTACTAATTTATGTATATTGGCTCTAAAACTGAAATAATTAGATACGTTTTAACTATTGTAAGCCTAAAGTAATTCCATTAAGTATAGAATGTGCAATATAGCACTGCATTAGCACAGTACACTGTAAACACACAGTAGCGAAGGCCAGCCGTTTTGCTTGACAGCCAAGTGATGCTAGCAATCACAGCGGTAGTATAGCAAACAAACTACTTGATCTTAATATTTACACTCAATTAATTGCATTGGAAAGTAAGTAAAGTGCTTTGATATCAAGCGGAGAGTGGTCTTAGGGTCGCTTGCGTCAAGCAGTTCGCATTTTGCTCAGGAGTAAGCTTCGCTACTGTGTGTTATATCATACTGTAGTAATATTTTATTGGTTGATAAGGTAGGATCTGCCAATAGTCAAATACCTTTATTTATGCATTCATTGGGAATGGTAATAGCGTAACATTATAATACAAACAATAGCAAGAGACTTAAATAAAGTTGTAAAGTTAAATTTAATTGTCATTACTAATAATAACAGTAATGTGAAAGATGAGAATTAGAGAACATTTATTTAAGTTAAAAAAAGTAATGTTATGCTAAAACTAAACAAGAAAATAAATGCTCTATGGTCTTAAAACATTCATAGACATTTATTTTATAGGGGAAATCTGCTTCCATTAGGCATTATATGTAGTTTTTTTTTACGTTGAAATTTATAATTTTTAAATATAAATTATAAGTTATTCGTACCTTGGATATTGTCTTATAGACACCAAACATTTTTGGATATAATATTCCAAATAAACACAACTTTCAGTAAATGTTGAATTATTGAGTACATATTCAAAACAATTACAAAAGTATTCTGACAGAAAGTAGTAATTTTTCTGTCTAGCCAAATAGAACTCAATAGTCTGTAACCGAAGAGGCTATACATTTTGGGAATGTTGTAAAAAGTCTTTATTACTAAAAGTCATGATAATTTTGGTTTTATTTCGCGACAACGAAATAGTGTAATATATTTTATTAACTAAGGCAAAATCCCCAAAAAGGGTTATTACTACTATGGCCCAATGGCCAAGGGAACTAGAGCACTTCTTCAGTGTATCACGAAATCTACATATCCTAATGGCAACCATTGAGTGGACGTCGTGAGAACAGAACCCGTAGTGATAATCTGATAGTAATTCTTTTTCTTTTTCATGTTATGTATTGAACTATTCAACATTGAAGTATCTTTGGTCGGAACATATTTTGGCTTTTAATAACAGTTACGAATAATGCAATATTAATAAATGTTTACATTGTACAGAGCATTCCTAATGCGTTGAAGGAATTCCTGAAGCTTTAAAATACAATTCTAAAAATTATCACAACTAAAAATACAAATTTATTAGTATTTATTAAATTGTTTTGTAAATTCCAACTTTTCAAGTACGTATTTATGTTTGTTTACCCTTCATTAGGTCCTCTTACGAAAAACTTTCAAAAGGTAATTTGTAGTTCTCCTGTAAGATTCTACCTAGTGCTTGGTGCAAAACTTCAAATCCTGAGGTGATCTAAATGTTGCCAAACAAAAAGGTATGCGAAAAGCCCGTCATTCTGTTTGGGGAGTGTTCATCACTTTTCTAAGAGCGTTACAGATGGTTAGTTTGTCCGCTTGAAAATGATCAACGATGAGCAAAGCCACATTTTTAATAATGTGTATTTAATTATACAGTACTGGGAGACCGAGCTTCGCTCAGTTGAATTTTGCAAACTGAAGAGGTAGCATCCATATCTCCCAGAAGATCCTGAGGATAGTTTGTTGTTGCTCTACCTTGAAGGTTATTGATAAGTTTTCGCTTCGGAGGTCTTCTGTGCTTACCCTAGCCTCTTTGTGGAACTCGGCCTGCGGCCTCGCTAAAACTACAGACCTTGTGGAACTCGGCCTTCGGCCTCGCGGGGGAAAGTTCGGCCTACGGCCTCACCCAGGCACTCTGCTACAGTCCCATTTGTGGATCTCAGCTTGTCGCCTCGTGAGGAAGATAGGCTTGGCCTACGGACTCGCCAGGATTCTTAAGCAGTATGACCATGAATTTTGGTTTTTGAGCAGTGCAGCTCATAAACAAAGTCTTTTTTTAAATATGATGGAATATTAGTAAGTAAGAGAAGAATACCTTTAGTTTGATACCTCACTTGGGTGTATTATGCTTAGTTTAAAATTACTTAATTTTGGGTTTTTATTAAACTTATTATACAAAATGAAAAATAAATAACATTATACTGCTAAGTAACTGTAGCAACACACAAGAAAATCACAGTACCTAGAAAAAAAGACGGGATCACGCGCATTTCCCATGACATCACATGTGCTATAATGGCAAAATTGAACACACAAATACTGTTCAAAACCCCGTAATTACAATTTCAGCTGATAAGTGATACATAACTTGCTTACTATTTAGCTGAATGCTTCTATTCAATTGGTAGATTTAGTTACCAATACTTAATAGAATAAATAAATCAGCTGATTTCGCCCATGTGACGTCACAGTCTACTGCGTAGCCTCGTCGTCATACACGGCAAGTCTAAGAGCCTCTGGGGCAGAAATAAGAATTTTCCCATGGTTGAGACCAGCGCCAATCGATTTATCGTGGTCGAAACCACCTATATAAATATAAGAATTAAGAATCCTTGGAGCCAAAATAAAGTTCGTCCGGACGTGGCTTGTTTTAGATAATAAATAACTTCATGGTAGCTAGATTTATTCTAGTCAGTATGTTATTTTAGTTACTGAGTATAACCTTAGATAAGTGTTAACATACCTGTTTTTTTATTTTATAATATGAGGTGACAGAACAATTGCATTTATCAATTATGGCAAAAAAACAAAGTTTATTATTGCGCAATTTATGTGAAAAGCTCTTTGTCGGAGACAAACTCAGTAGCTCTGATTGATTTGACAGCCGCTGTTGCAGCTGGTGCTACTGAGATGATCTCAAGTGTTGATAACAGTATTGATATAATAAGTCTGAGGGATGTTCCTACTAAATGGAAAACTGTAAAATCCAATAAAAAACAACGTAGTTTTAAGACTAAGAAAACTGTAAATTCTCTGACAGGTGGCACTGCTGTGAAATGTATAAATCATTTTGAGTCTCTTGCTGAGGAGGATAATAGTGTAAATGACACAACAATTTGTAATGCATCAGGTAAATGGTACCGGAAGTCATTTAAAGTTAGCAAACGTAAATTGTCAGTAAAGTTAACTAAGACTAGTAACTCGAAAGCAGGTAAAGAAACCTTTACTCATCCAAATGTTTCTCTTCCTTATGTAAGAGAAAAGGTTTCTAGCGGCAAAGTCAGTACTAAGTCTCGAGGTGAATCAAATTTAAAATCACTGGAAATGCCAATGTCTAATGTTTTGTTGATCGGTGATTCTCTTTTACGTTTTTCCGGGGAAAATTGTAAGGAAAGTGGAGCTATCGTGGATATAATTCCAGGGGCTAGAATATCTCACATCAGAGATAAGATCAGTAAGTATAAGTCAATACAACTTGATATTGTATACATTTTGATTGGCACCAATATCCTTGTTCACGGTTATGGCGGTGGCCCTGGCTACAATGGTGGCTATAGCAAGAGAGCTGTGCTCCACTGTATGGTGGGCCTGTTGAGTACTGCCAAACGAACATTCCCTGATACTGCTGTGATTTTAAATAGTATTCTTACAAGGAGGGATATCAGTAAGGAAGCCCTTTTCTATTTAAATGAACAGTTGATGTTCATGTGTAATAACTTCAATGTTGAGTTTCTTGACAACAGCGATGTGATCAGAAACTATCATC
The DNA here is from genome assembly GCA_035578905.1 of Stictocephala bisonia. Taxonomy (NCBI): domain Eukaryota; kingdom Metazoa; phylum Arthropoda; class Insecta; order Hemiptera; family Membracidae; genus Stictocephala; species Stictocephala bisonia. The sequence continues at coordinate 583,312 of JAQJVL010000416.1, read as the reverse complement.
TTTCCCATGACGGGAGACACCTAAATCGAAACGGGAATAATCGTTTGGGGAATTTGATTTTCCAGTCATTGAAAAAAGTCTATGAGGCCTGTCGTTTTCGGTGTCCTGGTGAGACTACTCCTAAGGTCATCTGTCCCAACCCGCAGGAGTCTTGTCATGTTGCTGACGAGGTTTGTGCCTCGGTGAGTATCACCCAGTCGTGAAACGAGGTGGAAGGACCGCCACTTGTTGTAGAGTAGCGCATGTGAGTTTTAGATCGCTAGAATCGCAATTAGGTTTTATACGGTGATTTAGCACCTGCTCCGCGCTTCTGAATGTCACTGATGACCTGCTTTCTGCAAGGGATAGGGGGTTTCAGAGTTTAGTCACAGCTTTGGACTTTTCGCAAGCTGTTCTCGGTTAACTTCGATTTGTTTTTAGCAAAGCTTAGATTTTATCAATTTTACGACACTGCAGTTAAGTGGTTCTCGTCGTATTTATTAGGGATAACTCAGCGAACAAAGGTTGATGGTCGGTTGTCTCCTGTACTACCCAGATCCGTTGGTGTCCCGCAGGGTAGTTGCCTGGGGCCAATACTCTTTCTTGTATACACTGCAGATTTGAAGGATCAGCTGGAGTTCTGTTCTCTTAACTCTTATGCAGATGACTCACAGCTGTTGTTGTCTTACAGCCCATTGGAGAGAGCTGAGGCTGTGCGAGCATCAATTTGGATCTGGAGAGGGTCAAGTCATGGTCGGACGATCATGGGCTTCTGCTAAACTCAGACAAATGTTCTGTTTTGCAGGTGAACGGGTCATCTCTAAACTGACAACCACGTAGTTGCTTTAATCAGTTCGTCACTCTGGATGGCAAACCTTTAGTTATAGGCAGTTCTCTAAGAGTCCTTGGAGTCACTTTGGACTACAATCTTGATTTTACGAACCATGTAAAGTCTATATGTAAAAGCGTCGTGGTCAAGCTGAAAACTCTATATAGATGTGTAAAAATATTGCCAGTGTCTGCTAAGTTAGAGATTGTCTGCTCAACAATTTTTCCTACTATATATTATGCTCTTCCATCTTTTATGTCTGTCCCAGGAAAATTTAATGTTTCTCACTAGATTGCAGAATAGAGCTCTGAGATTTGTTTCCAATCTAAAAAAATTTGATCACATTAGTGAATTTAGGTTAAGCTCTAAGGTCCTATCAATTAAAGGTTGCTGTGACTTGCAGACTGTTCAACTTATCTACAAAGTTTTTTCAGACTGGCAAGCCTAAATATCTCAGGCAAAAGCTTATTTTCAGGCATGAAATAAACACCCGAAGTACTCGACAGGACAGCCAACTTCATTTGCCAAAGGTCCGTCTAGAAATTGGCAAAAAAGCTTTTAGGTACTTTGGACTGGAAATATATAATGCTTTGCCCCCTGCTTTGAAAAGTCTTAGTTACCGCTTATTTAAAAGTCATATCAAAGAGATTGTCATATAATTTTATTTAGTTTTAATTTAGAATAATGTTTATTTACCTGTATGCTATGACAAGAGTTGCCTTGTAAATCAGAGTATTGTATCTTTGAAGAACGCTTGCAAAATAAAGACGTTATTTATTTTTAAAAGCGTAGATTTATATTTAATGTGAAGGGTGTTCAAATGAAAACCCTTCGAATATTCGGGATATGATTACTCACATGAAAACTAAGAAAAAAGTTCCTGTTAACATATTAAACACTTCCCTTCTGTCTGTGTGATTGTCTTTTTACATAATTTATCATAACTTAATAGCCTCTCAAAACACTACATGTACGGGAAATAATAAAACATAATTCAGTATAGAAATTAAAGTTTCTACTCTGTACCATTTCAAAATGGCAGGTATCTGTAGTGTTCAAAGCTTAATATAATAAAAAGAATAAATTTGTAATGAAAATTATAAAGTACGAAAAAATGAAAAATTAAATTCCCTAAAAGGTGGTATAAATGGCATAAATGGTATAAACATTGTTCAGATCGAATCATCTATAATATAAATACAACTTGATCAGTTGTAATTTTTGTAATACAGTACATCATGTTAATGTTATGGCAATTTTATAAACATTTTATAGGTTCTAAATTAAAATTCATCGACAACGATGGCCCACATTTTGAACAGATTCTGTAGTATGCCAACTACTTCTGGTGGTAATAAATCAAATACCATTGTAGAACTCAAATGTGATTTAACAGAGTGTAAATTCTTAAACTTATTGTACACGCAAATCGTTTTTATTCCACAGTAGATTATTTTCTGTTATATTTTAACTCACTTAAAAATCCGTGTTGTAAAAAAAACTACAAAATATGTTGTCTTTTAAATAACAGTACATATATTTTGAAATACGATTGATAAGTAACCTAAAAAAAAGACGATTTTTTTATTTAGAAGTCTACAAAAATTGAATAAAATGTCCTTAACATTAGCATATACTGTTTTACAAAAATTACAACTGATCAGTTACTAATGATCCGATATGAACAATATTTAAACCACCTTTTAGAAAAACTTTATTATACAATTTTTGTGTATTTTATAATTTTTATAACAAATTTTGACTTTTTAACATATTAAGCTTTGAAAACTAAAAATGGCCGCCTTTTCAAATGGTACAAAATAGGAAATTGATTCTCTATACTGAATTAGTCTTATTATTCCTCATAAATGTGCGAGGTTTGTAGATAATTAAGAGGTTGTTAAGATATGATGGGCTAAATTATGTAAAAACCCCCATTTAGACAGACGGACGGAAAACCATGCCTTGCAGGATGTACGAGGTTACATCCTCGTATGTTTGTAGGTTACTTTTGTCTTAGTTTTCGTATAAGTGACCTTATGCCGACATTTCGGAGGGTTTTTTAACACCCTTTATAACATGTAAAGGCCTCACTTATAAATACCAAAATTTCTTCATTTTCGCTAAACGCTGGATGTTGTTTTAAATTATAATTACTTTAACTACTTACATTAAAATAATTAGGATTAAGCATTTCCTTAATAAGCTTGGTGTGTTTCAGATTTCTTTCCTTGTTAATACACAAGGACTGTATTTGTCTTTATCTTGCCAAAATTATTATCTTGTTCCATCTATATGATGAACTATTTTTAGTTTTTCGGTACAAGAGTTTAAGGACTAAACAATGGCGTACATTAGGTAAATGAGGTAATGATATATACAGTAGTTTTCGGTGGTCCAAACCCAAGGCATGCAGGTTATAGGTTTATATAATCAAGAGTTATAAGTATTGTACTCCATAGTCTATACTCTTTTTAATTGAACCTTAGTCCGAGGAGCCTTTCCCTCCGACTTGTGCTGCTACCTAGCAGTAACTACAGAAAACTATATTTGAGTCCAGATGTTCTTAGTCAATTCTGTTATTTTAAAACCTTTTATCATTCTGCGTCTTATGTTAATGGTTAACCTTACAAGAGATAAGTGCAAACTATGACATACAGAGTTGTTAAACGTGTCCATTGTGATCTCCTTATAAAGGGTTACTAATATATAAATTAATATATTGATAGAAATAAGGCTCATTTTTAGGTTAGTTATTATGATGCCATTATACGACTATATAGATCTGGCAAACGTCGTACAAATGGAGTGCATTACCTATGAAATGAAATATATCTTTATTCCTTCCAGAACAATACGCTTAGTACATAAAATACTGTGTTAATAATATACACGACCATCTTCCACAGTTTTGATGGCCGGAAATCAAAATAATAGTCACTATCATCAGTCGCTAAAAATTATCGCAATTAATTAATTAATTATGTCGCTATTTATGCAACTGAAACAAACTTACTTTATTATTGATCTTGGGTAAATCACGGATTACTTAAATTGCCCATTCAATTAAAGGCGATGAGAGAGACCAGTCGTGGCTAACACAGAAATCTAGAACCTTCAACCTGATCTCAGAGATTTTATTGCACACTTCTACATTATCATCGTGATGATTCTAATTAAGGACTCGTTTTAAATGTTTCAACTAAGTGTTCCCCATTCCCTGTCATCAACGGTAGTGCTGCGATATTAGGCAATTTCTGTGTTTGTTGAGTTCGGTTGAAATCCTATTACTGAACCTCATATTACAATGTTAAAAAAAAACTTAATTCAACTTTTTTAAACTCAAACAATGAGTGAAAATTTAAAGTCTAAAACGAGAAAATTAAATGTTAACAGCTCACTTTACACTCACGTAAGAAAAATTAATTGTGTATTTTCAAAGCAGTTTAAAACAAATTAAATTATCAGGAGACAGAGTTTCGTCCCATGGAAAACTTAATTTTAGAAAAAAAAAAAACTAAAAACCTATTTTACCTAAAAATCGAATATTCAAGAATTTGTACTGTTTTTGAGACGTTTTTTCTTTTAACGTAATTTTACCATGGACATAATTTGCGGTAAAATTATTATTTTTATCCGTAAAAAGCACTTTTCATGAACCTAAGCTTCACACGAATTCAAGAATCGATGTTAAATTTAGATGCCAGAACTTTGGGATACCGTACCGACCTCCGGGATACCGTACCGGCCTCCATCGAAAATGAAGACGATTTTTATTTGGGTAGTTCTAAACGAGGAACCAATCTGGTAGCTGGACTGACACGAATTTGTGATCTCCCAGGTATGGCAGCTACAATACTACGTTAATACTAGGATATTAAAGCCAGTACTCACAAAACTGAAAAAAAAACACTTTAGATATAGTCCATCTAAATTTTATAAAATCGGTGAATTATAGCAACAACCATATATTGGAAAAACTTCCATAGGATCTAGATAAGATAATATTTAGTTCTTTTAAACTCATTTCTTAATTACATAGGATATGCAAAGATCACGAACTTGTTGTCCACATTTTAGACTTTCTTATTTAAATCGAAGTTAGGTCAGTACAAATTGGAAAAAACAAAGAGTTAATTCAATATGGATTCAGATGACTACGATGCTAAGAAATAACGTAGAACATTCAGATACAGTTCCAATTCAAGGTAAAACTACAATTAATTATAAGGAATAAAAAAGTGGCTGACCACTTAGACTGAAATTATTAATAATTAAGGTATAATTAGTATTTTATATTGTTATTTATATTTTAACTTTGTCTTGCCATTTTATGATATATGTTTCAGATTATTCCTCAGAAATGCAAAGTTGGACACAAGCTCAAGTTGAATTAAATCTACTTGTTGCTCATTTGTCACCTGAAGACGATTTTACTGAAGTATTGCAGAATTGTTCTCATAATGCAAAGGTTTTAAGGATATTGCATTACGTAAACAATATCCTTTATTAATTAGGCCTATATTTAATTGCTTTCTCGATTAAGTAGAGAAAAACAAATAATTTGGAGAATGGCAATTCTTTTTATTCCCATACATTCTTACGAAAATAAAACATACAGAATAAAGAAGCCCTGTCCATTAGCAAAAGACTAAAAAATTAACATATAATAAAAAAGTAATATATTACTTTTATTATCTTGTGGTATTAATTATTGTCAAATAATCATCTAATTGGTATTATTATTTATTGATTGCTATTCTCGTCTGTTGACAAAACTGGCATTGGTTAAATAGTGTCATCTATTTAACACTTTTAATTCATAAAAATATTCTTTTTTGACACCAAAAAATACTGGGTGGCATTATGTTATTATTATTATTGTTATAATTATTATTGATGAGAAAGCAGCATTCAAAATATCAAGCTGTGACACAACACTTATAACATTAACAAATCATGTATATTCTCGTGCAGTTTTTTACGGCATCCGCCCAAAAACAAGATTTTTGTATTTATCATGAATGAAAAGCTAAAAAATGATGTTACTTCTTATAAGACGTCAATTATTTTTAGAAATCACATGAGATGTCCTACGCAGAAAACCTAAGCACTTTTTGCAGTAACTCAACTGTCTTATAAATAGGACCTCAGGAATAAAGACAATATTTTTTTGTAGAACCACACTTATAGGCTGTGAAGGTAAAATAAATTACAAATTATTATTACAAATATCTTAGTATTTGTTATTATTTTCTGTACGCTCAATTTTTAAATTCTAATAAGAACATTTACCAAAATCAATTGTTACTTCCACTGAGAAAGTACTTTTATTGTTTATACATAATGACAAATCTAAATTTGAAATCTTATTAATATCTTACTTGCTTTACTGAGTGATTTTGTTTCCTTTTAATTGACAATACGTTTTTAGTTATTTCACAATATTTCCTTCCATTAATGATATCTGAGGTTATCGGAGGAGCGGTTGGTTTTGTCTCCTACCGTCCCATCACTACTAAAAGTTTTGTGTTTGTCTTTCCCTAAGTAAGCCCTTCCTACGGGATGTGTCAACTTGCTGGGAAGATTGTCTGGATAGGGATTAAGTCCGCCATTCCAGACAGCGTGTTCTTGAACACCTCCCCCATCACTTTGTCCAGCTCAGGTCCCATATATTTCATCAGCTCTCTCCAGTTGTTGTTCATAAATTTATTCATGTTTTCCCCTGTAACATTTATCTCAGATAAACTACTTATTATAAAAATGAAGCCATGCCAAATTAAAGTTCATTAAATTGACTGTAAGTGCAGAATGTAAAAGTAAGAAACGTCTTTTACCAGCTTGATTAATCAATAGTAAACATTACTATCATATCTTTTATAATAATGATATTGGTAAGATTATTGACTAACTAGTGGCATATGATTAATTTCGTCTGGTTTTCAAAAATGTTAAACAATATATGATTGTTTAATTGTATACAACATTGTTATTTGGTTGAGGTTTCCTTAATATAAGCTGGCTTTATTAACGCAGCAGAATAATTGTGTTACTTCGTTACTTAGAAGTAAATAGTAGTGCGTTCAATAATTGTGATGATATGTGGAAAAATAAGCTGCTTTCTTAGATTGCCGCTGATGCTTTAGTTAGGGTCAAAAATGAGTTCTTGTTCATGGTATGATCCTAAATATTTAGTTATGGCTAAACGGAAGCTTAATTTGCTCTGAGCTTGGTGCTTCCTGTAAAAGATAAGATTCCTCCCTAATTTTCCAAGTCCCATGGAATGTAAAGGAGTTAGTGCATATTTCAAGTGACATTTTTATTTTATAGTTAGTTATAAATAGTTGTACGTTAGCAATATATTTAGTTTTTTTTTTTTTTTTTTTTTTTTTTTTTTTTTTTTTTTTTTTTTTTTTTTTTTTATCAAATAACAAACATTTCTTGTGTGATACAGTAACCTGCCCGTGTCAGGTGTATTGTTACCTGATCAGTAAGCGATTTGATTTACAATATTTCCCTGTTTCATTTCGTACAGCATTATATATTTTAAACATTTCTACAGAATTTTGTGACTTTATTTTGCCAAGTAGAATAAAAACCCACTAGACTACAAAGTATATGTAATTTTAGAATTTCAGCATTTGACATTTCTATAACATTATGTCACATATTTACAAAGATTAGAAGAGTAATTGACTCAGATTAATAAAATTGATACTCATTGATCTCATCATGAATGAGACCGATATTTCATGAATGAATATCTAATTATTCATGAATGATAACTAGGGTTAAAATATCTTGGGTCAATGCAAAATATTTTTAAACAAGGATGAACATTTCATTGTTCTTCTGATATTATCTTATTGTCTACTGTAATACTTTTTCGTTTCCCTTAGCCAGTGAGTGGTATTTTTACTTAATACACTTGTTGGCACAACGGTACAAATCCCTTAAGCAAATTTTAAGTGGACCTCCCGGAATTTCAACCCTTGATGCTCCTCTTGCATGTGAAGCAGACTTTCTTACCAATGGGCTAGCAAGAGGCCAACTTCTTAATACAAGCCTAAACAAGCTTATTAATAAAAGGATTTTGAAATTACTGAAATGAATGTCAATGAATTTCAATGTTTATATTAGCTGATGTGAGTTAAATAATATCTGAATTGACCAGGCTAAGTTAAGGCTAAGTTAAAGCTAAGAAGCCCTTTTTAACATTTAGCCTAGGTATCAACCTTCCGAACCACCTACCGTGACAGGACAAGGACGGGATCGCTCACCGGTCATCCATCCAAGGAACAACCGTGCTCGACGTTGCTTGATGCCATTATCTAGCGATAACTGTGGAACCCTCAGTCAAGGGCACCTTACATGGGAGGGTGTGTTAATACATCATAAGTGTGTGGATGGGTGGGTGGTTAAATACTTGCCTGCATGGGCGGGTGTGTGAGTGGGTCAGTAGGGCTACTACCATAATGTTATGGGTGGGCGGGGTATCAAATTAAAGAACTATTCCTGATGTCTTGCTATTATAGTGTATCGGGAATTCTGAAGGTAATGGCAGTCTGGTTAAGTAGACAATATTTAGAATCCAGCAATTTACATTAAAGAGGCAGAGGATAAACTAACTGTTCAAAAGACCTTACAAACCCTGGAAATATCTTTCTATAATATATACTATAGAATAAGTGGTTACCGCGTAGCTTGTCTCCGTTGAAGAGGTTGTCCATGTGAATGTGGAGACGGTCTACGGTTCCAGTGAGGGAGTACTTGGTAATCCTAGCATAGTCCAGGCCGTTGGCCCGCTTGTCCAGCGCCCACTCCAACGAGTATTTGTTCTTCATTCCAACTGGATCACAAACCATTATCTGTACTTTCTAAATGTTAAAAAGGGGTTACATTAATGGAACATCAGTTAAATGTTGAAATAGACAAAACCAACCACTGTATGGTGTATACTTTTATATTTGATATTTTCATTTTGTTTCCCTCCAAAACGTATAAATCTTTCGCCTTAAAGATCCATGATTTAATTATTACTTTTTCACTAAAAAAGTAAATGTGATCTAAATTATCTTGGACATTTATATTCTTAGTGTCAAAGTGGTATTATGGTATTAATACCAAATTAAATATTATGAGTTACTGGTACGATAAAGAATGTTTAATAAAGTTGTACTAGTAGCCTGTAGCTAAAGTCTCTGGAATTCACCAAAAGTTGGTTGAATTCTGAGATAAAATAGCTAGCTGAACTTACCAAACGTAGTTGAGTGAATTCGTTACATACCGGCTGTGAAGTTGGCGTCTCCTTTTCCCAGGATGGGCAAGATGAGAACTTGGCCCTTGGCATTGTACTTGCCTGTTATAAAATAGCTAGCTGAACTTACCAAACGTAGTTGAGTGAATTCGTTACATACCGGCTGTGAAGTTGGCGTCTCCTTTCCCCAGGATGGGCAAGATGAGAACTTGGCCCTTGGCATTGTACTTGCCTGTTATAAAATAGCTAGCTGAACTTACCAAACGTAGTTGAGTTAATTCGTTACATACCGGCTGTGAAGTTGGCGTCTCCTTTCCCCAGGATGGGCAAGATGAGAACTTGGCCCTTGGCATTGTACTTGCCTGTTATAAAATAGCTAGCTGAACTTACCAAACGTAGTTGAGTGAATTCGTTACATACCGGCTGTGAAGTTGGCGTCTCCTTTCCCCAGGATGGGCAAGATGAGAACTTGGCCCTTGGCATTGTACTTGCCTGTTATAAAAAGCTTGTCAAGCTCAAAAAACAATTCACAACGACTTTTCGGCAAATCCAACCTGAAACAAACAGTTTAGCTTATAATATTAATTATATTATGATAACTGATTTTTATTTCTTTTCCAAGTTTCCACGCAGTACAAGTTGTTTTGATCAAGTACTACGTATGATCATGTCTTATCACTCACAGTTTACTGATCACAATACAGGTCACTTTGTTGTGATTGCATTTTGATTATCACATCATGCTACTTGGAAAGTAATTAAATGTATTATAATGAGGTTTCTTCAGTGGGTTATAAATAACGTTATTGTTAAGTAAAATACATGTTTAGAATAATTATTTTTTATTACAGTTGTGTACGCTCATTTTTAATTATATTTATAGTTATTCATAAAACGCCGATCGTCAAGATATGGGCGAATATGGATTTCGAATGAGTGTGATGAGTGTAGTGAGCGAATGTAGTCATTGTTACAAACTAAGGCCGACTATTCCTTAGAAAGTGTCATTAATTAGTAGCCCAATGACAAATGAACAGCCGGTTCAATCAGAGAAGAATCAGCTGATTCTTCTCAAAATGTATTGACTCTGATTGGGATCGAACTGACAACCTTTAGCACATAAAGCTGGAATTGAACCAACTACGCTACCGACCAATTAACATTACAAATTATGAAAAATTAGTCCACATATTTCCAAAGTTTCATTTACATTACGATAGTTAGGAGCAGTGGTAATCACTAACTTACTCAACATATTCAGACACGTAGAGTGCCATTGATCTGCGTACATAGATTTTTTATGTATTTAAAAAATTCATATATTTAACAAACATATTGACATTATCATAAAACGTGAACGGTATAGCCATTACAGTTGGAATTTGTTCATTAAAAATGTGTTCTTCATATCTGTCTGCAGATGGTTGAATGATCCTAATGGATGATCCGAATTGTGCTTTATTTATAATGGCGTAACTTTTCTCAGCCGAGGAGAATTGTTCCACCGTTGCGTTTACTTTCTACACAAGCGTGTTTAACTTTGTACCTATAACTGTAATGAACCGTACAGGTTTGCTTAGTTACTATTTATTGTTCACAGTATTATCCATTGTGTTATTGATATTCATAATTGTTATTGGACTCTAAATAATTATTTAATCGTTCTAAACTTAACCAATGGTCACTGCTGGTAATGACGTAATGGGTTGTATTTACTATTGCATCACCAGTATGCTGCCTTTCGTCATCCTGGATGCCAGGATAATGTTTAAATGGAACTGCACAGCGGGGAAATAGTAGTTCTCTTTCTCACTTCCACCACACAGTGTGTCTCTCCTCTTAGGATTTCCTAAGAATTCTAATATCTAATACATTAAAATGTTTAATTGGTGTGTTTACATTATAAAAATTATAGGCATCATTCCACTCAGGAAAATAATTCCTCTCAATATAAAACTATGCTTATTGATAAATTTGCTAGAAGAAAAAGTAAAAAATTAAAAAGACAATAATATAGAACATTTATAAATAAATCAATCTTAGTTAGGCTAATGGATTTTATGTTTGAAGGTTAGATTCCAAGACTGTTATTTATGTCACCATTAAAATATTAAATAAGTGATCTAAACCTCATTCTTTTATGATCTGAAAAGCCTTAGAGAAGTTATCGTTCCCAACCATTACCTTGTTTCCATTCATCCAGATAAATCTGCAGCCTTTACTTTTTTTAACAGTTTTAGCTTTAGCCATTAAATTAGCAAAGTACACAGTAAGAGGGAAATTAAAAAATATATACCTATCCGTACAAAGAAGGTTTAGACTTGTTTTTCCTATACTGGCTATACGTACAATAAAGTCTTGTTTACACCGAACAATAATTGGCGATGGATTGTTGCCAGATGGAATACGATGGGTTGTGAACTCCTCCCTCTGAATGGTACTTTCATTGAGTGTAGATATTTAACTATGGCCTCTGAGTTCTTAATCGGAACGGTAAATACTCCTGACTATGAAGATTTTGCTTCTACCGTACTGTTTTTCACATTCCATTTAAATTTTTAGGTCGTCAATATCTTACCCCAAACTCTCTTGTTTTTATTTATTTTTTTTTATTTTTTCTTTTTATCGTACTAAAGATTTTTCTTACATGTGGTTAACTATAACCATAATGCTATCTACTCTATGTGCTATTATTTTTCCTTGTCTTTTAGCGTATTCTGTATAATTCTTTACAGACCTTGAATATTTGGATCATCTGCCTCTAACTCGTTTTCGACACTTTGTGTTCTGTTTCTTGTTTTGGCATTGATTACATTCTCATTCATTTTTAATTTTGCACTTTAAGCCTTCCAAGTATTCTTTTTAATTCAAGAGCAATCATAATGGTAACCTTCATTACATTTGACACAAGTAATATTATCTCCGTCAGAAGGAAGATTACTATCACGCTGAATACAAGCCATTTTTGAGAATTAGATGATAAAGCCCTCAGTACATCAAGTATTACAATTTTGATAACTGTAGTATTTAAGTTCTTTTACTGAAAAATATGGCTTTTGCAATATATAAACTTAAAAGCTTTATTTGATTTTAATTAGGTTATACATAACCTTATATTCACATACCATTTTTTTATTTTTAAACTACTGCATTTGTATTTTTTAGTGCTTACTATAAATCATAGTCCATAAATTCATGATTTTTTTGGTCTTCCGGGAATCCTTGTCTTTAGTACCTTCTTTCATACAGTTTATTTTATTATAAACACTTTTTTAAATTAATTTAGAATATGAAAATAAGCTTTAAATGGGAAGTCTGAACACGCAGACTGCCCAAAATGATTTTCATTTTCAAAAGAAAGGTAAAAAGATAAAATGTTCCATAGGACAGCATTAAATTGGAAGTTATAATAGTGTTACAAAATGAGCGCTCCAATGAAATTGATTTCCATTTAATACAAGTTACTTACTTGGCTTTGACAAACTTTGTGTTCTTAAGTCCGTACAAGGTACAGTTGGTTATCTCCATGGTCAAGCCGACTGGGCGGGTCCCCTTGTGGATCCTCAACGTCTTGTTCACCAGAGGGTCCATCTTGGGAATGTTGTACTTGGGGTCCCCTACGGGCACATTCATTGTATTATATAATTAGCTCAAAAAATACAATTTAAATGTACAACTACTTGGATGTATTCTAATGTTGTGTTGCCGTACCAAAAATTGTAGTTTTTTTAATAATATGTTAAAGATGTTGTGAATTATTCTAGATGTATGTCAGCTTTAAAATACGAAACACTCACTTTACAACATTTTTGAAAAAATAAAAAAAAAACAAATTGAGTTCGTGCTGCATGTAACTAAACAATTTTGTAATGTACAGCATTTAAATTTTTACTGTAAAAAGTTTTACTAATTTTCTAGTTTCGTTTAAGTTTGAGTTAAACGAATCGTTCTAGCAACTCCACCCTCCGAATGCCTCACAACAGAACTACAATATTCATTAAACCATGAATAGTTACTGCCTGTCGCGCCTGGAATTCTTTGCTTGATTATCTAAAAACAAAGGAGAACCAGACTCAACCAAATAGCTGCGGGTACTGGGGCCCACTAGTTCTCCAGTATTGCTGCTGCTACATCGAGCTGTATGAGTGTGTGTGCGCGTGCGCGCGCATGTGTGTGTGCGTGCGTGTGTGTGCGCGCGCGTGCGAATAAGATGACGGGAATATAAAATTATAATACTTTTGTTTAATTTTTTTATTTATTTTCCTTCATTTTTATGTATAATATCTGTTTGTTCACTTGTAGCTTAATTAGTATAGTTTAAGGAAATGTACTATTCATTTTGAGTAACTAAGCGCATTCTTTAAGTTCCCTGTTTATGGGTATAATTTTTTTTTTTTTTTTTTTTTTTTTTTTTTTTTTTTTTTTTTTTTTTTTTTTTTTTTTTAAGAGGTAAGAAAGGACAATTTTGCTTTAATATCGCATCAATAAAGAGGTTTTTGATTGATTTATTGGACTTCGACAACATTTGAGAGCTCGTTTGGTACATTGCAATGTTATGCACTACAGTATAATAGTTGTGAAAAAATACTACTTTTCCATAAACAAGTGTCATACCAAAAATGGTTTCAGACTTTGTTAACAAAACATATGCTACGTCGGCTACAAACATACAGGTGGGCACCAAGTGTCTCTCAAAAGTTGTTTTTACTCCAATACAATTTACTGATTCGTCTGTTTTAACGGAACAGATTGTTTGTACTAACAAAGGCATCATCATACGTTGCATTTATATTCCTCGATAAACAATAGCACGGGTTCATTGCAGTATGGTGTTGTTATGTTACAGGAATGATTATGTTTAGTTGCTTATATAAATTTGACCTGTAAGTTGTAGTTTTGTTTCCCGTATGATAAAACCCTCCTACAACACACTGAACAAAAGAGCCCCTTGGCGCACAAAACACGAGTACCGACCGAAAACAATGAATTTTGCCCCCAGGCGTGAAAATCACAACTGCATCGTATATCCCAATAGAATAATTTTCCAATGTTGCTTAAACATAACCTGAAACAACCTAAATAATTTATTTTCAAACATAAATATACACTATCTGTTTGAGCCAGACACCGTAAATACTATTATTCTAACACTTACGTAATTATTTTAAAATCCATACTAAAGTAAATTCTCTTTTGAACAAATCAATAGCACATTGAACATTACTTAAGTTGTTGAAACAAACGTGGGTATTTTCAACTACGGAAATACTTCAATAAAGGATAAAAGATAATTAGAAATGCCTGAGGGTTTGGCTATATTATTAGAGCTCTAACCTTCATAAAAATAGTGTAAATATCAGTCTGTACTTTAAACCAATACAAAACCGTTTACAATAATCACTTCACTAGATCTAACTTCTTCACTTTAACCTTAAAATCCTACTGTATATTTTACCTGCAGCAACAATCTTGACGACCGGCGCTCCCTTCCTCACCACACACTCGTCCAGGTTCACATCCGTAGGACTGCAGCCCTTTCCGATGTAGTCAGCTGAAAACAGAAATGTTGTTTCCAATGATATTAAGAGCAAGATCAATATGTTAACTTTTAGTCAATACCACTGAACGTGTATGGGTAGGCGAGTGGTCAATACCACGGTACATGTATGGGTAGGCGAGTGGTCAATACCACGGTACTTGTATGGGTAGGCGAGTGGTCAATACCACGGTACTTGTATGGGTAGGCGAGTGGTCAATACCACGGTACTTGTATGGATGGGTAGGTGGGGTGAACTTAAAATATGTAGGATTGTAACTTACAAATTACAAATAATCATATTGAATATAGCAAGTTACTTTAATAAAATTAAGATACTGTAAAAGTGAAAAATAAAGCAAACTATACAATGCTATAATTCTTATAAGGTAAATACAGATACAAATGTTTTGTGAATTGTCAGTAGCTTTGAGAAAAAGGTTATGTTATAAAAAGAACTAAAACCCAGTGAAAAACTAATGAACACAAATTTATTAAATAAGTTTTAACTGTTGTAAGTTATATGCACAAAATGTACAAAGCTATAGTGAACGGTTTTTATAAACCACGGCTTTCCTGAGGCCAGAGGGATTCACAAGGTAATAATTGTTCAAACCCTCTGGCCTGAGGAAGTCCGTGGTTTACCGCAATCGTTCACCATTGTATTTTGTAATTTTATACTATAATAAATTTGTGTGTTGTGTGACGTTTACTTGTTTTGTATTGCGGCCAACACGCAATATAGTAACTAAGGAAATATTTACAAAAAGAATGTAAAGCTGCAGTCTCAGTATACTTTTATTTATTTATTAATATATGAACTATCGATACATTAGAAACGGTGATTGCACTAATTGCACACTGTGACGAACTATTATATTGCACACAATGTAAAGTACAGAGCCCAAATTATCGAAATATTTATTTATCAAAACACATTTATGTATTAATCTTTTACAATTAACAATTCAGAGTTGTAACTAAATAAAACTATAAAACCCTTCTTCATCACAAGAACATGGAGAAATAAAAGTTTTTTATCACTCATGAAGAGTGCAAAACATAGTGGAATACTTTTCCAACATTACTGTAGTACAATGAGTATCAAGTTACTTTTATTCTATTTACTCCATCTGGTATTTCACATAGTCAAAACTTATGTAGTACACAGATAGGCTAACTTAAAATTATGCCTCCCTAAGGTATTTAAAACATATTAAAGAAGTGCCTGTTCTGTTTATATTTGTACTAAAAATGAATTGTCCAACAACTGCAGGATCATGATAATAATTAATTTTATGCTTGATTATTGCTTCATACTTCACACAGTGGAAGTACTAAGCAGTCGAATTATGGCCCACACGTCCTTTGAATGCTATGAAGAAACATTTACCTTATGCTCATTCAGGTCTAATAAAAATTAAACTACTAAGTCTGTAACATCAATTGTATTAAATAATGTTAATTTTTGCTATTATTTTCATAGGAGCTTAGTCATACCAAAAGTATGCAAACACAATTTATTTTATAGTTATAATGATTTTTAATTGGCCTTGTATTTCTAGACGAAGCACGTTTTCTTATATATATATAAATAATAAGTCAACAATATTACAAGTTTATAGGTATTAGTATTCACCAACAAGAGAAGTCTTTTAACATAGTATTTTCATGTCATAAGTATCTCAGGATGGTATAGTATACATAAACCCACGATAAATGGCGCGTGGACTGCGCATGCGTGACAGATTCAGCCCCCACCACGCATTAGATGATGTACAGTCTCTGCCAGCATTCTCAATTTCCTTTGTATGTGGATATGTTAAATTAGCTATTGTAAATTTAATTTTTTAATTTTAATTTATCGTTCTAATGGAATTTGAACATGAATTAAATTACAAACTATAATCCAGGTTTAATTAATGATAATTTAAACGACATAACGTGAAAAGTTCTTATTTATAAATACTACAATAGATAAAAACAGCTGATTTAGTTAAATTCTTATTGTACTGCAAGCCATATTAATAATATTATTTCTGTTCAATATCGTTTATGAGACAAATGCGCAATGTGTAAAAATATATTTAAAGAAAAACTGTTCACAATTTTTATCTTATATAATTAGCATTTCAGAGCTCTAAAGTAATAAAACTACAAAATCCTTCTTTATCACAAGAACACGGAGAAATAAATATTTTTTATTACTTATGAAGAGTGCAAACATTAGGAACAATTTTCTTGTTGCCCTTGATTTCTCGCCAATGTAATACAAACCCGTATGACCTACAAGGGTTACTTGTGCGTGAAATTTACAAACATCCATATACTTTAAGCACAGAATATAGACAGATATTCTGTGCTTTAAGAGTGAGAACATTCAAATTATAGTAACTCCTAATACTGTCCCTAAGTTATCCCGTATTTAAATTCACATAAATAACTTACTATATCATGAAATTTAAATGCATCCTTCATATAAATAGTTTAACCAGCTATAATCCCAAAGAAATATGATTTATGATGACGAGGTATTAATGGCATCCAAATACGTTTAGGAACGTCTTTTCCGTTATTTCTGGTTAGACTTTTTATTCAATACAGATTTTTAAATGCTACAAAAAGTCTTTATTCCTTCCCAAAAGGCGAGTTGTGTTCAATTGAAGAGTATAAACCTAAAAAATGTATCTATTGCTTATTCCAAATTTTTGTTGAACATTTTTGGTAAATATTACACTGTAAAGATATTAGCATGTAATAATGTTTTTTTTCTTTATGTGAACATTGTAATGATTCTACTAATTATTTTAATTTATAAATTTGAAGAATAAGCTCATCTTCATTAAATATTTACGTACGTACTACGTTAAATTAGACGTTATTCGTAACCGTTGCTGAAAATCACTTTGATAATTTTAAAAACATCTTCTAGTATTTTAATATCAACCAAGTGTTAGTATTGTCAGTCTTAGATAATGAATTCACAGTTTACTTATTAAGTAAGTTGGCCTAATAAGTTTATTTAGTTATAATAATTTCAATATGTATTTTATTACTGACTATAATGATCTCTACACAAAGCACGTTTTGTTTCATAGGACAGCATATCAACCACTTTTACAAGTTTAATACTACTGTCTTAGTGATACGGCCACATAAAAATCGTCTTTTACTATAGTATTTTCATGTAATAAGTATCTCAGGATGGTATAGTATACATAAACCCACGATAAATGGCGCGTGGACTGCGCATGCGTGACAGATTCAGCCCCCACCACGCATTAGATGATGTACAGTCTCTGCCAACATTCTCAATTCTCTTTCTACGAGAATATGTTAAATCAGCTATTGTAAATTTATTTTTTTTATTTTAATTTATCGTTGCGATAGAATTTGAACATGAATTAAATTACAAACTATAATCCAGGTTTAGTTAATGATAATTTAAACGACATAACGTGAAAAGTTCTTATTTATAAATACTACAATAAATAAAATCAGCTGATATAGTTAAATGTTTACTGTATTGCAAGCCATTTAATAATATTATTTCTGTTCAATATCGTTTATGAGACAAATGCACAATGTGTAAAAATATAGTTTGAATAAAAACTGTTCATAATTATGTAGAGAAATCATAATTTTTATGTGAGTGTATTATAACTAACAGAGTTGACTATACTTTGAAGCACGCTTCCGCTGGAGGGGAATTGTGGTGGGAGACGTTCTCCATCTCTCTCACACTACCCGCCATTTAGTTTGGGTTTATGTTTAATAACATTACAAAAACCCGTCATACCTAGAACGTGTTATAATAAAACCTTTTTATGACTTTCGGAAAGTGTGGTTGGAGGTCACGGCCACCTGTGGTTATTAAACTGTTCAATGAAATCACCAGGTGATTATCTTTGGCATGATGCTATTCAGAGCGAATTTTCGGCTCATATCACTTCTTACACCATTTTACTAACTATCCAGGTTTTAATCATAGATATTTAACTTTAAATCATTTCCTTGATTTGCACTTATGACGCCAAATTAGTGTAAATAATATCGAATTTCATGTTTAAAACTTTAAGTGATTTATATTAAAAAAACTAGAGTAAATTTTAATTCTAAGAGCTAGATTAAAATAATGTTAACTCTACATATTGGGATCTCCATTTTAACCTTACTCTGCCCATTCCCCATTGACTGTTGTTCTGTGGTGGAAACTTATACTGAGTGAGGAGGAGGACCAGAAGTTGAATATTACTGATAACAATTTTTAGTCGAGGCTAGGATTAGATCCTATGCTATCTCTAGCCCAGGATCAAAGTCCTGATGTAAAAGTCGTATGTATCTATACCCGTTTAGTGGTGATGGCCCACCCACCCTTCCGTACACGTTTCATGGTAATGACCTACCATCCTTCCCATACACATACAGTGGTATTGACTCACCCATACACATACAGTGGTATTGACTCACCCGCCCACCCATACACATACAGTGGTATTGACCCACTCGACCACCCATACACATACAGTGGTATTGGCCCACCCACACACATACAGTGGTATTGGTATGTGATTGACTGACTGATCCACTGACAGTTAGATATTTGTAAAGTAAGCTATCTTTTTTTAAATTAGTTAACATTTTATTTACTTATAAACTTTATAATTTGATAGACCACAATATTACAAATTCATCAGGAGGAATAATAATTATACTTATACAAAAAAGCAACTGCGAAAAAAAGTTTTTCGTTTTAAAAAGTTTCGTAGCAAAAAGTGTTATTGCTAGGACTTTTTCTTTTTTTTTCTTCTTAATATAAAACAGTATAGGCATATGAAGCCTGGGGTTCTATATTATTTGCAAGTTTCGAATAGTTCCTACATTTAAATAACCATTGTTAAGTTTGTAACTTACAGACTTAGCTCTTTTACGAAGATTTTTTTAAAACTACTATTACTTTTTACAGTTTTAAATCATATTTTCTATTTATAATTACCTAATAGCATTTACATATTGTTTAATCTTCTTTCCGTAATAATGTTCCTTTACAAATGTGCTTGTTTTTAAAACAGCTTATATTACTGATTTTTTTATGAATAACCAAAGAATGATTATTTTCTTAATAATTAATATTGATAATTCCTATTTATTTATTACTGCTATTTTCAAAATGCCTAACAGGAATACTTTTTTATAACCATTGTTTGTTTTTATTTCGAGTACTTGCAAAGTACACTTTCCAAAGTTAATTTTTTAAATTAAGATAAACTTAGGCTTGGATATTGGTATATAAGATTATTACATGATATTTTGAAAAATCTATACATAATGAGTGAACGACACACACACAAATGTATAATAATAGAGTACAAAATGAAAAAAAATATGGTGATCTATTTTGGTAAACAACGCTTGCTTTCTCAGACACAAAGCAAACATTTGCATAAAGAGAACCAGTGCCGTCTTAGGAAGGTAAACGTGCTTTACCGATATCGATCACCATAATATGTTTTATTATAACATCAAAATAAATATTGTTGTGTAATGTTCACTCTACTAAAATGTAATATGTTAATTAAAGAAATATTTTAAAAATCTATAAAAAATTGTTTAAAATAATTTTAAAAAAAGTTAAAATCTGTTCTTCGTCTTTGTAGAAGAATGAACTGAACTGACAGTTAATTTTTATTTGTATACTTTTTTATTTATCTTAAAGTTTTTCAACATTAGGAATGCCACCCTTACTACTACTTATATTTTTTATTCTCTGCTGTAATCTCCTCAACTCATATTGTATACTAATTTAAAAATGTTCTATTCCACTAATCATTAATATACATTAAAAAATTGTTTCCTCTGATTTCGAACCTTGCAGTACCCCATACCTAATTTCCCTCATCTCACTTGATGATATTTCTTACATTTCATAAAAGGCAAGCAACTTTACCGAATTGCTTCTGATACAGTTGCATATCACATGGAGCCTTGTCAGTTATAACTCTATGATACAAAGTAACTACGTCAAGACCATGAAACATGATAAATAGCTTCTTGCTCCTGGTGAATAGCTTTTAAGCAGTTTGTATTTATAGTTCTTCTCAGGCTCATATAATGTACTACGTAATATATAGTGATTTGCGGTATCAAAGTCTTTACAGTAATTACAAACATTTAGTAAAACGTTTTCAAAATGTATTCATTTGGACATTTTATCGATTATGGACTCTGAGTTGAAATTTAACAACTTCCTTCTCTAAATTCTAATTAGTGTCTACTAAAGAGATTAAGTTTGTAGGAAGCGTGTCAATCACTTTTCTATAATCGCTTCAAAGTAATTTAAAAAAAGACTATAGTAGACATATCGCTCTGTAACTACTGAACTTTAATTTTAATTTCGTTTTTATATATTTTCAAATGACCAAACGTTCTTTTACGAGTAGTTTACCTGGGAAACGAGTAAAATACTAAAACGATTATTTAATTTGACTAAATGTGGAGAAAGTTCTAATAATTATTCATCCTGAAGAATTTTTTCATCTCAATAACTCCAAAAAATACATAATTAAATCAGATGATTCTATTACAGGTTTATTATTGCACACCCAATATTTTGTTACAAACACAGCTACGGTTTACAAACTGAATACTCACGTAAGGGTAAGTTGGGTATTGGTTCGGTCTTGACTTTGGCTGCCTGCCCCAAACCAACCAGGGCCGCCGCCACCGACAGAACCAACGGCAGAGCTTGCATGTTCCTGGGCGGGACTGAGCGGTCACACTTCTCCTGACGTTTTATAACCCCCCCAAACTGGGACTGTGTCCTTCGGCCTCCATTAGGATTATCATATTTTCTATCTCTATGATCAACCATCATAAATAGTAATAAATGTTTAACTTTGAGTTAATATTTTGTTTACTGTGACTAAGTTTCAATTTCAATGTGGATTATTCATCTAAACAATGTGGTTTTATGATTGTTCAGTAATACATTTATTGAGTACACAATCGTACACATATGTTACCCGCATAGCAGTGATAAATTAAACATGTTTGATATAAATGTATAACTATGCCAACTTTGTGGACATTTAATTCTATGTCAACAGTGCCAATTAATTGTGTACGTATATTTGAACTATTTACTCATAACGTGAAAAAAACATAATGCCCACGAAAATCAGCAAGGAATTAAATGTAGATTAACTTTAAATTTTCAAGCTAACTATCTGTATACCAATCAACTGCATTTGTTTAAGTTGGCATTGGTGAGGTAATGTTGGTATCCAGCTACTTGGAGACATGACATGTGCAGTATTAGAGACAATATGGTCTCTCACGGCATTCGCTTGGTATCAATCATCATCATCATCATCATAGATAAGTCTGGAGAGCCCAGATCGAGTTGGTCAACAGAGCCAGTAAAGGTACAAACTTAAAATGAAAACACTTGTAATCAGATAAATCTGGAGAGCCCAGATCGAGTTGGACAACAGAGCCAGTAAAGGTACAAACTTAAAATGAAAACACTTGTAATCAGTTAAATCTGGAGAGCCCAGATCGAGTTGGACAACAGAGCCAGTAAAGGTACAAACTTAAAATGAAAACACTTGTAATCAGATAAATCTGAAGAACCCAGGACGAGTTGGTCAACAGAGCCAGTAAAGGTACAAACTTAAAATGAAAACACTTGTAATCAGATAAATCTGAAGAACCCAGATCGAGTTGGACAACAGAGCCAGTAAAGGTACAAACTTAAAATGAAAACACTTGTAATCAGTTAAATCTGGAGAGCCCAGATCGAGTTGGACAACAGAGCCAGTAAAGGTACAAACTTAAAATGAAAACACTTGTAATCAGATAAATCTGGAGAGCCCAGATCGAGTTGGACAACAGAGCCAGTAAAGGTACAAACTTAAAATGAAAACACTTGTAATCAGATAAATCTGGAGAGCCCACCCAGATCGAGTTGGTCAGCAGAGCCAGTAAAGGTACACTTGTAATCAGATAAATCGTTGCGATTATAAGATTGAATTTTTTTAATTTTTAAACGTCATTATGTAAAGGAGTAAAATCTTAACTAAAACTATTAAAGTGACGTAAAGATAAATAAAGGAACTTGTTAAACTATTTTTATTTATTTTTTTTCGTCTTGTGCATACTGTACAGCAGGTTCAAACTAAATAGATTTTTCAGGGTCAACACAGAACCATGCACTACACTCACATAGTTTTTGCTAATATATTGAAGTCTCCAGTTATTTTCTGTTGGGTCAAAAACAGTAAGATTTTGTTTAAATATATAGGACTAAGGGTTATACTGCAACACCTCGATCACCAAACTGGGATGTTCCTGCCCGCTTAAGGCCCGGTTTCCTAGCTGCCGAATTACGCTGCGATTTTCGGCACCGATCGAATTCACGTAAGTAGGTACAGTCGTTTTCCTAGCTGCCGATCTCGGCAAGGTCTGTACGTCGTATTGCGTTGCGAGACAGACGACTGCTCCAGGAGAAGTCAACCCCCGCAACCCGCAGCGATATAGATGTGTGTTTCTGAATTGTGGTGGGTCTATTTCAGTAACATCGTGTTTTATAAGCACAAAAACATTATTCTTTTACCAACGTTTATGAATTATCACGTGGAATCCATGATTTATACATAGAATTAAGAAAAAAGTAGTCAAACTCTGTTATATGCTCCCCAAATAGATACTATATATTACTAAGTACTAGATACTAATAGGTTGTACAGCTGTAATCATGTAACCTTACCTGCCTACATACATAAATACTTACTTTCCAACCTACCTACCTACGTACGTACTGGTAATAGTTTTTTTTTTTTTTTTTTTTTTTTTACTAGCGTCAAAGTTTTCAACACTCGATGACGAGGAGTGGATTGAACTGGTTGCAGGGTGTGAATTATTGTGGAACACTGCTGATTTAGATTTTAAGAATGCCTTGAAGAGAGACATGATATGGAATGATACAGCCAAATTTACGTTCTAAGACGAAATAAGTTTCCTTGTCCTACTCTTCGATAATTGATCTACAAATCAACAAACAATTTTCTTTTCTTGAACTTGCTCAGTGCAGGCATTGTGACTGGAACGACCAAAAGACTTGAAGCTACTTAACTCCACGTGTGATGCACTCTCTGCACTTGAATATCGCAATCTTAGAATAACGCTCTTACCGGAAAACGCAGGTGCTGAGATCATGGTACTTGGCAGCGATATTCGTTACCTAGGAAACCGGGCCTTTACTCTTGGGCGCCATGCCACTTGACGAAATCTAATGTGATACAGATAAGATCAAATGCTTTAATTAAGTAAAAAAATACACTAAGACAAGATTTTTGTACATTAATTAACTGGCTACCGAGTGTTACGTGTAGTATAGCAAAGCATGAACGGTCATTTTATTTTTAAACCATATCTATTGTATAATGTATATTATTGACCCAACCACCCACCCATACTCCATATTGACAACCCACCCACCCATACGCCATATTGACCTACCTGCCCACCCAAATATAGTGTTATTATCGTAATTCCTTTTTATTAATTTGGTTCATAATTAATCTAAATCTATCACTGTGGAAAAACTAACAAAGTTTGTTTTAAAAGCATTCCTGTAAAAAATAAGTAAGTATAGTTGAGCGTGTCCCTGTCAAAATAATGAAATATATTTAAATATGTTTCAGTCAAATAATCTAACTATATTTAAAGGTATTTCTGCCTCAAATTAATGCAGAATGTTTTTAAATGTATCATACCAAGTTATTGTCAAATCATGTCAAGTATATTTAAAGGTAATCCTGTCAAATTAACAGTTAGCAAAAGTATCTTTGTCAAATTGAAGTATGTATTTAAAATTACTGCTCTTAAGTTAACAAAGTATATTTAAATAAAACCTGTAAAATGAACGCAGTCTTTTTAAAAGTATGCCTGGCAAATTAACGCAGTATATTTAAAAGTATGCCTGTCAAATCAATACATTCTTTTTAAAAGTATGCCTGTCAAATTAACGCAATTTATGAAAAGTATGACTGTCGAATTAACGCAGTATGTTTAGAAGTCAGTCAAATTAACGCAGTATGTTTAGAAGTATCCCTGTCAAATTAACGCAGTTTATTAAAAGTATTCCTGTCAAATTAACGCAGTATGTTTAGAAGTATGCCTGTCAAATCAATACATTCTGTTTAAAAGTATGCCTGTCAAATTAACGCAGTATGTTTAAAAGTATGCCTGTCAAATTAACGCAGTTTATTAAAAGTATTCCTGTCAAATTAACGCAGTATGTTTAGAAGTATGCCTGTCAAATCAATACATTCTGTTTAAAAGTATGCCTGTCAAATTAACGCAATTTATTAAAAGTATTCCTGTCAAATTAACGCAGTATGTTTAGAAGTATCCCTGTCAAATCAATACATTCTGTTTAAAAGTATGCCTGTCAAATTAACGCAATTTATTAAAAGTATTCCTGTCAAATTAACGCAGTATGTTTAGAAGTATCCCTGTCAAATCAATACATTCTGTTTAAAAGTATGCCTGTCAAATTAACGCAATTTATTAAAAGTATTCCTGTCAAATTAACGCAGTATGTTTAGAAGTATCCCTGTCAAATTTAAATACATGGAAATCATCAAACAGCTTGTTTGTTGGGGTTATCATTGTAGATTATATATTTTTCTTTTTGGACACCTTTAAATAAACTGCATTACCTTCAAGTCTACCTCAAGTATGAAACACAAACCTAAAACACAAACAGCTGTTTTTTATTCATACTAATTTTGGTCAATTTACATATTAATTTTACAATGTGTTTTTACAATGTTTATAAAGTCATTACAAACAGGTTTTAGAGTCATTTAAAGTCTTTATGACTTCACTGTTGCAAACAATTTGTTTCTTACAAACGTATCTGGATCTTCATTCACAAATATCGTGTTGTAGTATTTATTATTTAAACTTATGAATGGTTTTCTCAGTAGTCTCTTCGTGGGCTGCAGTTTTATTAGAAAAACAGTTGTCCAGTCAATCAATGTACATTTATTACCTTCCGCGGAGTTTTTTTTACTGTAATAAATACAATTTAAATTTATAGGCTTCCAGTCATTGGTACTGGAATTAACTACTCACAGTAGATAAACATAAACAGCGTACCTGCATAATAAATCTGTGATCTTATTATTTTGGGCGTGTAATTCCTTAATAACTTTATTGTAGAGATTATAAATATATTTTTATATAAAAACAAAAGACTGTCACAACAACAACAAAATATACATATATTAATAAAAGGTAATGGTGTACGAGGTAATTGCTCTTTATATTTATATCCTTCATAGTTAAATTGTTTACATAGGCCATGATGTAGAGTTGCAGGTCTAAGTGATTATATTTTAAAAATTAATCCACTTATTATCAATATTCTTTTATTTACAAGGTCACATTTTATTTTAATACCATGGTAGTAATTTTATAGGACAAATTTAGAAGTAGGTCTTACAAATCTAATTTTTAATGCCATATAATAATTTGACTTTGTCATATTTATTTAAATTTCCTTTCAAAATGTTTACCACAACGTATTTATTTTCTACCACTTTTTAATTTCAAAAAGTTGTTTAGTTGTAATGTCTTGATACTTGCTGATATGAGCTTGTCTCGTACGTATAGTTTGAAGTGTTCTGTCAACAATTAACTTTTAATGTTGATTCTATGGTAGATAACCTTGATCCTTTTGGAGTTTTTTTTCATTGACATTTGCAAACCAAATACGTTTAGACAAATTAGAGGTTGTTTAAATAAATATGTCAGAGGTTATATCCACAAACCTTGCAGTCGTTGTTTGACGTGTGAAAAACATGGACCTGAGAGAATTTACTCATCTTTTTCAGTCTTATCTTGAAAACGGATTCTTAAACCGGAAACATCAAAAGAGAATATTCTTATTCTAGAGCTTAAAATACACAAACGTATGTAATACAATTCTTAAAAAATCGTCGATAACTAACTAATTAACATAATACAAAACTATTCATATTTGAATTTTAAAAAAATCTTAAAGTCAGTCATGATAATATTAGAGTTATACAGTTTATAAATAATAGAGGGTACACTTTTTAAATATCTTTAATTTTATAGTGTATTTGTAGTTGGAAGAATAAAAATAATAGTGCACTGAATTAGTCAAGGACTATTAAAATCACCTACACATTAAATTTCGTAATAATTAATTGAACGAATATTAATAATCAGTCAATTTAATAAAATTAGAATACCATTCTAGTTGTGTTAATATTCGATATGATGATGTTTTCTGATTGTTTCACAAATTAACCTAATAGGTCATTATTTTAATATTGTAGGTCATTATTAAAATAAATTAACCTAAGACCCTAATTTAACCAATAATTCATAACAATAAATGCACACAAACATACATACAAGGAGGGCATTCACACAAAACTACCTATAGTGTTTAAAACTGCCACAACAGTCAACGAGATGTGTCAAGCCAATTAAGTTAGTCTCCCAATCGTGTGCCAGGAACTCTCCGATGCTGTAAAAAGCCTGGAACAACAGTATGTCTCTCAAGGGGTTCTTAAATACTATTGAATCTGGAGCAATCTTCATTTCTTTAGGTAAGTTGTTAATTAATTTGACACCCACCTGCGAGGGTAGTTGTTGATACACTACCGTTCTGTTTTGCCCAGTAAGGTAGTCATACTGCCTCTAGTATTATAATTATTTAAGTCATTTCCCCTTATCAGGTTGTATTTTGACATAGAATATAAAATTGTTTGTAGAATATACAAGCAAGGCATATGTCTGTACAATATACAGCTTGAGTTGTTTGAACATTGGTTTGCACGACTCTGCTCATTTAAATTTGCAATAATTCAGACTGCCTTCTTTTGGAGTCTAAACACCCTCATGAATTCACTATTTACACTACTTCCCCAATTCACCAGTCCATAGGAAAGGTGAGGGTAAATGAGACCATAATATGCCGTCATCAGTACCTGAATAGGGCAGTATTTAGAGAGAGTCCTTAGTACATAAATGCCTGAGGATAACTTAGAGCATACACTATTAATATGGTCATTCCGTGTCAAACCTCTGTGGAGGTATATTCCAAGGAATTTAGTGGACTCCACTTCTTCTAGCACAGTCCGCCAGTAACACTGAGGGGCTACTTCCGAAATCAATGGGCCTCAAACAAAAGTTAGCTGACGATGATTGTCTGTCAGCGTTAGAGTTTAAAGGAAGCTCCTCTGCTTATTTAGGGGCAAAATACGTATTTGTCACGTATTGCTATTGAAAATGGGGTTTCCATAAGTGCCATCAGCCTAGCCTACTGGAACTCAAAGTCTTCAGCAGGACCCACGATTGTTGGTCATGCAGATCTTGTACTTTAGTTTGCCCTTTCTGTAACCAAGCATATATAAAGTCTGAGTAGAGTATTTACAGATATTCCTATCTATAATTAATTGTGTAAAGTCTATATACTTTATATCTTACCCAAGTGTGTAAAGTCTCTTTACTACGGTTTGTCCTTACCATAGTTATATATGTAAAATGCTTGTACTTTAATTATATATTGCCACGACTAAGAGTGTACAGTTTGTGGTTTTAGTCCTTATCGTAACTAAGTGTGTACTTTAATTCGTCCTTGCCATAGTAACTGTGCAAAGTCTGTGTACAGTTACATTTAGTTCGTATTTTCCATGACTAAGTATATAAAGTCTTTATAATTTAATTCGTCCTTGCCGTAGTAACTGTGCAAAGTCTGTGTACTTAAGTTCGTATTTGACACAACTAAGTGTATAAAGTCTTTATACTTTAATTCGTCCTTGCCGTAGCAACTGTGCAAAGTCTGTGTACTTTAGTTCGTATTTGACACGACTAAGTGTATAAAGTTTTTATACTTTAATTCGTCCTTGCCGTAGCAACTGTGCAAAGTCTGTGTACTTTAGTTCGTATTTGACACGACTAAGTGTATAAAGTCTTTATACTTTAATTCGTCCTTGCCATAGTAACTGTGTGAATTCTATGTACTTTAGTTCGTATTTGACACGACTAAGTGTATAAAGTCTTTATACTTTAATTCGTCCTTGCCATAGCAACTATGCAAATTCTATGTACTTTAGTTCGTATTTGACACGACTAAGTGTATAAAGTCTTTATACCTTAATTCGTCCTTGCCATAGCAACTGTGCAAATTCTATGTACTTTAGTTCGTATTTGACACGACTAGGTGTATAAAGTCTTTATACTTTAATTCGTCCTTGCCGTAGCAACTGTGCAAAGTCTGTGTACTTTAGTTTGTATTTGACACTACTAAGTGGGTAAAGCCTTTTTTTCGTTCTTACCGAAACCAAGTGTAAAGTATGTATACTTTAGTTCTTATTAGACCCAATTGGGCGTTTAAAATCTGTGTACTCTAGTTCAACCTTACCATAGTTAAGAATGTAATGTATGTGTAACTTACTTCATCCTTACCGTAACCAATTTGAATAAATTGAATGATTTCCACCGTTTTATTATTATAGCGTCAATTAAATAACAGTTCGTGTTCTCTTGGGAATCAATCTGATACTCATGTACCTTTAAAATTAAAACTAATAATTTTTTAATAATATTTGAGTATGCGAATAGTAAGAGGATAATTCAAAACACTTTTCTTCAATCTCTTAAGGTTGAACAATTTAACGTAAAAGAGTGTAAAGTTAAACAAAGATAAAAATAAATTGCCATGACTATACTCTTCGTAAATAAGCTTCAGTGCTTCATGGTCTATGTCTTTGTTTGATTTCTTTTGTAGATACAGGCATAAAAAGTTGTCGCAACTTTAAATGTTTTACAAATTGCAAAATATTGCAAATGTGGTCATCTGGTACCATATCAAAAATTATTTTATGATATTTTCCGGAAAACAATTTGATATTTTATATCACAAAACCAGTACAATAAAGAATTAAATTTTTCACTACACTACTATGAGTTTAGCTGTTTTCGTTATGTGTTTACAACCTGCGAAACATCATATTTTCAACAGCTGTCTATTGTTTACTACCGAAAGTAACATTGTTTACAACCGAAAATTTTCCACAGTTAACAACACGTGTTTTTATTCCGTAGTGTAGTGAAAAGTATCGTTCAAAACTCGAGTGAAAGTGTTTTGTATGTTCTCGACCATTTGAAGTGCTCGACAAGTCTCACACTTCAAACATATGGTCTCGAACATGCAAACCCCACTTTCCACTCTTGTTATGAAATATACTATTACAGAGCTACTGGAGCAAAAACGTGAGAACGTGGTTTTTAAAAATGGATTAATGTTTGCAACTCCATTAGGATACATTTTGTATTAAGATACATACGCATACATATCATTTCAAACATTATTATTTAATTGCAATTTTTACGCAGCCGATCAGAAAATTAGAAAATCTTGTAATTACATTTCTTTGACTTCAAATTCTTCAGTTGTATTTTGTTTGTGTATGATCAACCCTCGTGGTGTTTTCTACTCAGATTATGATTCTCATATATGACACGCCGACACACCTTTGTGCGTATTGTGAGGCGAATGTGAGTGTGGGATGATCGTGTTACTAACGTATTTGTACAGTCTTGTCACTATTATAACTAAGGTTGATCGTTCCTTAGAAAGGTCCATTTATTAATAGCCTAATAGCCAGAGCAAATAATGGGCTTATATGGAAGCCCAACCATGTAGCGTTGGTCTGATTATCTGCTAACTGACAAGCCTGATACTCAGTTTCCTTCTGTACACAACATCCGGCCACTGACTACCACCCAATATGGACACACCAGACTTCTATAGTAGTTTCCGCACTGATAGCAACCATTGAGCGGACACCATGTTGTTATTATTATGAGGGCTGAGCATGCCTAGAACATATCGTTATTATGTAGCACAGTAGAGCCTATCACCTACAATCTCCTGAGCGCTCTGTCCCCATGTTACTGGGTTACAGGGCTGCTTTGTTTATAAGATTGTTTTAAAATATTGTATAGTTTTATCGGCTCGGAATGTGAAATTGATATTTTTATAGTATCTTCTAGAAGAAAGTATGTCGTTTTTCGTTTCAACCAGCAGTTGCCTATGTCATCAAAGTTACGTAGATATGCTGTGGATGTGCAACAAAGCATTGATTTACAAATGTTATCGTTTAAATAGTTTTATAAGCTTTCAAGTTTTTGTTCTTATCTTACAGAATTCTTATCTATAAACCTAATTCATTTTATTAACAATTATTATTAGATCTTTAACTGTTCCATGCTGTATTATTTAACACCTCTGATGAAGTGTTGCAAATCAAAAATATGCTATACAATTTGTTAGTTTTGAATCATATTTTGTCCTCTCCCCCGACAGCTACATTGGTGATTTAAAACGCCTTATGGTTCATCTTGTAATTCAGTTTAAAAATATATATTTTTAATATTATTATTTATACACACATATATATATATATATATATATATATATCTTAATTTAAAAATACAATAATTTTGTAAATATGGCTATTCCTAAAATCTTATATTTCTTGCTGCATAAGAAAACCATAGGGCCTACTCATAGTTTCACGCTTCTGTTAACCCAGAATAAAATAGTACTTTTTATTTATCCAATCTTATCTGCCCTATAGCTATCTATCTGAAACTTCTTATCAAGCTTCATCTTCCTATCTGGACCTCAAGTTCCTATCTGACCTCCTAGTTCCTATATGCTCAAACATTTCCTATCTGGACCTTAACTTCTTATCTGGCCTCCAACCGACTTATTTCACATATTCTGATATAATTTTACATTTTTCAAAACTAAACCTTTGAAAATTATTTTTGTAATGTTTTTCATTTTCTAGAAATGTTGAAGAAGTAGCTTCAAAATTCCTATTGGACCCTCAACAGTACTGTTTTGTAGGACCAATTCATGGTGGCCATTGAGATTTGAGGAGGGCACTGAGTGGCTCCCAATCAGATAATCTGTTATTTCTACTTGTGCAATATCAGGTTTCAAATACATACACGAAGCAATGTTTAGCATAATGTGTATGAGGAGAGAAGTCTATATTATCACTTGCATTCAATGAAAGAAAATGAATTCAAGGTTCTAGCTCAGAATCGCTATAAAAAAATCATATAGATGGTAACGAATACATTAACCCTTTATATTTTCATTCATGTAAATATACACAGGAAAAATAAATATGTACTTTTACTGTATTATCATTATATACACTGTATAAAATCCTTAGTTACTCTATATTATCAGTGATATGGCAAGTGGTCAACGAAGTTTTTCAGTCTCTGGGGAAGATTGTCTGATAAGGTATCAGATCTGCTATTGACGTCAGTGTGTTTTTGAAGACCTTCCCCAGAGCTTTGCTTATTTCAGGCTCCATCTCCTTCAGTATATCTCTCCAGTTGTCATTCAAAAATATATTCATGTTGTCCCCTGAAACATGTTTCTTAATTAAAACTATTACTTTTAAACATGTATATTGTTTTTATATTTTACAACTTAGTGTAACTAATGATTACATATACATCGGATATACATAAACTAAATATCTCATCTAATAGGAATATTTATGTCTGAAATGTGGTTTTTTAGTGAAGTCTGGTACCACAGCTGGTTTAAACTGTATGATATTTACATGGGAGTACACTAGTGCTCCACGATGGACCACAAAAACAGCTGATAATTTGAGACACAAAATGTAATATTAGATGAGGATTGAGGAATCTATGTATGTGTATAAAATAAAATAAATGGTGTACCTATATGAAATTAACGTTTGAATTGAATTTTTGTAGACAAAAGTGTAATACCTTATTTTAAGAAAATTTCTCTTCACTTTTATTGATTCAATCAATATAATATACAAACCTTTTAAATGACGGTTATACAACAAACATTATGGATTAAATGTTGCAATAGTTCAATTTCATTAATTTATTGCTTCTTCAAGGCAACCTTTTTAATAGACTAATGAATCACACTCCAAATTTGAATCTGCTGAACTTGTATCCTGGTAGCTGGGTTATGTGGGTTTATTTGTTATAGACTACGTTTGAAAACTTGTATCCTGGTAGCTGGGTTATGTGGGTTTATATGTTATAGACTACGTTTGGGAACTTGGAGCCTGATTTATATTTAGCCAATATGATCACAGAAAATTCATTCATCCAGGATTCGATCAACAACAAGATCAATTTACATAAGAAAGATTCTTTTTAATGTTTAAGTATGTTGATTGCTTCTGGAAGACTTTGTTTCAAATACTTCCACTGTACATTACCACTTTATGTGTATGGGCAAGTGGGCGCAAACACAAGGTGTTTTTCACATGTCAGTATAATCTTTTAAATTTTCAAGTTGATAATATGATCATTAGTGACTATGATATTTATTATAATTATTATAAAGTTGAATTTTTAGAATAGCCTACTTACCCAGAAATCTGTCTCCGTTGAAGAGATTCTGTAAGTGAATGTAGAGCCGGTCTACCTTGAAGGGAAGGGAGTAAGTGGTTACTTTAACATAGTCCAACCCAATGGCTCGTCTTTCCAACACCCAGTCGTACTTGTATGAAAACTTCAGTCCAACTGTGCCAAAGTCACATGTTTAAATAGTTCTAATTATTTTTATAAAATGCAAACCTAAATTACAAATGTCGTATTAACTATCATCATAAACCTATATAAATGTAAAACAACATATAGGAAATGTTTATTTGTTCGTTTTCTGTGTGGTTAAAATATTGGCTAAATTTTGCACTTATACAATTATTAGATATAATATATATTTTTTATTTATCATCCACAATTATGTGCTTTAATGTAGTTCCTGTCATGTTCCTTGTATGCGAATTAATGTGTTTGCATTCAATTTACATAACCATGCCTTAATGCAAGATGATGACGACATTTTAAAATTGCCATCTAGCCAGCTGATATTTTTATTAGATCTGTCAGTGTTTTTATAATTTTACTTGTTCACTTACAGTTGTTATACTCGTGCAAACGCTCTGCATTACTACAAACGTTGTTATTCTTATGTTTTACTTAGACATTACATTTTAGTTTTTGGTACAATAAATATTCCACTTTGGTTGTTAACAGTATCTGGACACTTGTACTGCGGCGCAGAAATTATGTGTACTCGAGTTTGAAGCCTGCTTACTAAGAAACTAAGGGTCCCATGAAAAGTTCGATCACACCATTGTTTTTCTCGTTCAATTATACGTTATGATATATACGTTTTTAAATTATATCCTATGTTTTAATGATTTTCATCTAAGCTTGATCAAATTTTACAGGAATTTTAACTAGTTTTCAATGTGCATCGATTATACACTTTTATTACCCCAAACCCTGTTAATGTATTACTTTTATCTTATAATGTTTTCAGTTATACATTTCAAAATTTTAATTTTGAATGAAAAATGTCTTATCAATTTCCTAAATTAAGTGTTCATGGCTTCTAAAGGTCGTAAAATTAATTACTTGTCGTTGTAATCCTTATGACTTGTATGGTTACAATACAGTACTTTCATACGCATAAGAAAATGCAGTGATTTAATTTAAATCAAGTTAAAATGATTTTTAAAATGCATATGTAAAAACGTACAGCTAAACGAGGAAACAATGGGGTGATTGTATTTGTCATAGGCCTCTTAGTTTCTTAGTGAACAACCTTCAAACTCGAGTACACATATTTCTGCACCGACAGTAGTTCCGGTGATTTGATAATTTGAAACTACATAATTAAGTGGGGCTTTAAAACAAATATGACCTGATAAAACCAAGCTAAACTTAGTTGAATGAATTTATTATTTACCAGCTGTAAAGTTGGCATCTCCGCTCCCCAAGATGGGCAAGATGAGAACTTGGCCCTTTGCAGCGTACTTGCCTCTTATTACTAACTTGTCAAGCTCGAAAAACCATTCGCAGTGGTTGTGTGGCAAATCCAATCTAAAGAAAATACGTTTCACAGATAATTGCATCACTTACATGCATGCAGTTGTGGAAAATTAAAAGTGCCAGTTTGAATGATAAAAACTGAACTAAATTATATTAGATCTACAACACTGTTTGTATTAGGTTAGAATTCATTAGAAGAGACTATTGTCATAAAATATTGATGAGGCTGTGTAAATTTACTTTATTATTTAATAACAACTTCCTTAGGGGTTCAACCAATTGAAATAGTGTTACTTAAACGTTCATTACTCTTATTTACAGTTTGGCTGTATAATATAATTCAGCTTAATAGAATAGTAGACAAAACGCAAGCCAAGCTGTAAGTACTTAATTATAAGTAAAATTTAACTCTAAGAAGTCTGGGCAGGTAACATGTTGTTTTACTCATACGACCATCAAGGGATGTGATAGGCTTGTGAACTTGGGGTTGGACTTGCAAGTTATAACTGTGGAGGAGTAATAAATATAAATTATCAACTTTTAAAATAGTTATCCTAGAAATATTTTATTCTGAAAGAGTTTTCGCAACCTCTTGATTCACTTAACAGCTAATAATGATCTTACGGGATTGAAATCGATTTTGTTATTTATAATTAAATACTTAGAGATTCCAAGAGTTATATCTTCATAAATAATGGTAAGTATTGAAAGCAATCAATGGCAACAAATGTCAAATAAATTGGGACTGGTTATGATAGAGAGGTTTTTACATAGAAAGGAAAAATATAATGGGGAAAATAGAAGGATTAAAACGAGTTATATAGCAATTGAAGGATCATTCTTTTAGGAAAGAGTCACTAGTTTTAAAGAATTTTCAATATAAACCAGACACTTGAAAGGGAGTGTGTCGTGCTCATATATTTGTATGTAATGTATTTATCAGGCAATAAAAACATGTATTGGGTGCTTTCACAAGTTTAGGATCAGCTATCGGGAGCCTACGTCCTTGACCTTCCCTATATAACCTAACCTAACTACTGTAAAATATTGTTCAATATTGACAAATATTGCATAAAAACAGGTCATAAATGGTGGACATTTTATAAAAAAGATGATTAAAAACATTGCTTGAAAACGTTAATACATTCCATAACATTGAAAGATAACTAATGAATGTTTCTTACTTGGCTCTAAGAAATTTGATATCTTTAAGTCCGTACTAAGAGCAGTTGGTTATGTCCAGAGACAGACCGACCTGTCGAGTTCTCTGGTTGATCTTCAGACTCTCGATCACCAGAGGATCAAGCCGTGGAATGCGGTACTTGGAGTCACCTGAGGATATACTCACTGATTATTGCATTGTATTAATCAACTAAAAGAGTGAAAAATACGATATAACATTTTAAAGAAATTCGTTTATTCCAACTGGCCTTGCTGCAAAGTTCCCAAAATCCAAACGTAACCAACCAATTAACAACGACGAATCTAGTTTTGTGATTCTGGTCGGATAAGGATGTTCTTTCAATTGTGTGATGGAATCTACTTTAGGAATT
This sequence comes from Stictocephala bisonia, assembly GCA_035578905.1. Taxonomy (NCBI): domain Eukaryota; kingdom Metazoa; phylum Arthropoda; class Insecta; order Hemiptera; family Membracidae; genus Stictocephala; species Stictocephala bisonia. The sequence continues at coordinate 547,190 of JAQJVL010000416.1, read as the reverse complement.
GTTGGAGAAAACCATCTCATATCTTAATTTGTCAATTTATAACTAACTTTAAATATAAGTAGTTATTTAAAACAAGTTGGTAAGTCGCATAAGTTAAAATAAGAAAGAAAATAACTTTAATCATTTATTAAGTGCTATATAACTATGTAGCAATTTCTGAATAAATAATAACTATTTGTTGTTTGTCCACTGAAAACATAAAGCTATTATTAGCGAGTATTAATGTTGTTTGTTTGGATTTATAAATCAATAAATAAATAGTTGGTGTCAGGGGCTCTACAAACAATACTACCGTATGTTTATAATAATTATTAGACTGTATAATATGATTTTATAAACAATCCTTTACTATTTGATAGTTACAGATCATTTTATTTCTATAATTTTCTGTATTAAGATTGTTGTAAACTCCAAAAACAAATCCATCAACTATTACAGCCTTGATTACATTTCTTTTTAATGTTATTACGGTTGGATTCATAATTGGCAGCAATACCATTTTCCATTGATTGAAATTTACTTTAAATTTACCTGCAGCAACAATCCTGACAACCGGCGCTCCCTTCCTCACCACACACTCGTCCAGGTTTGGGTCATTAGGGTTGCAGCCCTTTCCGATGTAGTCATCTGAAAAAGACAATTTCAACAAATCAATCTTTATTGCACCCAAATTGAACAATGTATAGCAATCGTCAATTATAAATTGATTTAAATAATGCCACATTAAAACCTCATTCAGACGTGCAAATATGTGATTCAATCACACTCCATTCACTTACCATTTCCCTCACCCAACGTCGGGGTCAGTCTTCCAAATGAACGGTGTTCCAGCCGTACGCCATAAACTCGCTAACGTTGTAAAATGCACGTGACGTTTTGACGTGCATTTTACAAATATTTTAATCGGTTTTAGCGTCTTGAGCGTTGGTGCGTTTTTTATACAATTTGGCAATTTGTTGAGGTAATGAATACCGACGTCTTGGGAATTCCCCACCGTTAGTTACTTATATAACTTGTCTCATGCGTATGTACGAGTATGTCTCAGTCTCTTGTCAAGGCACATTTAGACAAGCAAAGCAAATTAGTTTCAGAAATGTACAGGCTCGTAAAAGTCAAAATTTTGCAAATGTTTAAAGGATTGTTTCACGACTCCCTGAATTTCAATTATGCGACCATGCGAATCGCCTTTTCTTAATCTAAACGCCTCAACAATTTGTTTTTTGCAGATGCCCCAAACAATACCAATTCGGAAGTGATATAGGGAAATTTAAGCAATAAATGCCGTCATCAAAACCTGACTGTGACAATACCTGACTAAGAACCTAAGAACACTAATTCCTGAGGTACACTTGGAGTACTGTGGCCAGTTTATTTATTTCTTAAGACACCGATCGTCAACATATAAGCTAATATGGATTTAGAATCAGTGTAGATGAGCGAATGTAGCCATTGCTACAAACTCAGTCCGACTGTTCCTTACAACATGTCATTAATAATTAGCCCAATGACAAATTAACAGCATATTGGGGAAATCGACTAGCCTATATTCGTAGTGGGAATAATCCTAAGATAACCATTGGTCAAGGAATTTCCCACAACTGACTTCCTCCATTAATGTTTCTGCCAACATAGGCTGATTCCTCAACTAAATGTACTGAAAGTAAATTTGCATTCAAAAAACTTTATTCTAAAGAATTTTTATTGAGATTAAGGCTATTAAAATGTTGACCAACAACAACAAAACTGCTTGTTGTTCCAGAATCGAGTTTTATTTGCTTATGAAACAGAAAGTCGTGTCATCAGCATATCATATTGTGCAAGTTTTCCGTGCAGCAGTAATGGCCCTATGTCATTAACATATATAAAAAAGGATATATGATTGACCCCTGTGGGATTCCATTCCTAAATAGAATCGGTTAGGAAATTTATAAGTTTGTTAGAAAATATAAGTTTGTTTCTAAGCATAGTTTCTATAGGATTATTAAAATATTCGATTTAATATTGTTTAAGAGAATGTTTAATCGAGACAATTTACCGATCCTCAGAATACAGGCCAATATTGAATGTAAATTACCGTGAATGACATTGAGCAAATACAGGCCTTGTTACATACTACAACTGACTCAGTGTAAGTCTCCATTGGGTATAGTAATTAATCAGCCAATTGTGTAAAATAGCTCACTGATAAATCAATACTTGAGGGATACTACAGTATACATTTCAATGGTTGGGATCGGATTAAGTAACATTTCAGTATAAATACGACCTAGATTTTCACAAAATTAATTTAAGACGAAATGCATTCTGTAAATAATTTAGCTAAATAATCGTCTTATTAAATTGTATAGTAATAAAGCACTACCAGTTCCTATTTTATGACACCAAATTAAAAGAACCACCTTGAATAAATTTATATATTTCAACAATTTATAACATTCAATGTGTTTTTGGTTCTGAAAACACACACACAGTCACACGTATAATATATAAATATCACTGGTTTTGCATTAAAATTATTTTTCGGTCCAAAAATACACTTTTACTTTTCTAACTAAGCAAATTCTAAATATCAAAAATTCGTAGTTCTCGTTAAAATTGGATGTCTGTCCGCCTGCCTCTGATGAAAATATATGAACATTCATCTGGCTGAGCATTTGCCCGCTCTACTAGTAGCCCTACTAGGTAGAAATGTAAATGCGAATAGATCATATCACTGTAGAGTCAACATGTTCGTAATCAATCATTATGTTCGATAGTGTCACATAATGGAAAAAATTAGTGGTAGTATAAATTGATTGTGTGCATAAAAACTATGGTAAGTTTAGAATATTAAGTATGCAGTCAGTCATATATTGACGTAGTTTTTGTTTCTTGCTTGTTTTTTATTTTATAATTTTTATACATCTACTTTTATTACAATATCACTATTGTTTGTATGATTCGATTTATTCATCCTATTATTAAGTTTTGTAGCTTAAAATGTCTGTTTATTGTTTTAGCTTATTGTAATTATGTAGCTAGTGATATATTTTGTTTAAAATATACTTATGTTAATAATTCTGGAACTGTTAAAATGTAACATTCTTGAGTATATTGATACTGTTCCTCGCTTGATGAGTAGATGATATGATCATATCATTTATTAAACGGGTCTTTCTTTCTCTTTCACTTTGAAAGCATAAGTGTAAAATGGTAGTTTCCTTGAGTAAGTAAATGGAGGATTAGTTATGGAGAATACTATAATAAACTATTTCCGGTCTAAAGACGCCATGGTGTACTCTTTGTAGAATGTACCCAGGTATTCCTCCTGTCATGCCCCTTCTTCTTTCTCTCTTTATGTTGGGATTATGAGCTGGAAACTATTTAACATAATGGTCTTACACTATTACAATCCTTTAAAAAATTACAATTTCGAGAACAAGTAAACAATAGTGCATAAGTGAAGCATATTGAAACACCAGTTTTATTTTCTGTTCGTTTTGTATTCTGTCTGTTATAAAAAAATTACCTCTCATTTTACAACAAATACAACCTAAGAGCTTAAAGTATTGTGCTGGACTACTAGTAACACTTTGTGCACCAGTCTATTCTTCGTCTATTCTTCGTCTATTCTTCGTCTACTCTTCGTCTACTCTTCGTCTATTCTTCGTCTACTCTTTGTCTATTCCTCGTCTACTCTTCGTCGATGAGACTGATAACAATGAAAATAATATCCAATCAAAAATATTTTTTAAATACTGTTTAACAGTTTTTTATTAAATTTCAAATATGCTATTATGATGAAAGATAAAAAACATTTCAAAGTTACTAAATTTTTTCGATACATTGTATGTCTCATTAATTTTCTGGAAATTATCAATCTTTATGTTTTTAATTAATTTTGCCTCAGTTTGATGTGCGATGCCATCAGTATTTACGTTGCAGTTTCGTTTGGTTCACTAGCTGGTAACATATAATAAATCAGCTGATTATATTAATGACAGCAACCAGCTGTTGGAATATGTTTTGATACCAATATGACAAGAGTAAATAACCCACTTCACATTGATGAGATAAATAACACTACGCTTTTTCTCACGATCAGAGCTGTAAATCTCATATAATTATAAGTTTTATAACATATTTATAATGTGTTCGAATAATCAATCGAATATTAAATATGAACAAGATCATTTCATAATTGAAATTCTTGTTTATGCTTGCAAATGTTGCTATGTTTTTGATCAAATTTATTTGAATAAGATAAGGTTAATCAAATAATAAAATCAAGACAGTTAAACTTTGAATCAATAGCTTAGTAATAACTTTGAAGTAAAAAATATTGAAATAACAGGTTACGTACCTATATCGTCCTCAATTCCTGTATAGTAATAAAGTGTACTATAGTTTCAACTATCAAGTAGTCATTTTCAAAACATCACGAACGTTAAATCTTCATCTTAATTGATGTCGTCAAAGAATAAATATTAACATAAAACACATTTAGCAACATTTAAACGCGATTGTACTGTCCATAGAAAACATTGTTTACCGACCTGTATAGTACAATGTTTTCTATGTACAGTACAATCGTGTTTAAATGTTGCTAAATGTGTTTTATGTTAATATTTATTCTTTGACGACATCAATTTAGATGAAGATTTAACGTTCGTGATGTTTTGAAAATGACTACTTGATAGTTGAAACTATAGTAAACTTTATTATTATAAGGAATTGAGGACGATAAGGTACGTAACCTGTTATTTCAAGTGCCAATTCCAGAAGGCTAATCATGAATAAAAAATATTGGTTAGTAATAAAAATTGAACGTTGTCATCAAGTGACGAGATAGTTAAGGTTATTTGTATATTGTCTATAGTTCGAATATAATAAACATCTGCAAACAAAATGAAAAATTAAAAAAATTAATATTTACGTAAGGGTAACTTGGGTCTTGTATTGGTTTGGTCTTGACTTTGGCTGCCTGCCCCAAACCAACCAGGGCCGCCGTCACCGACAGAACCAACGGCACAGCAAGCATGTTCCTAGGCGGGACTGATCGGTCACACTTCTGATGTGTTGTCTGACCCCTTCATAGGGCATGTGTCCTTCGACGCTCCTCAGAATCACCAGCATCTTTGTTTTTATGATAAATTACAACCATTATAGGAAAATAATTTACTTTATGTTTTAATCCCAACAGTTGATTAAAGTGAACTATCTACGCTTACAATGAAATATTTGAATATAATTAATGTGTTGGTTTAAAATTACATGAATTTTAAATATAACAAAGTTATACTCTCTAGAATGATAATGGTGAGCCCATTCCAGATGTAAGGACCCTGTTACTACAGTTAAGTTACCTTGGTTAAATAAATGGTACTCTTCAACACTTATAAAAGTTGTTCTGATAGATAAGTAGAGTAAATGTGTATGTACAAGGTATACAAATACGTCCATTTAGACGATTCATATACTAGCAATACTACAAATTTGACTCTCCAAATTCATGTTGTTAAAATTAAAACATGAACCAAGTTATGCTTGCTGTGGATATTGTAGGCGATATGTCCTATACTCAGTAGTGCGTCTACTCAATTGTTGCCATCGACGTGAACCAAATTATGCTTGTTGTGGATATTGTAGGCGATATGTCCTATACTCAGTAGTGCGTCCACTCAATTGTTGCCAATTGAGAAGTCTGGAGTGTCTATGTGAGTAATAGTTGGGGTACGGATGTTGTGTATAAAAGAGAACTGAGTGTAAGGCTTGTCAGCTGAAAATCAGACCAATACTTCGTGGTTCGGATTCTCCGTAAAGCTGTAGGTCTCTTGTTTGCCCTGGCTACTCGACTATGGAATCGCTCTTTCTAAGAAGCCTCTTGCATTGTTACCTTATTTAGTAACAATGACTACAATCGGCGTCTAAATATTGAATAATAAACTCCTGTATGTGATAACTGTTACGGGCTCAAGATACTCCCTAATCATCAGATTACAGGATCACTTCCTCAGGACGAAGGCCAAAGGACGTCCCATGTCGGTGTCTCAACGGCCTTTCTCAGGTACAATAACCTCAACACCTTCACCAGAAATAATTAGGAAACTGCAATGTTCCACTTACTCTGTCCTTGAGCATCGTAACGTAACACTTTTTGGGTAGTATGTAATACAGGCCAATTAGAAATAAAAGTCGGTGAGGAATATGTACACAGCTTAGTTATTTATTTAAATACTAAATTAACTTATTACATACACATATAGGTAGATAATATTTGGAGATTTTCAATTCTTTAAATGTTTAGGAAACAAACACAACGTTTCGACAGGTATTGCAAACTCCTGTCGTCTTCAGGTGTACATACTAACTTAGCATAGAGCAAAAATATAAATTTTCTTATTACTGTTATGAAAGTAAAATGTTCTTGAAAAAACTATCACACATAACATAATATAAAATATAAACTACAAAAGATATGTAAAATATGAAATCGTTCAACAAAACACAATTTCATATTCAGCATTTCTTTTGTACTTCACATTGTGTTTTACATTTTGTATGATTATGTTATGTGTGATAGTTTGTTTAAGAACATTTTACTTTCATAACATTAAAAAAATAATAGTTTTAGATGTTAGGCTAAGTTAGTAAATACAGCTGAAGACGACAGGAGTTTGTTATACCTGTCGAAATAACGATCAAACAACACGTACACAACACATTCATTGTTAGTTATTTGCAGATAATGATTTTTTTAACTCGTCTAAATAAATTTAAACCTAAAGCACAAAGTAATTGTGTCTAAGTGTTTAAATATTAATCTCCCGTCACAGAGCTAAATTGAGGTTTCTTATCCATTCAACGCCTGCTTCTCTGATTGAATGAAACCAGCCAATCATCCCTGAAAAGTACGCAATGGGCAGTCATTGACTATTTGATCCTCAGCTTGAACTACGACACCGCAATCACATGACTGATCATTTACATTCACTAATTATATTTTCAGTAGTTGTATCTTCCCACACCTGTAACAAAACGGCTCAACATAGACTATTCCTTACGTGGAAGGTTCATTCCACTGATGACGGTAGCAGGGTCTGATTCCAGAAACTTGTTTGGACCGTCAAACATAGCCCAAGTTAACGCCCAGTTTGTTTTGTAAAAATTTGGTTTGAGATTAACTGGGAAGCTAGTCTCAAGAGGAGGTGGGTTTCTAGATTTAAGTCACCCTGCAAGTTGTGGAATATCTTGCAAAATGCAGAAATTCGGAGTAGATAGGATATTTTAAACTCTCTTAGAAGTGCCTCTTTGCGTCTTATACCTGGAGGAGCTATGTTGAACATTCATAGTTTTATATTCTGTTCAGTTATAAAACTATCATAACAAAAGCCGTGGTAGAAGGGGGTTGCAGTGAAGGAGCCGCTGATAGCCCTTATCACCCTGTTTAGTTGTATACCAACCTCTCTTATCTTATATGTGTACTAATAAGTCATGCGGGAATACAATGTTCAGCAGTGGAATAAACCAGAAACACAATCTGTACTACAGTACGCAGAACGTGTGCGTTTGATCCACAAGATGATCCAGCTAGTTGCTGCACAATGAAATGAAGTTAAAAATGACTTTACTGTACAAATAATTTGTGAGGTTAGGACTAAAAATTCCTCTCTTACACCTAACCACAAAATGTTAGTCTTATGTTAGTTCTGGTTCTTACTTTAGCTACTGTTTTCTGTAGGTGTATATTAACCATGGCACCACTGTTTAAAATTAAAATGCGAACTCAAAAATCGTTATCGTCACTATATTACCTTCTTTCTGTAAAATTTTGTCATGTAATATCATAATAATGATTGTTATTATACAGAGTGGGTAAAACGTCTCGCACCATCCTTGTGTTTTTTTTTTTTTTTTTTTTTTTTTTTTTTTTATAATAAACAAGATGGGAATTAGAGTCTTTTACAATCTCTTTAGGTATTGAGTAGCTACTTTAAGGTACAATTGGTAATCATCTCACTCTAATAGGGGACGTACTATCAAGGGTATTATCAATATTCTTAATTAAAGCCTATGGCTTGTGATAATCATTTTAAATGGTATAGATTAACAAACCGGATGCCATAAATCTCATCTATATGGAGTCACCCTATCATAAATTAGAGCAATTTGAAAGTTTAAATTTTTAATATTTAAAGTGCTCTATTTTCTGATAGAGTGGTCCCTCAGAGATATGGTCTGTGGCATTCAAATCAGTAAAATACGACCATTAAAAGGATGTATTACCAGACTTAGGATTCTTAAAGAAATATTGCTGGTTTCCATAACTGATAGAAGAATGATTTCTTCCACTGAATTTTATACCTAATGCTACATATCTTTAAAGGTCATATGTTACTGATTTTAATGCCACAAACTGCATCTCTGAGGGACCTTTCTATCATAAAATAGAGCACTTTGAATATTAAAAATTTAAATTTTCCAATTGATTTAATTCCTGATAGAGTGACTCCATAGAGAGGAGATTTGCGGCGTTGTACTCTACTAATAAAGACCTTTAATTTGATGTACTATTTGACCTATGCTCTCATTTAAAAATTTCTTCTGACTCCTTGCAGGCCATCCCCCTGAACATGAAAAAACTGTAGTTACTTCAATAAATATATTTAAAGATGTAGTTATGATTTAACAAGTTTTATTTCTTTACCTGTAATCGTTCGAAAATTATTAAGGTAGTGTAGGACTTTTTCCCACCCCGTATATAAATTGTGATAGTCATTTTTTAAATGGTTTATTAATTACAATTAGATTTGTCCTTAGCAGGTTATTGTAATTTAATATACAATTTGTTGAATAACTAAATGATAGGGTTGACAATAAGTGCAGTGGACATTTGTCTAAATACTGGCTAATTAAATGCATGGGGAGGTTTTACAACCAACGACGATCCTATTCATAAAGTATTCATATTTTATATTATTATTATTTTCTATTATTCCCTAATAATTTATACCTTAATTTTTAAGTGAGCGAATGAACTTGAATCTCCTCATGATTTTCTCGTCTTTTATTTGTTTTCCTTTCTTCTCAAACTCTCTGCGTTTACTTTTCCATCTTTCGTTATTCTGTCCGCTTCTATCCTCTGTTTTTTACGGTAACTTCTTCTTCAAATTTGTGTTTTGTTATTTTACCGTTCATTTACAGCCAATTTTGCAGCTGTTATTTCTAATACAGTTGTACAATATTAGAAACTTCCCTAATTGTACTTACTATACACCAGGATAACTTAATTTTAAAATGAAAAATTTCCTTAAGATTTAAATTTTAATATTTTACACTTGGATTATCACTATCTATACCTATAAAAGGCAAATTCCACTAACTCACTCACTCATTGTTGTAATTAAAAAAGCCCTAAGCCTACGAGGCAGAAATTTTTTAGAATCAAATGTGTTGTAGATATGCAATAAGAGAGGATTTTGAAAAATTCTTTGTAAATCGAAGATGGCAGCCTTTTTAGTCCCAAAAATTGTAAATGTCAAAAACAGCGTTTCTCTAATTGGACTGTAGCGGCTAAATGAACGGTTCTACAGCAAAACTATCAACATTTTCTGTATCCGATTTGAGACGATCTACAACTTTGGCCCTGTGACTTTTTGCTCTATCTCACCTCCTTCATCCTTAGGTAGAGCTAGATTTTCAATTTGTGCATGTAAATCAAATTGGTTAATTACGGCCTCTAAGATTAGACTTACAGATTATTCTAAACTGTGAAACTTTGTTATCTAGGAGAACATACTGTATTCAATGGGAAAATATACAATTAAATCTGAACACATGTATAGCCAGGTCATAGGACATGGCTAGAAACACGATATTTTACAGAGTCAATTACCGTATTTTGCGCCCTCTAAAAGTAGAGTTACAGATTTCTTTAGACTTTTGAAACTTTTTTATTTAAGAGAACAAACTGATTTTAATCGAAAAATGTACAGTAAATTTGACCAAATGCATAGCCAGTTCACAGGACATGGCTAAATATGGTGAGAAACCCGATATTTCACTGATTCAGAGTCAACTACAGTAATTTGTGCCCTCTAAAAGTAGGCTTACAGACTTTTTGTAGCCTTAACTTGTAAAATCAAAAATAATTGAGTAAAGTAGTAAATTATACATTATATCATCTGTTCTAAATTGAGTAAAGTAGTAAATTATACATTATATCATCTGTTCTAAATTGGATATTAGATTAAATAGTCAAACTCAATATTATGACCGGCGGGCGGGTACGGCTAGTGTGTCTCTATACAGTACTTCCGTTGGGACAAATTTTATTGTAGCATTGTAAATTATAATTTACACAAAATAAAACAACCTGATATTAGTTACTTTTATTGATGATAAGTTTGGCAGACGTAACACAGGTGAGTTCCTTAAATACCTTCATAAATCTACATAAATTGAATTACTTAGTTATGAAATACCGCACGTAATGAATCCATTTATCATAAAAACTAATTCTTCTGTATCAATATAACTGAAGTATTGTTGCGTTAATTATACTAAACATGAAGCATATAGGTTATGTTTTTGTTAATAATACAATGACAAGAGTAACTATCAATATTTTTCAATTAATCTGAATTGTTTTTGAATGGACATAGTAATATCAATTTCCTAACCATTCAAACAGAAGCTTGCTTTTGTCGTAATAAAAAAGTATTTAAATTTTAATATAATTAAAAAAACTTGGTAAAAGATCCGAAACGTTACTCTTTGTATGTTTGAAGCCCTTAAGATGACTTCCAACTATTCAAGAAAAAAATTAATTTTAGATTTGAATTATTTTAAATAAAATTATTGCACGCTCTAGTAAAAAACATATAAACTCTAGTAACGAACTAAACCGAGAGAATCATCCTGTTCTTTTGTTGATTGTGGAATCAGTACGAAACAAAACCACTATTATCACGTAAAAGTTGTGGGCTTCACCATAGAGAAGTTGGAAGAAAAGAAGTCGCATCCAATATTGCTCTGAATGTGTGTCGAGTAGTTATTTCTCTAGTTTACCATGCGATGGCAGGGCTAATACCTTTTCAGTCCCTCCATCATTTCCCCAAAATCCTCGAAGATAAACTTTTAGTTATTACTACTACAGATGTATAACGAATTGCATCAGTTATGATCTATTTATGACTGTCACTGAGGCGTTTTCCTGTTGCCATAAGAAAGCTACCTCTATTTATTTTTTCTCTGTAGCTTCACATCTTGTTTTGAACACAAAAATATGAGTGATGACTACGCAGATGGTCTGCGATACTTTTAGATATTGTAACATGTCTGTGTGTGTGTGTCGTGTCTGTGATGAGCTAAATTAAATTATATTTTTGCAACCTTGTTTGTATAAACCCATCTGCAAAGTCGGGTCTTTGTAAACATTTGAGCACGTGATAGTTAATTCTCAAGAGCTCCTTTACCATATGCAATATCAACGTTATACTGTACGCAACTTGCTTGACAATTCAGTGCAGGCGTTGGTTAAATTTACGAACTCTAAATAACATTTTACCAACTGTTAATTCTTTCGTTTATCTTTCGTTTTCTATTAATTTTCATAACATTTATTCTTACGTTTTTATTGGTAACAAAAAGTTGATTACCATTGTGTTACCAATAAAAAAAAAGATATTTTTTAATAACACGTATCGAGAATATCTTTTCTATGTGCAATAGTACCAACACTTATTTTGGTTTTAAATTCTGTTAACATTTATATTTTGTTGTGTATAATTTTATGATTTTTGCACATTTAAATTTTTACAACAATTAATTGAATTTGAATGTACAACATAATAACATATACATGTACATAACATATACAGTACATATACATGTACATTAATTGAATTTGAATGTACAACATAATAACAATATATTATGTACTCGTAGTTCAACCCACCTCTATCATCATTGGTAAATAATTGCATTTTAAAACCCTACAAAAGAATAGACTGGAAGTATTATATCCGCTATCTTCCAATACCATAAGAAAGGGTTCTATACGCGATTTAGTGAATCTCCCACGTGACATGAGCGGCGCATAAATTATGTGCACCCAAGTTTGAGGGTTGTTTTCTAAGAAACTAAGAAGCCTATGAAAACTCCAATCATACCTTTGTTTTCTTTGTTTAATTGTGCGTTATGACCTACAAATTTAAAAATATTATTATAAGTTCTAATAATTTTGATCTTAGAACTAAAAAAGTACTTTAACTAGTTTCCGCTGTACATCAAGTTTACGCCGTTATTACTAAAACCCCGTTCAAGTAGCACATTTATATTTTATTATGTGGTTGATAGGAATATTTCCTATAAGGTTTATAAATTATTTAATTTTATTTTTTCAAGAAAAAAGGTTCTTATCAATTACACGAAACATCTTTTTCTTGGCTTTTAGAGATAAAAAAAATAATTATTTGAAGGGTACAGGGAATAAAGAGGCTAGGTCCATGGTGCATAGCTCGTTCTTTCCGTTGATAGAAGATACTGCTGTTTATTTATCTTTTTGGAATGTTATAAAAAATGTAAAAATATATTTTTAAAACAATCAATTATTTTAGGATATATCTACAATCAAATTAGTTTTTTTTTAAATATATTATGTTCAAATGGATAATCGTAATAGCGTTTTCAAACTAATAACTAATTTCCTGAAAAGTTTGTCTAACGTGACTTACCTCCTTTATCCCTTGTGCCCTTCATTTGGCCTTGTTGTAATCCTTATTACATACATAGTTACGATACATAATTTTCATATGTGTAAGTAAATGCAGGGATTTTAAATCAATTTAAAATACATTTACACTGATATATTTAATTTTAATTAAATATATATAAAATCACACATTTACTTACATATATGAACATTTTTATGTATCGTAACTATACATGTAAAAAGAATTACAACAAGACCAAATAATTAATTTTACGACCTCTAGAAGTCAAGAAAACAATGTTTCATATAATTAATAAGAACTTTTTTTCTTGAAAACAAAATTATACAGTATAATTTATAAAACTTATAGTAAATATTCCTATCAACCACGTATTAAAGTATAAATGCGCTACATGAACGGGATTTTCTAGTATATCGGTGCAAATTTAGAAAACTAGTTAAAATTCCGGACTTTTTTGTTCCAAGTAAGATCAAAATTATTAGAACTTATAATAAAATTGTTTAATTTATATGCCATAACGCATAATTAATCAAAGAAAACAATTGTAGTTTTCATAGGCCTCTTACTTTCTTAGAAAATAACCTTCAAACTCAGGTGCACATAATTTGCGCTGACAGTGGGTTTTGAGTAAAGGTCTATCGTCCTGTGTCGTCAACTGCACACTAAATCTGGCAATCTATAACAATAAATAAATAACGAGAAGAAATAATATAGAAGGCGTTATAAAATTGACTATCATAAAATGTATTCTCACACACAAATGCATATATTCAACAAGCAGGTCATTAGACAGGTGTGGGTAAAGCACAGAAACATTACAACCAATAAGGCCGTCAAAGCATTGCCATGGCTAATATCGTCACGACATTGCTATTAGTATTACCAACATCCTCGTAGTCCCGGAACTTGCTATAGGAGCGATCTGAAGTCAAGTTGGGAGTTTCAGTAAATGAATTATAGAACCTGTTCAGTGATTATTAGAACCTGTTCATTTATTTGTATAGGGGGAATTAACTGCATCAACAATACTAATATTGTTTTTATTCAGTTTTTTCTGTTTGCGTATATCTTTGACGACGTATTTCCAATTAATTTTTTGAATTATTCAATAACGAAACCCCTGCTCGCCCCTGCGGTTGGGTATCTGATGTATTTCCTACTGTCGACTACTGGTCTGTGAGGAGATTACCCCTAAGTACTACTTGCAGTTAGACGTAACCTAGCTGTTACTTATTTGTAGAATTAATTATATGTTTGTAAAAACAATAACTAACGAAAAACAACCTATTGATATAAATGAATATACGTGAGGTGTTTTGATTTCTTCAATTATTTGTAGTCGTATGTTCAAACTGACACATGTTCATGTTGAGGTCACGCAATCCAGTTAGTGGGGCCTATTAGAGGCTGCCTAACACGTGTTTATGTTGAGGTCACGCAATCCAGTTAGTAGGGCCTAACTGCCCTTGTTGTTAGTAGGCAGCATTGGAGGCTGCCTAACACGTGATTATGTTGAGATCACGCAATCCAGTTAGTAGGGCCTAACTGCCCTTGTTGTTAGTAGGCAGCATTGGAGGCTGCCTAACACGTGTTTATGTTGAGATCACGCAATCCAGTTAGTAGGGCCTAACTGCCCTTGTTGTTAGTAGGCAGCATTGGAGGCTGCCTAACACGTGTTTATGTTGAGATCACGCAATCCAGTTAGTAGGGCCTATTGGAGGCTGCCTAACACATGTTCATGTTGAGGTCACGCAATCCAGTTAGTAGGGCCTATTGGAGGCTGCCTAACACGTGTTTATGTTGAGGTCACGCAATCCAGTTAGTAGGGCCTAACTGCCCTTGTTGTTAGTAGGCAGCATTGGAGGCTGCCTAACACGTGTTTATGTTGAGATCACGCAATCCAGTTAGTAGGGCCTATTGGAGGCTGCCTAACACATGTTCATGTTGAGGTCACGCAATCCAGTTAGTAGGGCCTATTGGAGGCTGCCTAACACGTGTTTATGTTGAGATCACGCAATCCAGCTAGTAGGGCCTAACTGCCCTTGTTGTTAGTAGGCAGCATTGGAGGCTGCCTAACACGTGTTTATGTTGAGATCACGCAATCCAGTTAGTAGGGCCTATTGGAGGCTGCCTAACACATGTTCATGTTGAGGTCACGCAATCCAGTTAGTAGGGCCTATTGGAGGCTGCCTAACACGTGTTTATGTTGAGGTCACGCAATCCAGTTAGTAGGGCCTATTGGAGGCTGCCTAACACATGTTTATGTTGAGATCACGCAATCCAGTTAGTAGGGCCTATTGCAGGCTGCCTAACACATGTTCATGTTGAGGTCACGCAATCCAGTTAGTAGGGCCTATTGGAGGCTGCCTAACACGTGTTTATGTTGAGGTCACGCAATCCAGTTAGTAGGGCCTATTGGAGGCTGCCTAACACGTGTTTATGTTGAGATCACGCAATCCAGTTAGTAGGGCCTATTGGAGGCTGCCTAACACATGTTCATGTTGAGGTCACGCAATCCAGTTAGTAGGGCCTATTGGAGGCTGCCTAACACGTGTTTATGTTGAGGTCACGCAATCCAGTTAGTAGGGCCTAACTGCCCTTGTTGTTAGTAGGCAGCATTGGAGGCTGCCTAACACGTGTTTATGTTGAGATCACGCAATCCAGTTAGTAGGGCCTATTGGAGGCTGCCTAACACATGTTCATGTTGAGGTCACGCAATCCAGTTAGTAGGGCCTATTGGAGGCTGCCTAACACGTGTTTATGTTGAGATCACGCAATCCAGTTAGTAGGGCCTAACTGCCCTTGTTGTTAGTAGGCAGCATTGGAGGCTGCCTAACACGTGTTTATGTTGAGATCACGCAATCCAGTTAGTAGGGCCTATTGGAGGCTGCCTAACACATGTTCATGTTGAGGTCACGCAATCCAGTTAGTAGGGCCTATTGGAGGCTGCCTAACACGTGTTTATGTTGAGGTCACGCAATCCAGTTAGTAGGGCCTATTGGAGGCTGCCTAACACATGTTCATGTTGAGGTCACGCAATCCAGTTAGTAGGGCCTATTGGAGGCTGCCTAACTCGTGTTTATGCTGAGATCACGCAATCCAGTTAGTAGGGCCTATTGGAGGCTGCCTTCTCTATAAAAGGCGCAGATAACTAGTTGAGTAATCTAATACGTTAGTGATAACGTATAGAAGATAGGCTAAATAAATTACAGAAAATACAACTTAATTGAACATGATAAAGTAAATGTTATTATTTTAATAAGTATATAAATTTAAATAATAGGATACTACAGACCTATTAGTTTATATTCATTAGAAGATGTTATTCTTTTGTTTATAATATGGATTATATATACAGTACAAGTAAACGTCACACAACACAAATTTACTACAATATAAGCACAAAATGCACAGTTATATTACAATACAAGCACAAAATGCACAAATATTATGGTGATCGATTTCGGTGAACCACGCTCACCTTCCTCAGACCAGAGGGATTCACAAAAGAATGCTAATTAAAAAACTATTTAATATGGATTAAGCCTACTATTCATAATTCCCCGTGTCTTTTTTTAGAATTTATAGATATTTTTAAGATTAATATTTTTAAGATTAAGCAGAATAAATTTGGCATTATGAAACGATCAAGTATAAAATAAGTACAACTAATTATTGTAAACGGTAAGTTTGATAATTCAAAAATAAAATAATTACTAAACATAAAATAGTGATCTCAGAATCGGATACGAAAGAGTCTTCAACGAATCAAAACTTAATTCAGTTGATTTGATAAAGGTTTTTTTTCTTTAATTATAAAAGATAATTTTGCTGTAAGGATATACAGTATGACAACAACTGCGCTAGACGGAGTAGTGTTCTACTTGCTGTCAGGAATTGTGATCAACTGCACCAAAGAATAAGTACGACTATAACTGCGCTAGACGAAGTAGTGTTCTACTTGCTGTCAGGAAGTGCGATCAACTGCACCAAAGAAGTACGACGACAACTGCGCTAGACGGAGTAGTGTTCTATTTGCTGCCAGGAAGTGCGATCAACTGCACCAAAGAAGTACGACGACAACTGCGCTAGACGGAGTAGTGTTCTACTTGATGTTAGTTAGTGCGATCAACTCGCACCAAAGAATAAGTACGACAACAACTGCGCTAGACGAAGTAGTGTTCTACTTGCTGTTAGGAAGTGCGATCAACTGCACCAAAGAAGTACGACGACAACTGCGCTAGACGGAGTAGTGTTCTACTTGCTGCCAGGAAGTGCGATCAACTGCACCAAAGAAGTACGACGACAACTGCGCTAGACGGATTAGTGTTCTACTTACTGTCAGGAAGTGTGATCAACTGCACCAAAGAAGAAGTATGACATCAACTGGGATTGAGGAGTGGTGTTCTAGAGGGTCTGAGATAAACTACATCGACCTGAGCAATAAATAAATAAACATATAAGTGTATAAACGTATCTAGAGTCGATAAAGCCAAGAACAAAAGTGTTGAGTATCGGCTTATCACAGGTCCTTAATTCACGAAGATGCAAAATTACAACAGGTCTATGCTGCATGTACTGCCTGGACACAAAGTAGTGCGGTGTTTATTTTCATAGCGGCCAGTTTAAGTTAAAAATATACATAATAAATTATAAATATGTGTAGTCCTAACTGTGAATGCTAATTATTCTTCATAAAATTATGTTTTAAGGCTATTCTTTGCATGTTAAATAATTGTAAAACTCTTTTAACATTTTAATATTACCATATTTAGTCTTTAAGATTTTTATGTTTTAAAACACATGACTAAAAACTTCTATAGAATAAGATAATAAGCCTAACACCCCTTAAGTTTATAACTCTTACATCTGTATATCACTTGTGGAGTACATTATTGTGCAATAATCCCTTTTTTAGTACAACAATAAACTGACCATAAGTCATAATTTACACAGCATGACTTCTTTACTATGAAATATATTTAAGTGGAAATAAGTTATTTATTGACTATTTAGTATACTTTTCATTACTTTGAATGATTTATTGGTTTTGTTAGTTACTATTGTTTTATTTTATTTTAAATTCTGTATAGATAGGAAAAAATAATTAACTTTTACTGGAGAGACTAATTTGAAGAATTAAAATTTGTCCGTGGAAATTTAATTCGACGAAAACAGGTGAAATGGGTCTGAGCGAATATGCGACAGCCTTGTCTCTAGAGATATATACGTTTAATGAGAGGCCTTATTTTTCATGGTGGTAAATTCTTACAAAAATAGTTTAGGTCACCTTGTAAAACTGATGGGTGGGTGGATCATATTTCCACAATTATATTAAATCTGTGTCATATATTTGACTACTTGCCAAATTATGCTAATCTAAGCTAGACATCGCTAAAAGTTCTTGGTAACTTAATATTAAACCTTTGAAAATTCATCGACAATCTGTCTGAATTTTTAAACTTTTAATCATTTATAAATTAAACACCCATGAATAATTAAGTCAAAAATTATATAGTTAAGTATATAAAAAATATAATTAAGTATATAATCAAAAATTATGATATACTTAACAATTGTACTTCACAGCTCGAACTAAAAATAATTCTTCACTTGTACTTGGATTTTACGTTTTTATAATCTTATTATTATAAAATAACAGTTTATTATTTGGTAATAGCACTATTTAGAAATTGATTGAATTGTCCATTAATTGGAACCAGTGAATTCCAATTAATTATATTATCAATAGTTTAGTGGTTTTCCATTCGATTTTGTTCATTCACACATTAGAAGACAAGTACCTGACGTAACAGTTTTTGTAAAATAATTAACTAATTGTTTTGAGTTACTTTCTAAAAATCGTGTGAAAACTTTCAATCGGTGTATAAGTCTTGATCAAACTTACATGACAGTATCGCAATTTTTCCTAGTTTAAATATGTCCTCTAAATAAAATGTCAAAACTTTCTTAGCATTTTTCTCGTTTTTAGATTTTAAAAAGAACTTGTAAGTTTGCTGTAACTTTCTTTCTAAAGTTTAAATATACATAAAAACTCGGAGACTCGGAGAAATATACATACATGCTCTGTACACAATAAATAATACATACAAACCCCTTTACTTACTTATCTCTGGAAGTGAAGAACTTAATATAGCTCAACAAATGACGGTTATTCCCTACATTTTCCAAAGAAATTACGTAGAATTATTGTATATAGCAAATAACAGCTGGACGATTACTCAACAACCTTTAGTGAACTTTTTTTTCTTTCATTAACTCAGTAGCATATGTATACTGATTAGTTGTTTGAACATTACTTTTTCAATACAAGGTGTAAACATTTGTCAGATGAGATTTATATGAGAATAATGGTTGTTAATTACGAAATAATAGTTTTTCTCTTTAGAGTGGTTTGCATTGGAGACGAATTTAATGTGTACATTACATTTATGTTAATGCTCATATTAATGTTTATGCCATAAACAGCAGAGCTAAGTTTGTACAATATTAATGAAAACGTGTGTTTAAATGAATGCATGAAAATCGCGCCCTGTGTAAATCGCGCCCCATCAAAAATCTGGGTAAATCGCGCCCTGTCTACCTGAACCACTGAATCACGGGCCGCGAGCGTCACTTGACAGCCGTTTCATAAGAGGAATGACCGGGAATGGCCCACCTCCCGGTTTATCCCTGGTAGCTTTCTCTTTAGTCTTTTAACCTAACCTAACCTAACCTATGAATGGATAAAGTGCGAAGGGTTAATATTGTGCTAATTGACGTTGACGAGAGTTGACGTGACGGCGCATGGGGCGCGATTTTCACAGGGCGCGATTTACAGAGGGCGCGATTTACAGGTTACCGTTTAAATATTGAAAATTGGATTTTAATGTCAAATAAATTACTCTAATAATTTATAACCTTTTATTTTTCAATAGAGTCCATAGTCGTTATTCTACGAAGTAAGTGAACGGAATATATGAAAAGGTAAATAAACATGCGACCGTAAAGACATAACATGTTTTAATAATATTCATATAAACTAATAACAACAAATAACGACTAAATTGAGGTACTCATATACATACAATTACTATCTACAAAAAATTAGCAAACAAATAGAATAATGTTCATGGTATCTCTTCAATCGTCATAGGAGCTAACAGGTTGAGGGATGGGAGGGTTAAAGGACAGGTACGAGGGCGTAGTGGGATCACAGGACGAGGAGTTACTTTAGAATCACTTCATCGTAAGGTACTTTCTGAGCGATGTTGTTGACGATCATGAAAACTACTCTGCTCACAGTCTCTCCTATGGCAGGACTGAACTCCTTCAGAACTTCCCGCCAGTTTTCGTTTAAGAAGGTATTCATCTGTTTCCCTGCATAATCAAAAGTAAGCATGAATTTTGGTACTTATGGTAGAATACATTTTGTAACTAATGGGTAAACATCATAAAAAATACAAAATTTAACACAATAATCATGAAAACAGATTTTAAATATTCAATTAAACCAGTATCATTACATTATTCGTGATGCAGTTTTAATTAACGCAAGTTCTCCCTTATTTCTTGATCAATTTTAACGAGTGAGGTATCAAAGGATTTGTAGCTATGCAATCAGGTCTTCATTGTTCAATATATTTACCTGAAGGGCAGAGAATTCCCTCAAAGTAGGCTAAGCTTTTCGGCCAAAAGAATAACATGGACAGAGATTTAAACTATTCAAAAATTAACAGCTGTTTAGTTGTAAAAATTATATTTATGAAATTTTAACAGCAGTTTGATAGATTTTACATAATACGAGCTACTATTTGAAGTTATACTTCTTTGCGCCCGTTAGACACTTTGGGATGGGATGTTGGTCGAGAAACCGCGTCACGCTGAAAAGTAAGAACAAATTTTTAAGAACTATCGATTAATCGATTGTTAATCGAAGAAATTTAATCGAAGAAATTACTGATAATGATAATATAGGTGTATAATATAATAATGAAGTCACGTATAATATATTGAAGATAAATATATTGAATAATATTGAAAAATGTCTTATATTTCATTTATATATCCTGTCTGTTTGTGTGCGTGAGTGGGTGTATGAGAATGGCCAAAGAAGTATAACTTCCACCGTGTGGTCCGACG
The DNA here is from genome assembly GCA_035578905.1 of Stictocephala bisonia. Lineage (NCBI taxonomy): Eukaryota > Metazoa > Arthropoda > Insecta > Hemiptera > Membracidae > Stictocephala > Stictocephala bisonia. The sequence continues at coordinate 526,332 of JAQJVL010000416.1, read as the reverse complement.
CACACCCAAATTTTTTTTTTCAGTTAAAAGTTACATGCCGAGGCCAAAGGCCGATGAGTCACGAGCACAGCGCGGGAAGTGGTCGGCGCACGAAGCGCGCAGGAGTGTCCTCTAGTATAACTAATTAGTTAGGTCTTAGTTTTTGGATTTTCTAAAAGAAACCAAGTTGATTCCAGTTTTTCAGCTAAAACTAAAACAAGGTTGTTAGTCATCAAGGGCAGAAACTTTAAGAATTAGTTAATAGTTATTGAGGTCTTATTTAACCAGGTGACGTTAGAGTTTCTTTCCTCCTTAAAATTTAACCTGAAAGTGGAATGGAATCTATTTTATAACACAGTTTCTTGCTTATATCCAATCGTATGTAAATTCTTAGAAATAATATTTTCTTTAATTTATACTTTAATCTACATAATCTACTTTATTTTACTTTATTCTAAAGAGTTCCCATTTAGGGTATACATTTTACTCACCGAGTGTTTTGTCTCCATTAAACAAGTTGGTTAGATCAACATGGAATTTCTCCGCTTTGAAATCCAGTTTAGGGTTCTTCATCTGGATGTACTCCTTGTTTCCCTTGCCCTTGTGCAGGTCGAAATCAAACTTGTAATTCAGAATAAGATCCCCTAAAAATGTTCAATGTAAATTTAGGTTCAACTTTTCAAAACACCTTGATATTCCATACAACATGTAATATCAGTAGGGAACGTTAGATGGGAGAGAGGATGTTTCGAGAGACGGGAAATTTGGATAGGAAGGAGGACTTGTCTAGAGATGTGAACGTTGGGTGTAAGAGAGGGTCTTTCAACAGTCGGGAACGTTGGGTAGAAGAGAGGATGTTTTGAGAGACAAGAACGTTGGATAGGTCGATGGGTAAAGTATTTGCCAATATCAGGGCCAAAACATCAGTCTTGGTGTTTAAAGACGTGTGTTACTCTCTTATAGCAAACTGGTCTATGGGAAAGCGACCATAGGAGCTTTTCCTAGAATATGATTGAATGTTCCATTTTCAAAACAGAACTTTACTTGGTGCTTACCAAAATAAATAAGGCTCATTTGGGCAATTTATTTTTAATGCTACAATGTACATCAGTGAAGTAAACATATTTTAAACAGTAATAATATAACAAGTAAAAAAGGCATAACATTGTAAATAAAAAAGGGGTTTCTTTTACGTTGTAACAGTTCTTGGTTTCCTAAAGAAATATTTAATACTATTTCAACTTACTCTCACCATAATTTATTTTTTAGTATGGCTCCACATTGACACCTTAACTCTTGTCTAATTATTTTACCGTCTTCAAATTGCGGTCAATACCACCTAACGTGTAAGTGTGGGTATATCTAGTAAATTAACTAATAGTAAAGTTCCTCATCCCCCTCCGTCTTTGACCATGGCATCTCCCATCGTAGATTCGTCAAAGCAACCCTTCACCCAAAGTAACATTAAGGGCCAACTACCTTTATGTGTTTTATTCATCGCTATGAATGTATTGATAAGGTTAAAAACATTCATCAGCTGATTTGTTTTAATCAACAGATGTTGTATTGGTGTGCAACTACTGTAACTTTTGGCCACGGATTTATTTGGTAGGAGTAGATTGCATGAGAGTGGTTAACATATTTTCTCGTTATTTATCAACAATTTAAAACAAATGAGTTACTAAAATAATTTTCTTTTCAGATACTATATTTCATGTTTTTTCATTATATTTTCCCTTTTTTTGTCAAATTTTTTAAACCGATAGATTTTTTGTCTTCCAGCCAAAAGGTATATCCCAACAATACATTCCACATATAGTTTTTTTCTGAATTAAACACAAATGAAGCGTGATAAACCATAGTTTTAGATAACCTTTTGTTAATTGTGGCATGTTCTTCCTTATCATAAAATGTTTAATTAAACACCATTTATGTATACATGACATATTAGAAGCCATACAGACCTAGGGTCACATGGATATCTCCGTCGCCTTTGATGGGTAGTATGAGGACCTTACCATCAACCTTGTACTTGCCCGTCACAGAGAGAGTGGGGATAGAAGCCTTCACCTCAAAGTGCCTGCCCTTCAGGTCGATCCTTCACACAACATTTGCGAACATTAACAATGGTTTAAATTTTACATAATGAACAAATATTTCATTACAAAATAAATTAGTAAATGGAGTGTGATGAGTGATGATGAGTGCATGCAATCTTTTATTGAAGCAATGAGTTTTCCCCATGAGGAATTTCCTCATTAAAATTCCTTCTAGTGCTGCTTAAAAATGCACATTAATTTATTTATAATCGAACTATTACCATGCAAGTCGCATTTTAACGTATTGCCCGTTGACTATAAATCGATATATCGAGCCCAATGAAATAGAAAGTGGAGTGTAGTGGAAGAATTAAACACAATCCATCGAGTTGTTCATATATTCTAAAAATGGTTTTAACATTCCTCTATCGAAAAATAAATATACAATTGACTATTGCCGAGTTTTCCAACCAACCTACCTCTAAATACAGTGATTTATTTCTTAAAACACGTTTTAAACCTACGTCTTCACTTGTTGAAACTCAAAATAAAAATCATAAAATTTGTCTATGTTTTCAAATTGTATTTCCTGAATAAAATATTTTTAAGTGTGTTGCATTTTAATAAAAAGTAATTATTGATTTTAAAACGTATACAAATACTTGATATAGTGTTGAACCCATTATTATTATTTTTAACTGAAATGCTAGACAATACGGAGACATACGAGGACGATTCGTAAGGTAGGGTTCAAGGTGCAGAATAGGCTGTAAATGGAGTAAAAACAAGCATTATTTTTATATGAAATTAATCTAAACATACTATTTAATTAAAATTTAGTTTTTATATTTGTACGTAATTCAATTAATTTATAAAGATATTATAACTACACCTAATTTAATTAGATATTACAAAAAAGACTTAGATTATTTTTTTTTTATAAAAAGATTAAATGGAAGTTTTTGGGAGTCCAGCTTGATTTATTAACTTCAATCTGTATGTATCATTTTAAGAATATATTTTATTACTTTGTACATGCTCTATTGTAGTTAACATAATTATAGTAAAACAATATGAGACAAAACACACCTTCGTCAACTTATTTCAATATAGTAGACTTTCAAACGTGTATTTTTTTACAATTTTATTTCAAAATTGAAAATATTGATATATTTCAATCAGAGGTGGGACACTATATTGATTTTGATGTTTTTGACTCCTCGCATATAACTTCTCGGTTTGAATGAAAAATGGTAAACTATTTATTAACTTAAGATCTTTGGTTTGTGCACGTTGTAACATAAATTCACCAGGAGTATATAAAGTATTCATTTCTACATAATTTATATTCAAATTACGAATCAAAGTATTCACCTTACAGTGTTAAAACACAAAGGCAGATTCAAGTAAACATGGAGTCCGTAAAAGGCTACTTTTCATTTTCGAAGTCCATTGTATGCCTTCAATAAGAAAATGTATATCTATACATCTAGTTGTGATGACATTTATTCTTTATTATTACACTTTCAGAGTCGTAACTTCTTCTATGATTGAAAACAATAAGTTGACGGCTTGAAGTGTTATGCTAGAAAACTATGGTGTGCCTAACGCGTGGCTCGAACGTCACGAGTCAATTTGTATCAACATGTTTCAAAGTGACTAATAAATAGAAATTTTAGGAAATTAACAACCGGACACATACGTTTGCTGACCATAAGTTTAAAACAACATTTTTACTGTATAGCGTTAAGTTGAAAATTCTATCATTACTCTTCATTAAACCATTACACAACTTACACTTTGCACTTAGGACTAACGACACTTACTAGTAGACGTTCATACAGAAGTCAATATTTCACTACAATAAGTAGTTACAATGAGTGTTTATTGTTACTAAAACCACAGACTTGAAGTGTTATGTTCAATAGTAATTTTTAAACAGTTTAACTTACTTGGCTTCCTCTAGGTGCACGCCTTTCAGACCTGTGATTTTGCACTTGTTGCAAATAAGATCTAAGCCCAGTCCACCTCCCTTCTTGCCTTCTCCCACCACAAGCCTCTCGATTTCGAGAGGGTCGAGCTTAGGAATTCCGAGCTTCGCGTCACCTGAAAAGGGTTTTACGATTTCAGTATAAAGTAAAGTAATTATATCCAATGAGAATAGTTTACAGAATAATCTATAGCTACCAACGTGTATCTTATAAATAATTACTGCAGACAGCACGATTAATAAAGTGAAGTAAACTGTATATGTATGTATGTCTGGTGTTAATATACTTATAGCACTTATATCAAATGCTACTCACCATTCACTAGTATTGAGATCACTTCCTTGCTATGTTTGACTGCACACTCGTTCATCTGATCTTCATATAATGATTTGGTAGCACTTACATCAAATGCTACTCACCATTCACTAGTATTGGGATCACTTCCTTGCTATGTTTTATTTCACACTCGTTCATTTTGGCCTTCATATAATACCATTGTACGTGTATGGGTGGGTGAGAGGGTCAATACCATTGTACATGTATGGGTGGGTGGGTGGGTCAATTCCATTGTACGTGTATGGGTGGGTGGGTGGGTCAATACATTGTACGTGTATGGGTGGGTGGGTGGGTCAATACCATTGCACGTGTATGGGAGGGTCACAAGTATACAATTTGGTGACTAATGAAGATATGAAAGGAAGGTTAGCTTTTGAATCTACGCATCCAAAGATAATACCACAGGAATAATTTTATTATGTGCTCGTATTAGCAAATTTAACCAATACATAAAATACCACTTTACGTGTAAGGGTGGGCGGGTGGGTACAGTTCAATAACATATATATATATATATAAAGTAACTGAAGAGAAATATAATATATTCTAAAAAGGAATATGGTGACACCTTCATGAAAGATTCAGTGCATCCTTTGTGTTTTATATCAAATGCTACTCACCATTCACTAGTATTGGGATCACTTCCTTGCTATGTTTGACTGCACACTCGTTCATCTGATCTTCATATAATGATTTGGTAGCACTTATATCAAATGCTACTCACCATTCACTAGTATTGGGATCACTTCCTTGCTATGTTTGACTGCACACTCGTTCATCTGATCTTCATATAATGATTTGGTAGCACTTATATCAAATGCTACTCACCATTCACTAGTATTGGGATCACTTCCTTGCTATGTTTGACTGCACACTAGTTCATCTGGCCTTCATATAATGATTGATAGCACTTATCAAATTCTACTCACCATTCACTAGTATTGGGATCGCTTCCTTGCTATGTTTTATTTCACACTCGTTCATCTGGTCTTCATATAACGATTGATAGCACTTATATTAAATTCTACTCACCAAACAATGGTATTGGGAGCGCTTCTCTGCCATGTTTGCTTGAATACCTGTTCATATGGCCTTAATATATCACTTATATCAAATGCTACTCACCATTCACTAGTATTGGGATCGCTTCCCTGCCATGTTTGACTGCACACTCGTTCAACTTGGGGTCTGACCGCTTACATGGCTTTATGTATGACGCTGGAACAAGCACAAACTAAGTTCATATTTTTTTTATTTCATTAGGTGAATTATTTTGGGAGGTTTATTGTTGTGTCCCAAAAATACAAAGAAGTTACTTGTGTTTGGTTACATAAAAATCTGAAAAGTTTTTAGAATTCACTACTACCAGTAAATATAGTAATAATTATAGAGAATGGATTTTTTTAAATTGGAGTTGTATAAATTAACTCTAAATTGACGTTTTATTTTACAGATTTCTTATAATTTTTATTACATAGTTTGTACATTAAATATATAGTATGTAATATTAATGTTAATTAATTTGAAATGATTAATCAGTTTTAATAGCCAGAACTATTACATGAGCTTCGAAAGTGAGACGCCTGTTATTGTTGAACTCAGATGATGAGGAAGAGTTGGTCGGCCGTAATTTTACGATAAAATTTTGCGTTATATGTCATTTTGTAGCTATTATAATAGAAAATGTTGATTGCTTATTGTATTTACTTTTGTATGTTTATATAGGTTCTTATAACCATACTAATTAACAAAAATTAATAAAATTAGAACACCAATAAATTTGAAAAAATTCAACCAGCGATCAACATAAAGCATTTATTCAATATTTTATCAAAATTAATGGTCTTATGAAGAATATTTTTGTTCTGGCTGCAAGTCCCTGAACGTTGTTTCACCCTCCCCCCCCCTCTGAGGGATCCAAATGCAGCAACACCTCTGCTAGTTACATTGGCTTTTGGTTTTGATTATAATAAAACAATTATTTTAAATTGCATACGATTATATTGACTAGTAATTAACATTCTAGCCCATGTTTGTTGGTTGATTGACAACACTACTGTTTAAACCAACATGGGGATTGCGTGTCACAACAAATACTGTGGTATTATTCGTTTCCTTCTAGAGGTTGATGCAGCATTGTGTTATAATCTGGGGAATTAAGCCTTTAATTTATATTTTAGTCGGAAATTTCCTCTATCACAACTAGTAAAGTGATAGAGATGATTGCTAAGTACAATACATGGTTGTACTTAGCAATCATACGCTTTATTGAGGACCGAAGACAGTCAAACGCTATGAATTAGTCTTAGAAGGCCACCTGTCGTGACCTTTCATTTAGTTCGTCTACCGCTATAAAATATTTTCAAACACTTTCGTACATTATTAATCACATATTTGCATATTCATATTCTTACACAGTATCTTGGAAAATTATATATTTTCCTAAAACAAAACATTCAATGAAGAGTTGCATCTTTTCTGCGAAGTTTAATCATTTCAAAGCTAATTAGTTTTGAATTTTAATTAAATAATTTTAAATTGAATTTTTGCCATTCATAAGGTTTGAAATGTCCAAATAATAGTCTACATTTAGATGTAGTGAGTGACTAACTGATAAAAATTCTGATGTACTGCCGGACAAGCCAGAAACATAAGATCCGGTATGTAAAAATGTAGTCTCAAATTTTCAGCCATATTAAAAATTAACTACTATTTTTTGTTCCCTTTGGGGGCTAAAACAATAGTGTTTTATCTACCTACAAAATTGTGAAAGTAAACATTTCAAAACTCTACATTTTGTTAGTAGTAGGTGTTGTATTAATTAATTATTTTCTTACTATTGGTAGAGGAAACTAAAAAAACATTTTTCACCCCAAACGGTAAAGTGGGGAACTCAAACTTGTTTACAATCAAAAATTGCTTTGTCATTTAAAATTAACAATCAAACAGAGGACACAGAAGGAAATAGATTTTCGATTTGTGAAATATAAGAAGAACTATGAATCACCCCATTAGTGTGCTTCCCAGATGATCTATCAATCCAACCAAACCAACAAACAAGATGACTAACGTTCTGTACATAATATCTATGTTATAATCTTCACAGCGTCTAACCCTAGATATCTCGTAGTCCTAACTAGTTGTTTACTTCCTCTTGTATCTGAACATGTAAGAACACTGCATTGCATATCATTCATTTTTTACCAACCAAACACGCAAATGTTACATGTAGAAAAGTTAGAGTGTAACATATACTTCGTACTCCAAAATTAATTTTACTTTTCCCTCATAGTACTTAAGAAATTTTAAGTTAATTCTTCATTAGATAAAATTACAATTTTATAGAAACTTTAAATATCATTAGTAAAATTGTGACATAAATTAAATTTGGAACCTATGACACTTGATTTGGAAATTTTCAAATAGATGTAATAGACATTTTTTTATTTGTAATTTTAAGACAAGGATGAAAAACAATTATTAACAAAATGTAAATTTTGCTATTTTAAATCAAATACTAAGGTATACTTAGATCATACTCATGCATGTGTCATCTAAGCTCATGCATTCATATATCTATATCTATATTCATATTCTATATCCATTCTCAATTAGTAAACAATACGGTACATTTTTTTAACTTTTTTCACGGACTATACGAAAAGTGAGCTCTTGAGGGGGATGATTTTGCATTTTAGGTAGCCTCATATAGCTGCATAGGCCCTGGGAACACATATCGATCATGTTTTTTCTAGTTTCTCAGATACTTGTGCATTACGTAAACAGGCAAAATATTGTCTGTTAAAAGTCCTTGGTTCTCGTATACCGTCACTTCATCGATGGTATATGGCTATTTGGAGGTGAAGTATAAATTCTAAATAAAGCAATCAAAATTGTGTAAATATGAATTATAGACTCATCACGTAATTTCTTGAGAGCTCGAACTACAACTTTATGCTGCATACATACAATTAAAGTTTATATATACTTAAAGTATTTGTATATAATTAACTGAAAGAGCTACTTTTATATTATCACATAAATCATTTTTGTCTTACTACTCCTGGATAAATAAACTTTATTTAAGCTTCAAATAAACAAAATACCTAAAATAGTATTTCTAGATATGTGTTTAGGGCTTGCCTTACTATTTAGTTTAAAAATTTATTATTTTTAAAATAAAGGCAACTTTTTTCAACTTATGTAATTTTAAAACTATTTTATTGTTCTAGTAAGTTGTCTTTAAACTATCAATGATCTATCATTTTTTCTTATTGGTTTTATTTATATTATTACTGTATCTCTATTTAAATTACTGGTAATTAAACGAATAATATACACTAAGTTTGTATTTACCCATAATTATTTTTGTATTTATATTTACCTTAATCATTTGCATATACATATGTCTAATATTTCTAATAAATTATACTAGCTTTATCTATTATTTATAAGGAAAATAAAAAATTATATTGATAATTTCTTCCTGCCTTAAATAACATAAGGTATCGAAGATATCGGTAAAGTTGGAAAGCATGTGATAAAAAATAAGTTTAATATTACGACCATTTAATAGTTCGGGGTATTGCAAATACTCTACATGAGCCGCGCGACACACTAGCGTGTTTAGTTAGATACTCTACATGAGCCGCGCGACACACTAGCGTGTTTAATTAGATACTCTACAGTCTACATGAGCCGCGCGACACACTAGCGTGTTTAGTTAGATACTCTACATGAGCCGCGCGACACACTAGCGTGTTTAGTTAGATACTCTACATGAGCCGCGCGACACACTAGCGTGTTTAATTAGATACTCTTAAACATCTAATAAGCATTACTTGTTTTCTCACGATTGTAATCGGTACTGCAAGTACAGTGGATGGGAGGGATCTGCCGCCGGCACCTGTAGTATGTCTGGCCAACCGCGATGCAACTGAACGTTGGTGTATCCGCACTCATTCGTCTGTCCTTCCATCGCGCCTGGACAGTCCATCCTCTCTCTCTCTCTCTCTCTCTCTGACCTTGATGACTCCAGACGTGCTCCCGCGGGCTAATGCGCGATGGCGATGGGACCTTGGGCCTACGTGACCCGACCTACCCCACGGACACGCACTTCCACAAGTTCAAGTTTACTGCAGTCTTGCCATACCTTTGGGCAATTGGTTTTAACTGTACAGGAATGAAATAAATTAAAATAAATAAGTTGCTGTATACTCTAAAAGTAATTATGTTAATTGCTTTCTTAACATATTCTTTCATAAAAATTTAATATTTTTTAAGTAAAGTGTATTTTAGCAGTGTTTTGGAATTTAAACTAGGTTCGTATACTAATAAACCTAATAGAGAATTAAAATTGAATTTTAGAATAAGATGCAAGTACGTATTAAAAGGTAAGTACTAAATGTACAAATATTGTGGTGCTCAGTTTAGGTAAACCACGTAAGAATATAAGTGCAAACATTCACCCCGCTTATCTGTGATATCAATATGTACAGTTCCCATCATTTCACTTACAAATGAATTATCCATTTCTCTAACTAATTTGGGAGCGAATTCATTTCCTTTTCTACCAACGTCTTTTTTTATCTCGAGTTACCTATTCCCAACCTCACTAGCATATGTGAAGAATTCATATCGCTCACTTATAGAAGGGTGGGTTGGACTGGGGTACCCCACACTCACACTGAAAAAATCTAATTCATATCGCTTACATACTAAAAATTCCAGAACACAAACATAATATCTTATCTGGTCGTTTTCGTTTGTTTGTATTATTATTTTGCTATGGATATCTAGCTAACTCATATTTTCGTGACTTTTTATTTTGGGCTTTAACTTTAAACACCTGCCAGTAATTCTTACTAAACAAAAGTTTGCATATTTGACGCAAAAACATGTATTTGGATTACCAATGAAACTCCACTGAGTCCAGCTTACGCCCACGGCCCTTAGGGCAAATACTCATTCCTCATGCTTCTGAAGGGCAATATTTGACATTAATTTCTTACCGTCTCGGGGATATCGCACACAATTAACACTTCATATATTCTATATGAAATGTTTGTTGTGATGATAAAAAACTATTTAGGTTATGTTGACTTTTTTAATCCTAAAATTACGCCAAGTTTCATGTGTACTATATATTGCTATGTATCCAATGTAGTTGGCGAACTGTTCATCTTCCACTATAATGTTATATTAGACGCTTACATAACTTTGTGCGTATTTTAAGGCGAATATGAATGATTACATGAGTGTAGAATGAGTATTGATAACCTGTGTAGTCTTGTGACTAACTGAGCTCGAGAGTTTGTCAGGTGGCCCGGGATGGCAATAAAGGCACACTATAGTAGGCCTTTATTGCTATCCCTAGCCACCTGACAAACTCTCGAGCTCAGTTAGTAACAAGGTTATCCACACTCATCCTACACTTAAAATACGCACAAAGTTATGTCGGCGTCTAATATCCAAAATAAAAACTGTCCATGGACTTTGAGGATGTTCCTGAAGTTCCTACCACTGAAGCCCAATTAAAAACATATGCTCAAACAAGTACATACATTAACAGCTGCGTATCTAACGACCGCTACTTTATGCACATAATTAAGTGTAATCCAAAAACATTCAACCAGTGTAGAGAATAATTAGTGACGAATGTTTAACCTATTTCTTAACAAATAAAATTATCAATTCAATAAATGACACTTAACTGACCTCGGGACAAGTTGATGTTGAAACTGAAACGTTGGGACTCGCCATAAACACTACTGGTCAACTCTCTAAGAGAATTTACATAAGAGAATTTGTAACAGGAGATCGAATCTCCTCTTTCATTTATAGAGAAGTGTCTTGGATTCATTAAGCTTATAGCTTATTAACGAATATGTATACAAAGCTTCATATGGTGGATTGTTGAACCCCCCCCCCCCCCCAATATTCACAGATACAAATTACATGCTGAATAGGAGATGGTTTGTAGTTTGGTTCAATTAAAAATAAAAATAACTTTATTGTTGATTGGGATTGCATAAAATGGTCCAAGGTGTGTATTACGTCCATGGGAATAAATGTCCCATCCTCATGTATGCATCAGAAAATTCGTTTTTCTTTTCATTTTACTTTTCAAGCATTTAATATTTGTACATTTCTTTCTTATCAAACTGTTAAAGAAAACAACCTTAAGATTACTATTTTTTCAGTAGCTTTGAAGCGAAGGAATATTTCTATAAGATATATATGGAAAGTTTATTTATAAAAAACAAAATGGCTTTCACCTCCTGCAGTACATAAGACTGACGGAGTACTCGTATATGTATTTACTCACACGGACAATGGATTGTTTCTAGTTTAACCATCTGGAGACTTGTAGAAGTTTGATCGTTAGTGTTGTGTTGTTGGTGAATAACCAGTCACGAGGACGGGTGAGTCACTAACGTGTTAGTGGTCTGGAACTTTCGCTCAATTAAAAGAATCAAAAACAAGATCATAATAGACCTTGTTTGAGACCTTTTCAATCTTTTGTCTTCTTTACAAGCGTAGGAATTTTCTTCGACGAGTTAAAAATATATATTTCAAAAAATATTCACAGCAAAAATATTAACGGTAAAAAGGTAAAATTCAGAATATTTCCAGTAAATGCGTTGGTCCATCCAAATTGTAATAAGTAATACAAAGAGTATTACTTATTACAAGTTATTAGTAATACGAAATGTTACATTTAATAAGATTTTTATGATACGCTTTCGTTTTGTTTTGTAATATAAGAGCAAATTCACACACTTTGTGGGAAATAATACCCTTTCTTGGATCATAGTTGGAGGGAATCTGTATTTTAAACAAAACAAGATCCAATTTAATGTACAAACTGAGAAACAGTGTAAAAATACCACCTGTCTAAATACTTGTGAGTATGTATGTATTTAACATATAATTTTTCCTTACCCACGTTTATGCTTGTATTGTCTACAAGTTTCCTCAACAGTAACAGACCAAAGTGTGTATAACCTTTCACATTACATCACAAGATCTGGATCAAATTTAGCAATAAAACTAGTTGTTCATTAACATTTTGAAAGAACAAACACATTTAGTAGTTTTGATGTATATTTGCATTATTTTAGTTTTTTCCCATTTATAATACACCCCACAATAACGAATGGATTTCAGAATCTGAATTATTATATACAGGGTGTGTGTGAGTGTATATCGTGCTTTCTGTTGCCCTCTATACTAAATGATCTATCAATTAGTGTTTAATTAAGAATTTGTTTGCTGGGTTTGGACGTTAGTCTCTTAACAACTTTAGTACTGGCAGAAAAGATGCCTTTGGCAAAGATAGACTAAGACAAAAATAAGAAATATTAGACATCACTTAAAAATATAAAGCACATTAACATTTCAGGAAATAAAAATTTAGTAATTACCTAAACAATCGTACTATATAGAATCTAAAAACGATGTACTAATTCATCACGACATCTTCGGGACCACCGAACAGATTTTGGTCAAATTTGGAGGGAAGTTTGCTTTCGAATCATAGAGACTTGCTAAGAAAGGATTTCTAGTAATTCCAATCCTATGAGGAAAAAATCCGTTTCCTTTTCTTCATAAGAGTAACATTGAATTTAATTTGATTATTTAATTCAATCAGCTAATACAACAAACATTAATATGACACAAAAATTGGCTAATTTAGTTTTCATTGTGAAATTTTCGAGGTAATTACTATTCTGATATGATTGCACTACTTATCATCTACTCACTACCCCTAAAGTACTCTTAGAGGGGTTTCTATGCTATAAAACTTTATTATCTGGGAAAACGGCAGCATACTGAGCTTTTATATTGATGTGATGGTTTAGAGAGAACCACGGAGGAAAGGGTAAGCAAGAGTAGAGAACCGCCACGTAGGGAAGCAAGGATTGTTGGTAGTCGTTTATAACAGTTTAAGACTGCTATTTTTAAGAAATTTTAAATTTGTTATTACTTTTATAACAAACAAATCATGAACAATAAGGTATCCGATTGTATGCCAGAATATATTCAACTAAAAAATTCCATTGACTAATCATTGCGAACAATGTTCAGAAACCGAAAAATTAATTTATTGAATATCACCTTTTTCTTACCGTATTTAATTAATATAAACTAAGCAGCAATCTATGAAAGGGGTTTATACCTATGTGTTACTTATAGGACCCCATACTATCCCAGCTCTACGTTATATCTACCGTTTAATCCAGTATATTTCTCTCTCAACTAGGCAATAATGAAGTGAGGTTACTAATGTTTTTAAAATGTATTTACGTAGTAGTTCGGCGTACCAAACGACATCCGGTCCAGCTCAATGGGACTTCGTCATTGCGATAACCTTCGGTGACGACAAGATTTATTTCAATTCTATATGCGCTATCTAAACAATTTAATACGTTTTTAACATTTATTTATGATCTTTAAGGAACTTTGAGTAACCAGAGGTATCCAATAATAATAGATAACACAATTCTAATTGTGTTATTGTGAATTGTGTTATCTTATACTATTTCCAATATTTGCTCATATACGTTTTATTCAATAATAATAGGCCTAAATTCGGTCGTTGTTAAAATAAAACTGAAATATTATTAAGCAAACAATAAATCATAAAACCTTTTTCCTAAATGTAGGATGAGCCACACAGATAACAATGTCTTATGTAAACAACAATAACTGGGAAAATTCCTACAGATAATGACAAAAATATTCAGTTAGTTAGATATATTTATACATCTTTTATGGATTACATTGGATATAATGGCATTCAAAAATATATTTATATCATATTGAACATAAAAGAAACTGTATTTAAAATATATATTAGATGTTCGTAACTAGTTAGTAACCTCATTCTAACTATACCTTAGTATCAAGTAGCACGGTAATTTTAAAGCCTTCCTAACTTTTATCTTATTTTTTTTGTTTTATTATGTTATATATATATATATATATTTATTTATTTATAAATATAGAAAAAACATAATATATATATATATTATGTTTTTTATATATTTATAAATAAATAAATACATATATATAACATAATAAAACAAAAAAATAAGATTAAAGTTAGGAAGGCTTTAAAATTACCGTGCTACTTTATACTAAGGTATAGTTAGAATGAGGTTACTAACTAGTTACGAACAGCAGATATATAGTTTAAATACAGTTTTCTTTAATGTGCAATATGATATATATTATTGTAGGCCACTCTATCCATTGCAATACATGAAAACTGTATAAATATGCCTAACTAACGGAATATTTTTGTCTTTATCTGTAGGAATTTTCCCAGTTATTGTTGTTTACATAAGACATTGTTATCTGTGTCTTTATCTGTGTGGCTGCTGTACATACATTTCAATTACTTTAGTGAATTGAAATATCTCTATGTATTTATTTGTTTTATTATGGTTCATTAATATCAGTTTAAAATAGTTCTAAATGTTCAGAAGTGTCTACCTAAAAACTCTACATCTCTGCACCTACTGTAGTTTGTTTGCCTTTAGCCATCTGTGACACTGACTCATTGCAGGTTGTCGCTGGTAGTTTTTGAACTTTCAAACTGAAAGAGTGAAAACTATAATTTTCTAATGTATTTCTGAATGGTTAAAAAAGTTAAAATAAAGTTTAAGGAGGTCTTTAAAGGCTAAGTTAGGACTAAGTAGCTGTTACAAGACTTAACCTGAATGTAAATGAGTTTCAATCTTTGATCACGTATATACTTAAGATACTAAAACTATTAGTATCATTACTACTTATGAAGAGATTTAAATATTTATTTAAATTTAATTATTAACACAAAATGTTTGTAATTAACAAGTTTATAGTATTCATAGTTTGACTTAGGCACATTTAATTCAAAAACCTAAAGAAATCACCACCATTTCAAAAAAATTTTTATCATAAGGAAAGAATGATCTACTACATACTATAAATTAACGGGGTTTGTTTAAGCTCAATTTTCGTAGATTTATTTCAAAAAATGCCAACGATAAACTGAATAAATGTTGCTCTTTTTCGACTAAAATGTGTGTAATATTTATAGTATATCTTTAGGAAAACCTAATATAACTTATCTCTAATTCAGGTTGATAATAGGTGTATAAATAATTTTAATCTGCTCATTAAAGCTATAATAATTTAACTAAGTACTTTATAATTAATTGTAATACATTTAATGTATGGTAATCTGGTTATATGCATTTTACTTTCTGAGAGAAACACATATATTTAGATTTAATATTGAAACTAGGCACTGCTCCATGAGAGACAGGTAAATCTTATCCGGAATATCAGTTTTTAGTCATGTTTAAATAACATATCAATGGTCTTTGTCCCATTTGGAACATTTCTACTAGTGAAACATATACTAATATACATGGTATAATTGAAATTCGGACTGTGTATTTTAAGATTATTTTAAGCCTTGGTTGAAAACCTTCCCATTCGGATAATAAGTAATATAAGCTATATTCTATACGTTTTTATCAATTCAGCTTGTTCAGTATTAAAACAAATTTAATATAAGGTGACAAGATATTTTGAACTTAGTTAATGTTACAAGATATTAGATAATAAAAATTCTTCTTCAGCTAATTGTGTATTCAAATATTAATACTTCTAGCAAACAAACTGTTTTAAGCAAACAATATTACAAAACAAGTCCTTTTATAAATGTATTTCATTTTAAATGGATTTTTTAAGTAAAAGATATTTATTGGCATCGAAAAATTGTGTTATGATAAGTGTATTTTGATCTTTTGAAACCACTGTTGATTGTCTCGATGACATTTATTTCACAATAATTTTCAAAACGGATATGATACCCCTATGATGCAACCTCGATATATTATAACTGACTTCTAACACTAGGGCCGCCTTGATATATTATAACTGACTTCTAACACTAGGGCCGCCTTGATATATTATAACTGACTTCTAACACTAGGGCCGCCTTGATATATTATAACTGACTTCTAACACTAGGGCCGCCTTGATATATTATAACTGACTTCTAACACTAGGGCCGCCTTGATATATTATAACTGACTTCTAACACTAGGGCCGCCTTGATATATTATAACTGACTTCTAACACTAGGGCCGCCTTGATATATTATAACTGACTTCTAACACTAGGGCCGCCTTGATATATTATAACTGACTTCTAACACTAGGGCCGCCTTGATATATTATAACTGACTTCTAACACTAGGGCCGCCTTGAGTCAAATATCAGATAGGGGTTTCTTCTCATGCAAATGAACGAAATATTATCTTTAAGCCACATACGTAGTTAACTTATAGTAGTTGTAACTAGCTATGTGTTGTACTCACGTAGCTTGGCGGGGAGGGCTAGACCCACCAAAGTGGCGGCGAGCAGGATGGCGACGAGGGACATCATCGTGGTGGACTGGTGGCGGGCGTCTGGTGTCCAGCAGTCCAGCCCGGTTATATATCGGCCATGACCTTGGCTGATAACCTGCTGATCCCACCTATTTACCCTCTCATTGCTCATGTACCAGGTACCTTTGACACTTCCTGTAATCTCATTGCACATTCTCACGGCCAGCCTTAACTAGTAACGTACATAAACTAATAAAATCTATAATAGATTTAAATTTGGTTGTTGTCAGTTTACTATATTTATTCAATAATAGTTATTTAAAGGAGTAACATGAGTGGATTAAAAACTCCGCGGATTGTTTAATGAAGGGGTAGAAGCTATTCTACTGTAAACCCAAAGTTAAAGTCTCTTAAATTGTGCATAAGAGAAATATGGGAGTGTTGGAAAGTCTGGAGACGGTTTAGTATTGGTTATTATCATTCGGGCTAAAGTATTAAAAATATGCAATTGTCATTGAGAGCTAAACACCTATGTTTTAACGATTGTACCAACCCTTCCTCCTATGACACGGCCCTCTAGGAGTCAGTAGATAGATGTAAATCTAAGTTGATACGCAGCTCGTTTAAAGGGCTAGCCGAGGAAAAAAATGCTACAAACTGCACTTAAACAAGATTATTCGTTAAATAACTATGTTTATTCAAAGATTATTAAAAACTAGCTGAACCCGGCGGACGTTGTCTCGCCTTTCATTTTTCATTTTTTACGAGGCATGTCATAAAAACTACACTGCAAAACAAATAATTATTTATTTTTTATTTTCACGTTTCACCACATGTTTTAATTACCGAGGAAAAAAGGTTAACACCAAATACAGATCACCTGATCAAGTAAAAGTAGTGTGTGCTACACTCTCAAAGTGAAATTTAGAACTACTATAAATCAAAACATATACAGTACTGTTGTTGTGAGAAATTCAATCTGCTTATGGCATGTGAAACTACATTAAACCACACAGTCATATGTTTTTTGTAAACAATTCAGATTCTCCATTTGAATAACATGGGATCTTTAGGAGCCCGTGGGGCGGGACCCTGTGGCCGGATCTGCATCAAACTTCACAGAAACCATCTCGGGAGTATACAGGACAACATCCTAAAGTTTCATGGTGATCGGTTGGATGGTTTGGCAGCGCATAAACTTCAAACGTATATATATATATATATGTGTGTGTGTGTGTGTGTGTATACAAACATCCTCTTTTATAAATATAGATAAGCCGTAAAATTCAGCTAAATATGTTTTAAGTTGCTGAATTAGTTTAATTTCACTTCATATAATTTTTATGAGTATTTTTTAACTATATTTACATAAAATCACTTACTATGAATGTAATAATACTACCCAAATTGTTCATGGATAAAATATACAAATGTTTGTAATGTAAGGGAAGCCTGTTTACTCTTATTTATTCTTCTGAGCATTTTATATTTGGAAAATATGCTTAAGGTACTTTTCAGTTAACTAACTAGTGTCTCCTTATATCGTTCTAAATCAATAATTTTCAAAAATATAATCTTAAATGTCACAGAGACCTAATATATTGGATTGTTAGTCACATCGAAATTAATTAAAGTAAAACTGCAGTGGCATTTTTTTGACGTGGCAAAAAAACTACGTGAACTGTTTATGGTGGGAAGATATTACGTTATTGTAATTGAGTTTATAGGTGAAGAGGGCGTGTTTCTATAAAATATAAGTTTTGAATCATTCGTCATTCGACGAAACTTATATCAGAAGTTAGAAATATTTACATTATTTACAACTCAGAGATATTTCCCCAATAAAACTCCTCGTATTCCCCAATTTGAACACAGTCCTGTAGATCTGTTATGTAGATTGTCTGAAGCAAAGTTTGCTTGCATATTAAAAAAAGTAGATAATCAAAATATACATCCATTAGGTAGTACTATGGTTAAACTTATGAAACTTTTAATGGTTTTACATTATTATATGTTTATAGACAATATACAGGGTGTCCACCTTCAAGTGACCCATATTTTACAGCATTGTTTGTAGGCCAAAACAATCAAATAGTGCAATAAAATGAGTCCTACCTCACTCGTTTTCTGTCTGTGTGTCAGCATGTGGCTTCCACCTATAATTACATACCTCAAAATAGTTTGAGATTAATCACTGAAATTCTTTATGAAAGTTAGTCTTAAAAAGACACATTGTACTTAAAATTTTTGTATGCCTAAGATTTTCGTTCCAAATGACGGCTGTCTAATCAATTATATTAGGCAAATAATATAATTGCCTATACTTACTATTATTAATATTAATAATTTAGGCCTACTATTATTATTAAATAATAATAAATATTATACGCTAGAGTTTTGCCCTTTTTAACCAGCAAAATCGTTTGACTTGATTGGTTAGCCAGCCTATTTATAATTTCAATTAAAAATAGTTAATACGTTTGGTAAATTAATTTTTAGTATTATTTACAAAAAATGCGCTTATCCTTTATAAGTTTAGTGTTATTTGTTTGAATTGCAAATAAATGCAATAATGTCAGTCATTGACTTATATAGGGTGAGCAAATAACATTCCAAACATATGTTTCGATTTGCTTTGGTCAACTTGTACGTACCGACATTTTGGGAAATTAAAAAACGCATATATTTGTAGGTTAGCTGCTAACTTAACATGCACTAGTTGTATATTATATTCACTTCTGATGAAATTACGTGATTGCTCTAAGCAATTTTTCATTATAAAACTTATTATTTTATTTGTATTTTTATTTATTAATAAGATACCTACTCTCAAATATACGGGTGAATGTGATTGATAAATGAGTGTGATGAGTATAGATGAACTAATGTAGTCATTGTTACTACATAAGGTCGCCTGTTGCTGAGAAAGAGTCATTCATCAATAGGCAACTAAGGAACCTACAATTTAGCGTAGAATCCAAACCACATGGTATTGGTATGATTTTCAGCTAACAATCCTGATACTCAGTTCTCGTTCCTAGTCAACGCAAGAACTCTGGCTGCCACCTGGCATGAACACCCAAGACTTCTCTAATGGTGTTCACATAGATGGCAACCATTTAGCGGACGCCATGTTGGTGAAAAGAGGGCTAAAAACAGAATCTTTCGCTACAATCTCCACAGCACTTAACCCTCAAGTTATAGAACTATGCCACTGGCAGAAGCGTATTTCTTTTTCTACACGGCTTAATTATTGATACTCAATTATAGAAAAAAATAAATCATGTCCTGGAAACGATGAACTCTTGTAACTTTTATGTTTGGGAAGAAGTATTATTATTTCGACTGTTATAATAGTGCAAATGCGATCTCCATTTTTTTATCCTACGGATTCCCACCATTTTGGATAACAGCACATAAGTTGCCCATAAATTGGGCAGGCCTTCGAGACCTCAAGGTTGCCGCCGAGACAAGAGTCACGGCCTACATAAACTGCAGCCTCTGTTGGCCAAAAGTCCCCGCCGAGTCTTCAAAATTCATCATGAAAAGAAGCTGGAAATTACGAGAGCAAAGATTTAATTATTATTTGCTCTCAGGGGTAAATTATTGATTTGTATTTAATAATCACAACAGTTGGTTCAAAAGCATGACTGAATAGGTATGTGAAAAGAGCAGTCAAGAAAGAGAAGCATCAGTAATAGCCTAGAAATAACAATCATGGGATAAAATCAGATTACCTGGTAAGAAATAAATGGCAAAATAAAAACGTTGTTGGTATTAAGATTCATCCAACATGTAGAGTATTAAAACAAATAAAACTACAAATTGGTCGGTAGCGTAGTTGGTTAAATCCCAGCTTCATGTGCTAGGTTGTCAGTTCGATCCCAATCAGAGTCAATACATTTTGAGAAGGATCAGCTGATAATCACCGGCTGTTAATTTGTCATTGGGCTATTAATTAATTACACTTTCTAAGGAATAGTCGGCCTTAGTTTGTAACAATGACCTACATTTGCTCATCTACACTCATCACACTCATTCGAAATCCATATTTGCCCATATCTTGACGATCGGCGTCTTATAAATAAATAAATTAATTAATTAAAGCTAAAAATTATTTCTTAGTTAGTAGATTGTATATTTTTTAAGTAAAAATTAGATAAAGCAAGTGAAAAACAATTTGAAAACGAAATAGTACGTATATTGTGTAAATCAATCTCCTTAAACCACGTTTACCATCACCACAAGTAATACAATACCTCTGACAATGTTTAACGAAATAGTACGTATATTGTGTAAATCAATCTCCTTAAACCACGTTTACCATTACCACAAGTAATACAATACCTCTGACAATGTTTAACGAAATAGTACGTATATTGTGTAAATCAATCTCCTTAAACCACGTTTACCACCACCACAAGTAATACAATACCTCTGACAATGTTTAACGAAATAGTACGTATATTGTGTAAATCAATCTCCTTAAACCACGTTTACCATCACCACAAGTAATACAATACCTCTGACAATGTTTAATGAAATAGTACGTATATTGTGTAAATCAATCTCCTTAAACCACGTTTACCATTACCACAAGTAATACAATACCTCTGACAATGTTTAACGAAATAGTACGTATATTGTGTAAATCAATCTCCTTAAA
Organism: Stictocephala bisonia; assembly: GCA_035578905.1. NCBI lineage: Eukaryota > Metazoa > Arthropoda > Insecta > Hemiptera > Membracidae > Stictocephala > Stictocephala bisonia. The sequence continues at coordinate 504,936 of JAQJVL010000416.1, read as the reverse complement.
CCACGTTTACCATCACCACAAGTAATACAATACCTCTGATAATGTTTAACGAAATAGTACGTATATTGTGTAAAACAATCTCCTTAAACCACGTTTACCATCACCACAAGTAATATAATACCTCTGACAATGTTTAACGAAATAGTACGTATATTGTGTAAATCAATCTCCTTAAACCACGTTTACCATCACCACAAGTAATACAATACCTCTGATAATGTTTAACGAAATAGTACGTATATTGTGTAAATCAATCTCCTTAAACCACGTTTACCATCACCACAAGTAATATAATACTTCTTACAATGTTGAACCTATTTACCAAATTGTAAATTAAATAGCTTCTGGATTGATGAAAATGACCCTCAAAACTTACAGCACAGAACTATTTTGTAAGCATCAATATCCAATGACATTGATTGTTTTACATAAAAATTAAATGGAATGATCAGACATTTAGTGCAAAATGGAAATCTGAACAATCTTTGAAGGTGATATTTAAAAATGACAGTACATTACACGTGTCGATGTGTGTCCTCATCAGCCAAGACCACGTGGCCGATATAAACCCTGATGAGGTGACTTTAATGTGTAATAAATGATGATTTACTTGAATGAAACACAGTACGCGTATGGCTGGGTAGATGGGTGGGTCCACATCAAAGTACGTTTATGGGTGGGCGGGTAGTATCGTGTACAATTTAAAGCTCCACGTGTGTTTATCAGAAAAATCACAAACTATCTATTCTTGTCTGTACTTTGAAAAAGACATGAGTTTGGTTTAAGGGTGGAATGGCAAGTATGAGCAAGGTATCATGGAGCAAAATGATTTATAAACAGGCCATATATTTTCGGTGGTGTTGTCACACCCACCCTACATACACGTACAAACTTGTAGTAATAAAGAGTAAGATTACGAATGCATGTGAAGAGGTATTTATTTTAAAAGAAAAATGTAAGGATCGAGATAAACTAATGAATGAACAGTTCATTTTGAATCCGAAATAGTTTTTAATAATGTATTTTCAGCGATTAAAAGAACAGAAGTAACAGCCAAAAGGGATTAATCAATAATATCACATCAGTCGCCATTTTGACGATTTCAGGCAATGGGGTCACGTGATCATAGGTCTATTAATTGAGTTATTGAACACCATTTTCCATTCTTTTGTGAATCTCTCTGGTCTGAGGAAGGTGAGTGTGGTTCACCGAAATGGATCATCATAATATTTGTGCATTTTGTACTTGTATTGTAGTATATGTGCATCTTGTGCTTATATTGTAATACATTTGTGTTGTGTGACGTTCACTTGTACTTTATTTGTACCAACACGTATTATGCTAACTAAACAAACTATTTGTAGTAATAAACAAACGGAAATTCCACAGCCAATAACGAGAACGACTGTTTCTCCAGGGGCCTTTTCGAATTTTTGCTGATTTTTGCACATTTACATAACTAAGAAACAAGAATATGATCATAGTTTTAAAGCTGAAAAGTCGGAAAAATTACGGAAATGAGGAAAAAAGAAAAATATTATTTTAGTAGGCCTAGATATAGCGATTCAGGTACTCAAACTAACTGTGCTGAATGTTGTAGTTATTACGAATACGGCAAGGTTTTTGCAATTATTGAGTTTGTTAGCGCTGGGCCGGCTTCAGTAAGGTTTTATAGGACAGGCCTAGGTTGGGTATTATTAGGTTAGGTTATGTTATTACGTTTAGTTAGGTTTTAGGTTAGGTTAACTAAAACGAATCTAAAAATCAGGGCTAACCTCTAAAAACCTAATCCAGCTAAAACCAACCTTATAGGACATAACCACCTAACATTAAAAGTTCTAACCTAAATTAACCTAACTCATAAACACCAAAACCATCCCAATTTAACAAAATATAACCTTACAGAAACCAGCACGCTAACGTACTTAGTAATGGATCTATTGCAAACCCCTTACCATATTCGTAGTAGGTTCGTTTAGCAGTTTTTGTGTGCAACATATGTTTTGAAACTTGTATTTTTAACTTACTAGTAACATTTTTTTAATCTTACCAACAAATATAATAATTTTCAAACCATCGTCTCGTATGTTTACGAAGACAGTAAAGGGCGTGGTATTCATGACCACTTGATATAGTATGGAATGCTAGGCCTGTCACACACAGCAAAATTATACTTCAACTTAGTTTCATAAAAGTTGGAAAACGTGAAGTGTTCCTGTTTCTCTTCCACGAGTGGTTGGCTGGCATCCCGACTCCTGCTACAGCGCGTCCAAGCCACCTTGATTGTACTTCGGCATTGACTCGCCGAGGTCTAATGTACACTTGGTGAATTATAATTGAAGACTTTATTTATAGAAACAAGTAATTTACAGTTGAAAGGGTAGGGTCAATAAGTGAGTGTTTTTGGTCGATTCGGACTATGTGCTTTTTAGTACAAATCAGTTTTATTAAAATAGAATTATTCCATAAAAATTTAATACAAACAGGAAAATCTGATCACTTGATGAATTGTACTCGTTGTTCTCTCTCACCTCATGTTTATATTTATGAATGGCTTAGCACCACATACTTACATGGTGCCCATACAGAGGCTGGGAGTTTTTTACAAAACGTTTAACGCCACGTTTTAGTTATACACAGACAGCGTATGAAACGACTATTTCAACGCACTGGTGTGAGTGAGATACACTGAGTGGTGCAAGTGAGACAGAGAACTATTCTCCCATGTTGTAATTCCATTGAAAAAGTGTCATATCAACCACTATGACGGAAGGCCACGTGCTGGCGGCACAATAGCAAGCCCCGCACATTACTTATTAGCAGCAGTGACTATTGGTTGGTTTGATTAACACCAACGAATTAATCTTACAACGATTAAATTAAATCATTATTTAGTAGTCAAATAACAATCAATAATAGTAATAAAACAATGAGTAATAATATAAACAATATATATATATCGTATGCTTTTTGTCATTTACCTGTTTTTTAATTTGAAATTATGTAAATCTGAGTTTTACATTTAGAACAACAATTCCAATAGTCATTTCGCCTACATTATAATAAAATTTAAAATAAATAAATACAAATAGCAAATGATCTCACAAAGTTAAATCCAATCCATCAAATAATTTAAGACCTGACTCACTGATTCTATTCATGCTACTTAATCCCTCCATAAAACAGCGGAAGGGGCACTCTGTAACTATGTGATCCATTTTTGAATAAACCCCTCACAATCACATGACTGATTTACTGTCAATCCCAATGTGTATTTCCAGTAGTTACATCAGCCCACTCCAGTTCGGAACCGATTCAATAATATCCACTTCCTACGAGATAGGTTCATCCCACCAACAGGTATTTACGGATCGTTAATAAGGAACTTGTGACGTCCTACAAAACTGGGGGGGAGGGGGTGATGTTGTTTGCGTCCATAACAAATCTTTAAAGCTGTACGTATCCTCTGGGTAGTTGTTAACGATCAACAAACCTGGTAGCTAAACCGTCACAAATTTGTGATCTCCCAGCTATGGCAGCTACCACACAAAATATCAATTAAACAAACTTGTACAGTTCATTACAGTTATTTTTTTCAACTAAACACTGTTGCGGAAGTACGCTCGTGAAGTAAGGAAACTCGGCCAAAGAAATGTTCCCCTCTGCCGAATGAACCCCTACATGCGCTAAATATCAGACGCAGGTCGTACTTTCCGGCCCAATTATATAGTATTTAATGGTTATTTTAATTGATAATAATTATAATCTTCAAGTTAATTCATTAAAAATTCAAAATAATTGGCCAATACGTATTTACTAGCTTATCCATCCTAACATGTTCGAAAGCGATAAAAGTTTTTTAATTGTTTACATATGACTTAATTTTCCCTTAATAATTGGCTTCTTAAGCATATATGAAACAATGGCCTAGTTCTGTAGTTCTGTAGCTAATCCTATAAGAACCTGGGATTAACCAGATTTATTCTATCTAATACTTTTCATCCAATCCTTCCAAAGGAAGCATGGAACTGTGTGTCAAAAGCCCTTATTTATTCTTATCATATATGAACTTCATACTCTTAACTTCTGTCCCTCTATTCAATTATTTTAATTCTAATTATCTAATCCATAAGATTTTTTTGAGCATATCTTTTATCGCCACATATTTAGATATAAATTGCACAGTGAAATAATCTAGAATAATAATAAATTATAGACTGTTTTAAAATTATAATTTAATTGTATATAATGGTGTATTATATTATAAGTTGATAGGAATGTACGTTATAATAATAATTTAATGTAATATATTTTAATGCAACAAATAAAGTTCAGGTGTATTTTTTATGATTTGCTTAGCCTATATTTTTAATTGCATTAATTTTTGTTTTAAAAACAGCTTTGACCTACCAGTTTTTGTATAACATTTCGTATAGCACTTGAAACATGATATATTAGGGATTATTGTATACTTACATAAATAGTTATTTATTATTAATTACATATTTGAACAAATTAGCAAAACTTACATTTAGCTTTTGTAATTTTATGATATGTGATTTTAAACAATGTGTTATATGTAACTTTCAAAATCATACAATTTTTCAACACGTAATTTTAATTTGTTTCAATTAAACTTAGTATATTATAAAATAATGCCTATTTTAAATTGTTATGTCTCAAATAACCTCATCTCACAGTAATGGCATTATTGATATTTTTAAACTAACACTCGGAAATCGCTTTTTGAAAAACGGATTGTAGTCAAAAACTTATTTTTCTGTTACAGTCTAACTATAAGGTATCAAGAACCACTGTGTTGGGTTAGCTTTAAATTAAAAAATCTGTATCGTATTTATGAATTCAAAATCTAAAGTACAAAAATGCTATCGTAAAAATATTGTAAATGAGATTCCGTGCCTTGTGAGATGATATACCATGAACAAAGGCTTGTAACATCAGTACAACTTCACAGTTTATATTACTAAAATAATCCTTGCGTCAGGAATTTCTTCAATTTCTGGACCAACTGAACATATTTTGTGGACAAAACTAGAAGATGTAGATATCGTTAAACTTATTTATTAAATGAAAAAAAGGAGGAGTGGGGGAGGCCCCTGTTTGTGCAGACATATGACGTTTCGTTCCGTTGTTTTACCTAATTTAATGTAGTTTATTTAACGCGCTTACTGATAAACACTCTACTGATCGTGCATATATATTGTGGTTAGTGGTTCGAGTACAATTCCGAACAATCGGTCACCTATTATGTAAGTAAACTGACAATGTTGCATTCATCGTAGTTTTGTGAGGTTAGAATCACAGCACGCACTAACCACACGCTGCAGCAACTTTAAGGAAGCTAAACACTTGAATAACTGGTGACCACATATCTTATCAACTAAAGTGGCGATATCACTATCGTAAACGTCTACGAAGTACAAGGACCCAAGTTCGACTCCGTATGACCCCTTTACTTTTTGCCTTCCAATAAACTAAACAGGAATTTGGAAACCACGGATTTTATTTATTTAGTTTTATTAATCACCAATTTAAAGTAAAAAAAAATTTCCCCAGCTATTGACAATATATAATTTATGATAATATAATGTCTTTCATTTTAGAAGTATCTAAAATAGGAAAGGACACTGTAGTATATAACAACTACAAATATCGGGAATGTTATTCCGTCAAGAGCGGGGAGATTGTTTGGCGTTGCCTGGGGAAAAGCTGCAAAGCATCCATACGAACAAATAGCGAAAAAAATGCTATACATAATGCAAATGAGACTCATTCGGGGCCACACCCAGTTACTATGAGGGCCATGTCACCAACGCTATCTTCCAAGGGCCACCAACGCTCCCTCACTACTACTACGGAAACAATGGTTGTTTCGCCAATTACTCCCACACCTGATAAAGATATTCACGAAAAAGCAGCTAATACATCGCCAGTTGTAATACATCAAGAACAGTGTACATATCCTACGACCTCAGAGCTGTTAGCAGAGAACAACGCACTCAAGGAACAATTATCAGACCTCCGACAAAACAGGCAGGCTATCTTGGACCATTCAATAGAGTCGGACAAACGACTACTTGAATATACGGAAAATGTATTTCTACCGTCACCTTTAGTGAAACCCTTGACAAATGGACTCACAATTAAAGCCCGTGCTTCTAGTGACAAATCGGTCCAGTTTAACGGCGAAAGAGTCAGCCTCACCACCAATGATTTCGGAGTGCAATGTCACCTAAAATCCAACGTAGGGGAGTACCAGCTCTTTGAAGATAAATACAAATGTACCATAGCCGAGAATGATTATCTTAAAAGGATGGTCAATGAATTACAATCAAAAATATTAAAGCTTGAAGATAAGAACTGTAGTTTACAAAAAAAGTATGACATTTTAAAAGAAGAAGCTAAAAACATGATTTGCACGATAAGAGGCTTTGAAGAAGACATAAAAGTAAAAAATAATCAAATTTCTGAGATGGAAGAAGATCTCACTAAACAATACGGAAATATACAAGATATTAGGCATTCAAACAAAACTGAACATGCAAATTTATTGAAATGCCATACTAAATACTCAAATGACAACTTTAGGTGTTTATCGGAACAATTAAACACAAGTCACAATCGCCCCAAGCACACCACTCCAGCAACAACTGCACTCACTCTACAGAATAGTTTTGAAATTCTTCAAAACTTTAATTCCGAGGAAACAGCGTTCCATACAGTTTCCTACCACAGAAAGTCAAAAGTAAAACAAAATAAAAAACACAACCAAACTACATCCACAGCCAAACACCCCAAACAAAAGGCAGCCGCAAGTACTACATCCAAGAATGATTCCAGGGTAAAAATTCCATTTGCAAATGTATCTGTAGTCGGTGACAGCCACGCTCGACGAATTGCTTCGCTGATGACTGAGAGAATATCACACAACTCCCACATCACCGGTATCTGCAAGCCCGGAGCGGGGCTCCTTGGCATTGCTCCTTCAACCACAACCAAGACAACTAACCCCGATGCTAACTGTCTGGTGCTACTCGCCGGGACCAATGACGTGTCTGCTGGAAGACAAAACACCATATTCCAACATATTGAAGAAATTGTTGATAGATGTAGGCAGACTTCTAGAGTGCTGGTGTGCTCTCTACCAACCAGATACGATCTGCCACTTACAAGTCCCATTCACAGGGTTGTCTCTCGAGTCAACCACTACATCAAGGAGCTTTGTAGTCGTCACGAGGGCGTTGAATGGCTAGACTTAGGCTTTATTTCCCGGAAGCACTACACTTCCCATGGTCTACATTTGAGAGCGAGTGGAAAGCGACTACTAGCTGGTCTCATAGTGGGGAGGCTGAGTTACCTACATCGACCACCACATCCTACACCGCAACACCACGACCCCAAGGATGTGAGGACAACTACCGCCTCTACTGAGCCACGTGTGTCACATTTAGTTTCAACCACACTCACAGGCCCAATCACACTGCCCTACGAGACCTTTGCTGAAGCAGTGAAGCGGAGTTCTTCAAACGAAGGCATTCCGAATGAACATATTAATGTAAATTTTGACTTGGTTCAGATAAAAAAGAGTAATTTTTTAGGAAACCCTCCTCAAGCCTCCGGACTGCACTAACTAGCCTTGACAAAGTAAATTCACCTTCCTGTTCTGCTACGATACAGGATACATCAAAATATAACAACACGCAGAAAAAGTTTGTTTTCAATGACTCAAAATTACAGTTTTCCCCAGGAACAATTAAACTGGTTCACCAAAATGCTCAAATTGCTACTAATAAAATAGACGAGCTTTCGCTTATTTGTGATGAGCTGCAACCAGATGTGTTCGTAGTCTCTGAACACGGTTTCAGGCATGAAACCATAAATCATTTCCAAATTACGAAATTTCAATTAGCCAGTTATTTTTGTCGAAAAAACAATAAGGGGGGAGGTGTGGCACTTTTTGTAAAGCAATCATTAAAATTTGAGCCATTTATAGTTGAAAATAGTACAGATTTTGACTTTGAGGCCAATGGTGTTAAAGTTTTATCAAACTCCTTAGGGAAAGTATGTATAATCGGCTTATACAGATCACCTAATGGCTGTAACCACTCTTTCTTTGTCAAGTTAGAGTTCCTATTAAATATATTATTTTCAAAATCAGTTAAGTTTTTGTTACTAGGAGATCTCAACATTAATGTAATGGAACCCACCTGCCCCCTCACCCAGCGACTTCGCGATATCTTAAGTACTTTCAATTTAAATTGGTCCGTGAACTCACCTACACGAGTGACTGCTATGTCGAGTACTGCCATCGACAACGTAATTACTAACATACCTCATGCGACAGTCTCTGTTTTGAACACTGCCGTATCTGATCATTATGCACTCGGGGTTGTGGTTCATGGGTGCACTCTGGAAGCCCAATCTTCACCAGTTAATATTGCCAGGAAAATTAATTCCCAAAATGCCAGTCTACTCAATAATCTGTTAAAACGTGAGACATGGCACTACTTGAATAGCTATGATAATGTTGATGACATGTATCATGCTTTTCACAATGGATTTTTTTATTATTTAGACATAGCCTGTCCTTTCAAGAATGCAAAACAGTCAAAACGCCCGAAAAATTGTTCTTGGATAACCAAGGGAATTCTTATTTCACGAGAAAAACTCAAATTCTTTAACAAAATATTTGTAACAACCCAAAACGAAAATTTCAGAACCTTTTTCAGAAGATATAGGAGAATTTATAGAAAAGTCATACAAGCTGCTAAAGCCTATGATGCCAATAAAGTTTTGAGCAATAGTGAGAATTTTTCAAAAACCGCTTGGAAAATTATCAACTTGTCAGCACAACAGTCAAAATTATTCAATAAATCCAAACCTATTGAAATAAAAATTGGTGAAGAAATAGTTCAAGATAAATTAACTGTAGCAAAAGAATTTAACAAATATTTTACCACTGTAGCTTTACCGGACACAATGTATAACAAACCCCAATTCATAAACTATATTTCAGAACCAGTTGCATCTATGGCCTTGACCCCGGTATGTGAGAAGGAGGTGGCTAGTGCCATTCAGAGACTACGCCCAAAAAAAACCTGCGATGCCAATGGGTTGTCTGTATGGCTTTTAAAACAGTGCTGTCAGCACTTGCTAAAGCCACTCACAAAATTGATAAATTTTTCATTTGAATCAGGACGTTTTCCGTCACTTTTGAAGACAGCAAAAGTTATTCCAATTTACAAAAAAGACGACCCTTTACTCAAGAGCAATTATCGTCCAATTTCAATTCTTCCTGTCTTTAGTAAGATTTACGAAAGGATCTTCTATGATAGACTTTCAAGCTTCATTAAGAGTCACAATTTATTAAATCCAGAGCAATTTGGATTTAGAAAGGAAAGATCCACAATTGATGCAATCAATAAACTTCTAGACACTGTTGTCGATGGCTTGGAGGGTAAAGAACAAGTGCTTAGTATTTTTCTTGACCTCTCCAAAGCATTTGATTGTGTGCATCATGAGACACTGTTGCACCTTTTAGAAAAATCTGGAGTTAGAGGTTTACCACACAGCTGGCTAACTTCGTATCTTAAAGATCGGAACCAGTGTGTACAGATTTCAAATGTAACTTCAAATAAAAATAGAATACTTCATGGAGTCCCCCAGGGTTCGGTCCTAGGGCCACTTCTTTTTTTAATCTATGTCTGCAGATTGAATACAGTGATCCAGAATGGAGAACTGATTCAATATGCCGATGATACGACTCTCTGTATTAAAGGAAAAACGTCCAAAGAATTAGAAATCACAGCTTTTATAGAGCTAAGTTCTTGCATTCAACATTTCAGTGAACTGAATCTAAAATCAAACCAAACCAAATCAAACGTAATCAGTTTTTGTCTCCGACAGCAGGAACTCCATTCTCAACCTCATGTCTTCTTGGATGACACTCTTTTAGAGGTGGTAAATTCTACAAAATTCCTTGGAATGTTCCTTGATAGGGGACTGACATGGGACGACCATATAGACCACGTTTGTGGTAGAGTTGCTTCAGGCATATATGCATTGCGCAATCTTGCAAAGTTCTGTGTGCCTAACGTCTTAATCATGGCCTACTATGGCATGGTACATTCACATCTGGCATACGGAGTGAGACTTTGGGGAGGTTGTGCAAAAAGCAAAATGGAAAAAGTTTTTAAACTTCAAAAAAAGGCTGTCAGAATAATTGCTAAATTGAACCACAGAGAGTCGTGCCGGAATTCTTTTAGGGAGTTAAAATTGCTGACTTTACCTTGCCTTTATATGTATGAGGTGATACTATACTGCAGATCACGTTCTTCCTTGATTCGTGGCAGAAACGTTCACCAATACTACACTAGAGGCAGGGACAACCTCCGAACACAGCAACATAGATTGGCACTATCAGACCACATGCCACATCAGGTTGGTGTCAGACTAATCAACAAACTCCCTGAAGGATTTCCAGTTAATAACCAAACTCAATTCAAAACTCGACTTAGACACCTCTTGGTGTCTAAAGCGTTCTATTCTGTGGATGAGTTCATGATGAGTCGCTGGGAAGATTAAGATTAAATAGCAGGACAGGAGGGCAGTGTGATTGTGGCTGTGTGAATGTTAGAAATATATGTATTTGAATGTGGAGTGAATGACAATTTGTTGTTTAGTTTTAGAATTTTAATACATTTTATATATTATACTTATATTATGTTGACGATTGCATGACATGTCAAAAATTGTTACTACGCAATAAAAAAGTTTATTTATTTATTTATTTATTTATTTATTTATATATTTGTCGAAGAACTGTCGACAGATACATTTACAGTCAAATTCGAGGGAGGAGGCAATCTTAAGTCAAAAGTGGATTCCTCACTGTTACAAAACTAACTTCACTTTAAACCCCTTTGGAATATCGTGTTAAATTTGTTATATTTTATACTACTTTTATATTAGCTCATAGTTGACATCTAGATTTTTTCTATATTTAATCTAGAAAACCACCTCTTTGACGAGCCTCACAGTTAATATCAACAAATGTTCACCCTTTGACCATTGGTGAAGTGAACCTTTTTTGTAAGGAATGGACTAAGTTGAGTCGGTTCTGAACGGGCGTGGTAATCTTCCATGGCATCTGCAAGTACTGGAAATGTACGTGGGGAGTGGTAAATGATCAGTCATGTAATTGTGTAGTCGAAGTTCTAACTATGGATCATATAGTAAGGAATGGACTAAGTTGAGTCGGTTCCGAACGGGCGTGGTAATCTTCCATGGCATCTGCAAGTACTGGAAATGTACGTGGGGAGTGGTAAATGATCAGTCATGTAATTGTGTAGTCGAAGTTCTAACTATGGATCATATAGTAAGGAATGGACTAAGTTGAGTCGGTTCCGAACGGGCGTGGGAATCTTCCATGCCATCTGCAAGTACTGGAAATGTAAGTGGGAAGTGGTAAGTGATCAGTCATGTAATTTTGTAGTTGAAGTTCTAACTATGGATCATATAGTAAGGAATGGACTAAGTTGAGTCGGTTCTGAATGGGCGTGGTAATCTTCCATGGCATCTGCAAGTACTGGAAATGTAAGTGGGAAGTGGTAAATGATCAGTCATGTAATTTTGTAGTTGAAGTTCTAACTATGGATCATATAGTAAGGAATGGACTAAGTTGAGTCGGTTCCGAACGGGCGTGGTAATCTTCCATGGCATCTGCAAGTACTGGAAATGTAAGTGGGAAGTGGTAAATGATCAGTCATGTAATTTTGTAGTTGAAGTTCTAACTATGGATCATATAGTAAGGAATGGACTAAGTTGAGTCGGTTCCGAACGGGCGTGGTAATCTTCCATGGCATCTGCAAGTACTGGAAATGTAAGTGGGAAGTGGTAAATGATCAGTCATGTAATTTTGTAGTTGAAGTTCTAACTATGGATCATATAGTAAGGAATAGACTAAGTTGAGTCGGTTCCGAACGGGCGTGGGAATCTTCCATGGCATCTGCAAGTACTGGAAACTTGTGGAAACAGTGGGTAGTGGTAAATGATCAGTCATGTAATTTTGTAGTTGAAGTTCTAACTATGGATCATATAGTTAATGAGTGTCCATTGCGTTCTTTTCAGGGGACATTAGCTAGTCTTCAGAATGGTTGCGAAACCTGGATTTGCTCGGTGACGGAGGATCGGCATTTAATATGTAAAACACAAGAACTATGTATTTCAGTTTTTTTTTATTTAGAAACTGATTGTTAGTGTTTTTAATGTTTTATTAATTTGGTATCTGGCTTTGAAATCCCTGCGATATATTATACAAGGTGAGTGACGTAAGGTGTCCTAAATGAATAACGGGAGAACGGTGTGAGCTATAATAAAACTGACAACACCAAACTCCACTAAGCCAGTGTTTAGGAAATCCAATGAAAGTAGTTTGATTTCACTCTATTTACAAAAAATGCTAAAACTTGGGGTTCGGATTTCAAATCTAAAAATGTTAAAATACAAACGTAAGTTATGTCACATTGTACATAATTTAAAAACTCATTTAAAAAGAAATGTTTTGGTGACAAAATTTTGTACGAACTTTAACCATTCCAAAATGGTGGACCACAACATAAAAAAGTCGGCCATTTGCAAAAATCACTCAATTTTTTCAGTTTTTTTGTTTTCAATACAATATTTAAGCTAAAGAAATTCTAATTATTTAGTGAATTTCCTACAAAATCACGTGCCACATGATCATATTTGAACAACCTTCCTTACCCCCAAAAATATAAATATTTTGTAGAAGTTATGTAGAAAAGCTGGAAACTCAAAATTCTTAAATGAAAATGTATTGCATGCCGTACCTTATTTAGAAAATCTTTTAAAAATAAATATTTTTTACATTTAAACCATTCGTCCATTTCTAACCGTTTTAGAATTAGAGCTCAAAAACTATTATTTTAACAAATTTTTAATGCTGAAATTGTATAATTTTTGCTCTATTAGTTGAAACTATAGTAACACTCAGTGTTCGTATTGATTTAATTTAGATATCAGAAGCAGCATAGAAAGTCTCAGATGATTGTTTCGTAGAAATAAATTTAAATAATAAAATAACATAAACATAAAAACATTACTTACAATAATGTTGAAAATTCTACACTTGTAGGGGGAGGCAATATGATCGATCACATGTATTGTAAAAATAATGTTTTGATGTTTATGTTATGTTATTATTGATATTTATTTATTTAACAAAAAAATCTTTATAATTTGCTTCATTATGTCTGTTGGTGCCTAAATTGAGTTATTACATACTGAGTCTTATTATAGTATGGTTTTTGCGACTAGAGTGATTTTTGCAAATGGCTGACATTTTTATATTTTGGTCTGCCATTTTGGAATGGTTAACATTTTTTATTTTTTGTATGAGCTTTAAAATGGTGTACAATGTGACATACGCTTGTATTTGAAAATTTTGAGATTTGGAATCCGAACCACCATTTTTGGCATATTCTGTTAATATAATGAAATGAAACTATTTTCATTGGATTCCCTACACATGACAGTGGAGTTTGGTGTTGCCAGTTTTATTGTACCTCAGATCGTTCTCCCGTTCTTCAATTAGGACACCTTACGTGACTCACCCTGTATAATTGACAAAATGAAATGCTACACGTATTAGTTGCATTTATAATAAAAGACTATCAAAAATATTTAAATTTAAGAAAACAAAAGCTAAATTTTATCACTGTAAACACAATATTGTTATTTAGGAAGTTTTCTTGCTATCCAAACACCGTTACTATATTACAGTTTAAGTGTCTTTTCAAGTTGAGTTGTAATGTTATCTTAAGGAATTATTTCTGAGAAAATTCTCATGAAAATATTTAATAATGGTCCAAATAAAATGTCTATCGGACATACAAGATATACAAGAGCACTCATATCCCATCAATTCAGAGAATTTGTGAGTTTACAACAAAGGTTTTCTCATATCATAACTTGCTTCCTCAATAAACTGAAAGATACAATCAAAAGCCATGTTTAGCACTACAAAAGGACATTGCAATAGATTAGTCACTTCCAAGAAACCACAAGGAAATTATTTTGTTGATAGTAAATTAACACCCTACATAGTAATTAGTAACCAATAGAATACAATACTTTCCTTCTCGGTAATTCGAGTCATCAATTAGTATTGAGAACTATCGATCGAGGTGTGAAAGGATTATATTAAGCACAATTTTAATTGGCTACTACATATTCAGCTCAACTAGGTGTGTAATCACGTAAATAACATAGATGCCGACAGGACCGTTCGGTGAAATGACGACTGCTGTAGGTCTCAAGGGCACAGTATCGATAGCCGTGCTGCCGTCAGGCTGATGCTGAAGTGATGTGGCCATTTCACGAATCATTGACATTATTGTGATTAGTCCGTGAAAATATTGTTCTTCCAAAATAACGTAAGAATGTTTTATCTTTACATACGATGATCATGACTGCCCCAAGGTTATACATATTGTGATGAATAATCAACGCCTTTACTTGCGATTCTCATAACCTACCCCCAGCTTTACTCATAATTTTTTAAGACCCATCTCTCCATTTACACATGATTTCCTGACCCAACCCAACCATTACCCACGATTCTCATTACCCGAACCACCACTACATGTGATTCTTATTATCCAACCATCATCTGTACGCATGACTAGCACGACCCACCCTAACCATTACCCACGATTCTCATTACCCGAACCACCACTACATGTGATTCTTATTATCCAACCATCATCTGTACGCATGACTAGCACGACCCACCCTAACCATTACCCACGATTCTCATTACCCGAACCTACATGTGGTTCTTATTATCCAACCATCATCTGTACGCATGACTAGCACGACCCACCCTAACCATTACCCACGATTCTCATTACCCGAACCACCACTACATGTGATTCTTATTATCCAACCATCATCTGTACGCATGACTAGCACGACCCACCCTAACCATTACCCACGATTCTCATTACCCGAACCACCACTACATGTGATTCTTATTATCCAACCATCATCTGTACGCATGACTAGCACGACCCACCCTAACCATTACCCACGATTCTCATTACCCGAACCTACATGTGATTCTTATTATCCAACCATCATCTGTACGCATGACTAGCACGACCCACCCTAACCATTACCCACGATTCTCATTACCCGAACCACCACTACATGTGATTCTTATTATCCAACCATCATCTGTACGCATGACTAGCACGACCCACCCTAACCATTACCCACGATTCTCATTACCCGAACCACCACTACATGTGATTCTTATTATCCAACCATCATCTGTACGCATGACTAGCACAACCCACCCTAACCATTACCCACGATTCTCATTACCCGAACCACCACTACATGTGATTCTTATTATCCAACCATCATCTGTACGCATGACTAGCACGACCCACCCTAACCATTACCCACGATTCTCATTACCCGAACCACCACTACATGTGATTCTTATTATCCAACCATCATCTGTACGCATGACTAGCACGACCCACCCTAACCATTACCCACGATTCTCATTACCCGAACCACCACTACATGTGATTCTTATTATCCAACCATCATCTGTACGCATGACTAGCACGACCCACCCCAACCATTACCCACGATTCTCATTACCCGAACCACCACTACATGTGATTCTTATTATCCAACCATCATCTGTACGCATGACTAGCACGACCCACCCTAACCATTACCCACGATTCTCATTACCCGAACCACCACTACATGTGATTCTTATTATCCAACCATCATCTGTACGCATGACTAGCACGACCCACCCTAACCATTACCCACGATTCTCATTACCCGAACCTAAATGTGGTTCTTATTATCCAACCATCATCTGTACGCATGACTAGCACGACCCACCCTAACCATTACTCACGATTCTCATTACCCGAACCACCACTACATGTGATTCTTATGATCCAACCATCATCTGTACGCATGACTAGCACGACCCACCCTAACCATTACCCACGATTCTCATTACCCGAACCTACATGTGGTTCTTATTATCCAACCATCATCTGTACGCATGACTAGCACGACCCACCCTAACCATTACCCACGATTCTCATTACCCGAACCACCACTACATGTGATTCTTATTATCCAACCATCATCTGTACGCATGACTAGCACGACCCACCCCAACCATTACCCACGATTCTCATTACCCGAACCACTACTACATGTGATTCTTATTATCCAACCATCATCTGTACGCATGACTAGCACGACCCACCCTAACCATTACCCACGATTCTCATTACCCGAACCACCACTACATGTGGTTCTTATTATCCAACCATCATCTGTACGCATGACTAGCACGACCCACCCTAACCATTACCCACGATTCTCATTACCCGAACCACCACTACATGTGATTCTTATTATCCAACCATCATCTGTACGCATGACTAGCACGACCCACCCTAACCATTACCCACGATTCTCATTACCCGAACCTACATGTGGTTCTTATTATCCAACCATCATCTGTACGCATGACTAGCATGACCCACCCTAACCATTAGCACGATTCTCATTACCCGAACCTACATGTGGTTCTTATTATCCAACCATCATCTGTACGCATGACTAGCATGACCCACCCCACCTTTATATATTATTATTATGAGACAAACTCCACCTTTTCACATGGATTCATGACCTACCCCTCCATTTACACACGATTCTCATAACCAACCTCACCTTTTCTAATGATACTTATGACCCACCATTAATTTACTCATGATTTCCCGATACACACCTACCACTACGAACGATTCTTATGACCCAACCCGTTTTTATATTTGATTCCGTCGTACACATGATTGTCACGACCCACCCCAACTTTATACATGGTAATTATGACAGAACCCCACCTTTGCACAGATTCGTCACCCACCCCTGCATTTACACACGACTCTCATGACCATCTCTACCTTCACACACGATTATCATGACCGACCCCCACCATTATACATTATTCTCAACCACCACCTGTAGACATTATTATCATGACCCACCCCAATCAATTTTTTATATTTGATTCTCATGGTCCATCCATCACCTTAACCACGATTCTCATGACCTATCTACATCCTTCACACACAAATTGTATATGGCCAATCAATTCAATAAACCGCCTGTATATACAATTCTAACTGCTCATCGCCTTTCTTTGCGCAGAACCTTACGGGTTGCCCAACTCCATTACATGCAGTTCTCGTGGATACATCTCTAGACACATTCTTTTTGCCCATCAGCTCCTTAACATAACACTGAAATTAAGGATCTCAAAATAACTATATAAGTTATTTTTTAAGACTGACATGCAGCTTTTGGGTATATTATCCTACGTCTGTACTTCTCAATGAACCCATAAGATCAGTAGACGGACCATCTTGGCTCAGAATTGAAGGCATCGACTCCAGGCTCGTCCTCTACAAATATGGCAGCGCGAGTATAAGTCACCCATATGAGTCCTTTAATAAAACCAAAATTAGAAATTACTTAACTAAAACAATAACATGCGCGTGTAAGTAGGTATGCATGTCTATAACGTAAAACTGTCTTGCTATAAACTTTATAAATCCATAAAATTAATTAAAACTATATGTAAATGTTTTTATACAAACAGACATAACAATTTAACTTTTATTCTAAACAGCATCATTTAATAAATGTAATCATGATCCACAGGCAAGTTATTTGACTTCTCTTGAACTTGAAACTGTATTGTTTTTGTTTTTTAGTTTTTTATTTGGCTATTATCGATTATTATTTAATTTGTACACATTTTTCACTTATATTATGTTTTTTTAAATGTTTAAATTTAAATTACTTTCAAAAGCTATATGTTTGTATATTTAGTTGTATTACTGTATGTAAAAACATTAGGGCCTACATCCATTCCAGTGAATAATTTTTGATGTGGATTTCAGTTCTTGCCCAAATTAACGCTGTCATCTTCATTTTTTAAGAAATGAAATTGAATTATAGCTTAGATAGTTAAAACATTTAGTTTTTTTAACTAGCATAATACGTGTTGGTACATATACAGTACAACTAAACGTCACACAACACTAATATATTACAATATAAGCACAATTTTCACAAATATATTACAATACAAGTACAAAATGCACAAATATTATGTAGTGATCGATTTCGGTGAACCACGCTCACCTTCCTCAGACCAGAGAGATACACAAAAGAATGGAAAATGGTGTTCAACAACTCAATTTATAGGCCTATGATCACGTGACCCCATTGCCTGAAATCATCAAAATGGCGACTGATGTGATATTATTGGTTAATCCCTATTGGCTGTTACTTCTGTTCTTTTAATCGCTGAAAATACATTATTAAAAACTATTTCGAAATCAAAATTAACCTGTTCATTCTTTGTTTGTTTGTTTTTTTTTTTTTTTACTAACCTGTTATTCCAATAACTTGGATCCCATTTGTAGGAAGGGACGGATGCCTAAATGTTTTAACTTCTTCTAGCACCATCACTCGTGTAGGGGTGCCCCAAGGATCTGTTTTGGGTCCCTTCCTTTTTCTTTTTATGAATGATTTGCCACAGGAGGTGCGCCACCCTCTCTTTGTCTCTTTGCGGATGACAATTCCATGGCTGTTGGGGTTTCTGACCAACACCAGCTTGAAGTAAAAGCATGCAATGAAATGAAATCAGTGTCAATGGTTTCAGAAAAATTATCTTACAATGAAAAAACCATTAATGAAATGGTCCTGAATGTCACCAAGTGCTCCGTTATAACGTTCTCAAGATCAAACAGTTCTCAAGAACATTACCAGTACACGCTTGAGGATGTCACACTCTCACGTTCTTTTAAGATCAAAGACCTGGGTGTAATGTTAACTCCAACTCCAAGTCCTCATGAGCATATTGATTACGTCTGTAAGAAGGCTAACTCCGCTTTATAATTCATTATCAGAAATAGCCTTGACAAGTTCTCAATACCAAAGTGCGTATAGATGGGCGGGTGGGTAAATACCAAAGTGCGTGTATTGGTGGGCGGTTGGGTCAATACCAAAGTGCGTGTATAGATGGGCGGGTGGGTCAATACAAAAGTGCGTGTATGGGTGGGCGGGTGGGTCAATGCTATTGAACATGTATGTAAAAACGCCTGTAAGTGATTTTACGTAAGTAAGAAAATTAATTTCTCAACATATTCTTCTCAAGAGCGAGATAATTCTGTCATTCATTAGCGTTTTTTATTATGTTTCACACTCTTTGTCTAATGGGTGAGTTTTGAATTTTAAATCCATACGCTGAAGATTCTCTTTGTTCAACTTGTCAGACCCCTTCTTGAATTCTCGTCTACTTTTTGGTCTCCCTACCAGATTGGACTAGTTGATAAGCTTGAGAATATCCAAACTCGCTTCATTCACTTGATTGGGCTGCGACTGGGCTTTGAGTACAGAAGCGTGCCAATACCTGAGCTGCAAAAACATTTAAACTTGCTACCGCTACGAGTAAGAAGGGATATAAATGACCTCATGTTTTTGAAGAAGCTCATCACTTCTGACATTGATGCTCCAGTCTTGCTTAGTAAACTGGACTTCCGCACGTCTCGCCATCTCCGCCACCCTCAGTTATTTGCAAGACGGCAGTTCACTACACAGTACATGTTCAACAGCACGCTTCCTCGTCTTCAGCGCTTGGCTAATGATCTGCCTCGGGACTTTGACTTTTTCAGCATGAGTGATGCTTCATTCAGGAGAGGGTTGTTGGACTCATGGTTGCCAACTTAGAGGGTTTACCAACATAATCATGATCCGTAACTATAATTTACTTTGTACAATTGTTATACTTTTATAGATTTTTCTTTATTCAATTGTTATAGTTTCATAGATTTATCCTTGTTACAATTGTATACTTCATTAACTCAATTCATACTTAATTTAACGTTAATTTATTGCATTTACTAATTTTGTATTTATTGATTCCATGCTTGTTATATTTATGCATACTTACTTCATATTCGTTATATGTATAAATTTATTAATATGTAATATTATTCTTGTCTTGTATTATTACTGGTTTGTAGACCGTTGGATGAATAAAATAAATAAATAAATACATCAAAAACTCATCTTGTTAATTTCAGCATTTTGTTCAGCAGGATGTTTGTGTTTTAGGCTTTTAAATTTAAGATAAATTCTTGAAATTTTTTGATACAATAGGCCCAGAAGGTGGTTTACATTGAACATTTGGTTTGCATAAATGTAAACCCACCCACCCACCCATACATGTATAGTGATATTGACCCACCCATACACATACAGTGATATTGACCTACCCACCCACCTATACATGTACAGTGATATTATCCGCCACACATTGACTTGAGTGTTGATGGTTCTGTGTTACTTCAGTGCAATGAAGTAACATTTTTAGGAATAGTGCTCGATAAAAATTTGAAATGTCATAGCCACATTAATAAAGTCAGTATAAAAATAGCGTCAGGAATATTTGTAATCAGAAGACTTGCGGCCGTAACTGCGTATTATGGCCTGGGTTTTCCCTATTTAAACTATGGAGTAGCAGTCTGGGGTGGTGAAAGTCCTCAAACCAACCTTCTTTTTAGACTAAAAAAAGCGATTAGGGCAGATTTTAAGAACCAATATCGACACTCCTGAAAACAGATTTTTAAGGATTATAGAATTTTTATATTTTTCTCTCTATATATTTTCCAGTGTATAAAATTTGTTAAGAAGCACACCCAAACCTTCTCTAGTACAACAACCTATAGCCATAATATACGAAATATATGTACACTCGCCATTCCGAAACACAGAACATCATTTTTCGAGAGACACTGAACATACACAGGAATTAAACTCTTTAACGCTTTGCCTGCATCAATAAGGGGGGGACACTTGTGCCAGGTCGTTCGAACGGAGAGTTAGAGACTATGTTCTGGACGTGGCCTTCTATGGCGTTCGGGAGTATTGTCAGGCAGATGCTGACAGTAATCTGTAGATTGTATATAGATTTAGAATTAGTTAGTAATATAATTTTAACAACATTTTCGTTGTGTAAACTGACTCATTTCATGTAATTTATATTATCAACGAAATAAAGAAGTTTGAGTTTTTGATGTTATTGATTATTCAGACCCGTTTGGTATGATGTCATGTTCGCCATTACCTCAGTGCTTTTGTACACCATGGCTATTTGTCCATGGTGATCTGAAATAGCTGTGACCACAACTTCACTATGAATTATTTCGTTACAGATGTTTGTAAAAATGTTGTCAATACCAGTTTTAGAGTTTTTAATTTCTCTCGTATAGGTTGTAATAGTATGCCTCAGTCCAAAGGCAGACATTAAATGAATAAATTCCAACGTACGTACACTATCGTCAAAAATGTCAATATTAAAATCTCCTAGGACAACAACTTTTACATCTTTTCGAATTAGTTTGTCTAGTCA
This sequence comes from Stictocephala bisonia, assembly GCA_035578905.1. NCBI lineage: Eukaryota > Metazoa > Arthropoda > Insecta > Hemiptera > Membracidae > Stictocephala > Stictocephala bisonia. The sequence continues at coordinate 483,359 of JAQJVL010000416.1, read as the reverse complement.
CTGACTTAGACGAGAAAAAAATCAGTGCAATAATACTCAGGTAACCGGTTTACTGCCAGAACAATATTGCAAAGTCTGGTGAATATTGAACCTTTGCTGCTGCAAGCTGACAGGTGAGCTCTGAGGCATACAAAGAAACATTAACGGATTCAACATTTAGCCCTTCCCTGGCCATAATTAAAATGCCACCCTTTTGCCTTTGTGACACACAAAGGGTTGAACTGTTTCTATGATTAGGGTATGAAAAACTTTGAAATTCTTAGTCATTTAGGTTATGTTCTGACAGACAGATTATGCTTGCTGGTGCAATTTCCGTATATATTTCAAGTAGTTTCTGATTTGTTTTGATGCCAAAGATATTTTGATGGAGTATACTTAAAATATTTGGCTTATTTGTCAGAACCCCCGATTCTAAATCTGCTACCGTCTCCACTGCCGGAATCTGCCCTGGTCTAAAAAATTACCTTTCATTGTTGAGTTGTAAAACACTTTTATACCTACTCCCTTACTCTCCACTACCTTTTCAACATTGTGGGATTGAATAGCGGGATTTTTAGTTTCATTGTGTAAGTCAACGCTTTGTGTATTATATTGTGACTTATATATACGAGTGGGATTAGACTTAGCTTTACTCTGAAGCTTCTCAAGAATCAGTTCAGTAATGTGTAACCTTTCCCCTGTGTGTTAAAATGTAGCCCTCGTCTTGTATACCACCACCTGGGACAGTTAAGAAGAGGTATGTAGGAGGTGTGATCATGGGTAGAAACTAGCTTCCGGACTTCATCATCCAGCTTCACAATATTATTATTACAATGTACGTTATCATACCTTTTAGGAACCCCTATTCAAATGACATTTGTATGTTTGCAAGTGTTCAAAAATAAACCAATGGCTTTAGTTACCTCCCCAAAGCGGTCAGGAGCATTGTTAGTCCCAACAATACATACGTCATCCTTCGATAAATCCTGTACAGTGTTATCTAACTTAGCCACACTCTCAACCCTTGCATTAGGTTTTACAGTTCCTGAGACAGACACACCACTTTTAAGTTTGTTCTGCAACATACTACTCAGTCCACGTCCGCGACTGTCAGAAAGTAACACCACTTTACGACCTGGCACTGGGTCAACTTTAGGTCTCTTCCACATTGTTCCTTTAGTATTTTTGACCACCACCTTAATATTAGTATTGTTTGCAACAGGTTGAGAGAGATGTGCTGATACATTTTCAATTGGTTCATTAATATCCAAAATAGCGAACCTATTATGCAAAGGATTATCTTTGGAGACAAGAGTTGGCTTGGAACTTATTTTGGCCTTTTGAACCACCCACTTCTTAATAACTACAGGTGTTACAGGTGTTTTTACTATACTACTATGATTTTCAATAGAACCATTCAAATCACACACAAGATTAGATTTAATGGGATGCAAGGCAGATTGACAGCTGTTTGATGTACCAATAACAAATTGGTTATACCAAACACTGAAGTCTTGATTGTTATTGGCGAGTACAAAGAATCTAATAATAAAATTTAAATTTACAATAAAGTACAACCCACATTCATAGTTGGTTTTTTGCTGTTAGCAACACATTTGACTTAATCTACGAAACTCTATGCCAAACTTTAGGCACAATTTCATGGCATGAGACCAATTGAAGGTGCCTGTTCAGTCAAAATGATACGCATCTTTAGACATAAGGTCAATAAATAACAAGCTCCAGTGCGAAGCAATATTGATGGGGCTTTGCCTGTAGTATCACTTATTTCAATGGACGGATAGTTAGTTAGTCAGTCACCTCATGCAGCTATATAAGTATATAGATGTATATTTTGCAACAAATTAATGAATATTTTATTAAATAATAAAAATGTTGATAAAAAATGGCAATAAAAATGTTCTTAAGGGTGTTCGATCTAAAATTATTTTTGTATTTTTTTAAATAAAATTGTTTGTCTTGATACAACTAATAGGTGTGTTGAGTGAAAATTTTGTTTGACAAATTTTATGGATATATGGCTACCTATTTGGCCGAGAAAGTAGATTAATAATGCATCAAATCTTTATTGATAAAGTTTACAATAACTCAGGGAGTTAGTCCCGTTTGTGCTTTGGACATGCAGCAAGAGTGCTGTTACACTCCCATGCCCTCAGCAAGGCATTCACTTTGCGTAATAATGAAATTGATATTAAAATATGTTTTGTAGAAGATAAAATGTATCAAACTCTTATAGAGGGTTTGACGAAAGACTAGCTCAGCTTCGTACAACTAAATACACCTCAGCTATGGATATATGTATTGAATTCCATGCTCACTGCAATCTTTCAAGGCCAAAATACCATATGAGCAATTTTAAGAGACTCCGACAATATAGCGAACGCAGTCTCAACACAGGTGCATTTGCCCGGGTGTGAGTTATTAGACCAGAAGGCGTTCAACTTAAATTATTTTAACGCATATAATCAATGCTAGCATGTAATTTTAATTTTTGGTTAAAGACATCGTAAACTATTTCTTTAAGTTCTTTACTGGAGAAATAAACAACTCTTAATACTTCTTTGTTGATGTCTGAAGATGCCTACATTGTAGGCAAAGGCCTCGCAAAAATAATTTTATTGGAGTATTGAGAATATGTTAAATTATTCATCTTAAACTGTTGAACAAATTAAACGCGAACTATACTAGGTCTAACTGTTATTTACACATGAAATATGATTGAACTTAAATGATATTTAGAAGTAAACATTTTGGGAGGAACTAAACAAAACAAGTCATTCAAATTATTAGTGACGCTTTTCACAGAGTCAATAATATACAAGTTTATATAAGTAAAATTAAAGAAATACAAGTTAAATATTTGAAATATATTAACAACCCTCCTCCCACCCGTCATACGTTTGTATGTCACCTATGATAGAAATACAGTAGTAATATGAAGTACAATGGTAGATCGGTGTGACAACTGTGTAGTTTTGGACCACTAATTGTGTGGTATGACTTACACCCGTCACTCCCACCACACAAATGTCTAATTCCTTAATATTGTTTATATCAACCTTCTTAATGAAATGTTAATGTTGTATACAGGGTGTTCCCAAGCTAAGTTACAAAACAAAAGGTTATGATTCGTTGGTTGAATATAAATAACAATTGTTCTATACATATACAAGGTCCGAATATGCTTCGTTTTCAATATGGCGGCCATTTTCGTATTTTCACTAAATGATGAATAATTTCATAACTCCATTCAATACAGTGCTCAAGTATTGGAATGAAGGTACCTGTTATGATTTCTTTAGGGTTGTGATAATATTGGAACTCAGTTGTCTAACTATGAAGGAGTACAAATAGCCATTTGTAAGTAGGAAATGCCCTTATTTATGTGTTCATATTCTTCTTGGAGATATTTACTTAGGTACATTGGTATGGTATGTTAATATTGTGGTCGTTTGTTTTACAGTCACGTTACTAAACTATACATGTTTAGTCCTACTGGATATTTATACTTCCTATTAAATATTTTAAAGTGATTTTAATCCCACTAAAATTGGGATGTGTAAAAGTTGTTATATTAAAAAACATCACCAATAAATTTCTCTAAATGTGATGTTATTGAATATAGCAACTTTAGACACACAATTGCTAAAGTGGCATTGACCCACCCGCCCGCTCATACACGTACAGTGGCGTTGACCCACCCACCCGCCCTTACACCTTCTGAAAGTTGACCATTAATTTCTACAAACTGAAATCAATGTTCCAAGTATGATTTCATAATTTTAGTGAATTACTATCAAATCCATGGTAATTTAATTTTTGGAGAAGAATTTCGTGGTTTATACTATCAAATGCTTTTGAATAATCAAAAATTCTTAAGCAAACAACTTTCCCACTTTCAATATTTTGAATGCAGTTAGAAGTTATAATTTGAACAGCATCAATTGTACAATGTTTTTTTTTCTAAAACCGTATTGTTGTTCAGTAATTAGATTATCTTTAAAATAAAAGTAAATTTGTTCAAAAAGTAGTGATTCAAATATTTTTTAAATAGCTGAAATAATAGAGGTACGCCTGTAATTTTTGTATGTGACTTCTCCATTTTTATAAATGGGAAGAACTTTACTTGTTTAAATGCACTTGGATATATTCCTAGTCAATAAATTTATTATATAAGCGAGTTAGTACTTCACATATATCAAAAGAAGCTAATTTTAAGATTTTAGTATTCTAATGGTAAATGTCATAAGTTGAACTAGTTTTAATCTTGTTTATGTTCTCATATTTTCAACTGTAAAATGATCAAATTTAAAGATTTTTCTTTAATTAATAAAGTTTTTTACGAGTAGAATAGATTTCAGTGAATTGTCTGTAGAAATGGATAGAATGAGAGTTTCAACAATTTCTATGAAATGATTATTCAATCCATCTGCTGAAAGGTGATTAGGGATTGTGTTCTTTTTTTAAGTTCCGGGCAACTCTTTCACTATAATCAAAATAGTTTTACATTTTATTTTACTATTTTGTATATGATTGTTATTATAATTTATTTTTGCAATCTTAATGTTTTTTTATTCCTTTTTCAATAATTTGTAGGGATTGTTATTATCTTCATTTTTCGAATTTTTATTTAATAAATATAGCTTTTTACAATCATTTTTCATATTTCTTAATCTGGTAGAATAACATATATTATCTATTTTAATTTTACTCTTAATTGTATCAATCTTTTTTCATGGAAAATAATAGTTAACTGCATTCATAAAGACTTGTTGAAATTCATGGACATTATCATTAATAAATTGTTTAGAGTATATAGATAACCAATTAATCTGTTCTAATTCATAAATAATGTTTGTTATATTTTTATCTGTAATTGTCCTTATAAGTACATGGTGTGATATTTCAATATTTTCAGATTTACTTTCAATCTTTGCTGATAAGTAGATAGCGTTATGGTCTGATTCAGGCGTGAATATTATTTTATTTTGAAATAATTTTAGATGAATTGTAGTAAAGATGTTGTCTATACATGTTCCAGGATTAATAACATCAGGCCTTGTTATTTCATTATTTGTTTGTTGCAAAGCAAAACTGTTCATTTCATTCAACTTTGAAGTTGAAAAACTTCTATACTTTTCCCCCTTAATTCAACATTAAAGTCACCTCCAATGAAAATATGACATTTGTATTGAAATACGAACAATAATATGTTATTTAAAAATTCAATAAATTCATTGTAAACGTATTTTTCTTTATTGTAAGGTTTATAAATAGCAATAATAATAGCATTGTATGATTTAATAAAGACAGCAGAAACTTCACGAATCATTCTTGAGGCATCAAATTTACTTTATCAATTTCAATATAATCAATATTGTTTTTCAGAATTATTAGAGTTCCACCTGTACAAGTTCTACAGAATGGAGAAACTATTTTGTAATTAGGTATTTTAAAATATTCTATACTTTTACTATTCATCCAATGCTCACAGATACATAGTACATCTATGTTGTATATTAAAATATATAAATTTAGTAGATCTACTTTTTTAATAAGGCCTTCTATGTTCCAGTTAAAAATTATTAAGTCTTTCAAATTTTCAGTTTCAATATTTTTAATCACATATATATAATTTGATTGTATATTTATATTTGATAAATGGGTTTATTTAATTCACTATATCAATAACTGCTAGTAGGTTTAGCGTTGACTGATTGTATTCCCAAAAAAAATGATGGAATCCAGATATAATAGTTGGACTTGTTTTGATTATTTTTGAATGTTTATCAATAATTAAATTACAAATGTTTCCAACAATATATTTCTAACCTTTAAAATTTAGATGCAAACCATGTGTGTATATATATATATATATATATATATATATATATATATATATATATATATATATATATGTGTGTGTGTGTGTGTGTGTGTGTAGTGTTACAGGAACGGGATAAGTTATTTAGTGATATAAATGTCAAATGTTGGTAAGTATTGGCTAAATAATGCAGCTTTTCGTTGGTATGAATAATTTTGTTGTTTAAGTTGGTATTATCATATTTCACTGGTATCCCAACAATAATTAACTTAGTGTGCTTCAGATTCTGTACATTTTTCTCAAACTTGTTTAATATGTTTTCTTCTTTTGTTTCGTTTATATCATTAGTACCACCAAGAATTATTATATAATCATTCATTGTCATATTCTCTGTTTATTTTCCGATTCCAGTCAAAATATATTTAATTTTTCCATTAGATTTAAAAATACATGTAACATTGTCTATTTTTTTTGTTTTCAATTAATTTTCTTATTTGTCGATTATGTCTAACTGCAAATATTTTAATTTTAATATCATTATAGTTTCTAAATAAATGATTAAGTGATTCTAGAATGATTTCTTGTGTTTTCTGATTGTGGCTACAATTTATCTTGTTGTGGACAAGATTCTCTTTTTCATCTGGAGTTACTTCATTCAATTTTATTTTTTCTTTAATAGTAGTATGAGGATGATCATGATTTTTATTGGATGATTTTATCTTCTTTTATTTTTTATATTCTTTAGATCATTACTTAATATATCCAGGTTATTGGTGTTTTTAAAATGGTTATGGTCCGTTATAGGTTTATTTTCTAAGATTTGTTGATATTTTCATGTGAAAGTGGTGAGAATCTGTTATTAAATTCGCTAAAAAGTTAGTTGGTCGTAGAGAGTCTTGACCACCAATATTGCCAGGTCTATCTCATAGGATAATTGTGTCTTGAGGTGGATGAAAGACACGTGTCAGTTCCCTAGAGAATTACCCTTATTATGGATTCGCTTACACAGATAAAAGTGTAAATTAAGAAGAGCGACACAAGCAATGTAGTGCACACACGTGCTTTAAAATTCATTATAATGATAACTTCATTTTTTTACATTTCTTATAATAAAAAGGTTTGTAAAGTTAGGCCAAACTAATTATTTTCCGTTAAATTACTTATGTTTTATATGAAATAAAGCTAAACTTTTGTACTTATTTATTTTTGTTTTTTACTTAGCTTACATTGATCTTCTCAGAATAAAATTTTTTACAAATTTTGTATGAAATTTGTATGACCTTTTAACAAAGTTATTGTACACTAAACGTAAAAAACTGAGCTTCTTGGCCCAATATCATGCATTTAACCCAAAATTACTTAAAAACTACTAAAGATACAGTTTTGAAACCTATTTATTTAGTTTTCTCATGTCAAATTATATAGGAAATCTTGACTTTTCTGTTTTTTTTTTTTTTTTTTTATCTTCTCCTAAGTTGTGTACGATGTTATTTCACTCTTTATCCATTATTCTTACTGAAATGTTTGACTGGCTTTAATTCACTAACGAAGCGTTTTCAGCTATGCTTATACAACATTTTTTCTTTATTTTTGGTGGTAGAATGTACTCTTGGAGTGGGTGGAGAACGTCATTAATCACCCTGTATATATAGTCCGGGGTGGGAAAATAATATTCTGATAATTTCTATTAACAACTACATTTTAAACAAATTGTACTACTTTTCGTGATTTTTAACAAATATATTTGGATCCAGCAAACAAAAATACGCATGAAAGCATGGTTTTTATCTATTGCGTTCGAAATAAAATGACTTTCCAAAGTTTTGAATAACTATATCTCAAAATCGGTGACTCGTAAGGTAAAAGATATAACAACATTTTTTGTAGACTATTATACGATCTACAACAAGATCTAACAATCTTGCAGTTCCAAAACAGTCTACATCTTTTTTCAAAAAACATCTGTTTTATAATGGAATAAAACTATTCAACCATCTACCTTGTTCACTCAAGTTGGAATCAAACCTCTTAAAATTTAGAAAACGGCTGAGGGACCATCTAGTAAATCTCTCATGTTACAGCGTCCGGGAGTTTTATAATAAGGAATTTTGTACAACACTGTTAAATACAGAGTAATTATTTACATACAGATATGAACTATGTTATTGTTTTTATTAATTAACATTATTGTTTTAAGAGTGTAAACTTTCTCTACATAAGTATATAGCTGTTAGTATTAAGTATTAAGAACTGTTATTGATTATAGTATACAGTATTTGACTTGGCTAATACAAACTGTTTTGTCAATTTGGCTAAATAAAGTGATTTGATTTGATTTGATTTGATCTGTTTGCGATGGAGAGTTTGGTGGGGGTCCCCACAAGATATTTAGATGCGACAGGTCTTCGGATACTAGTGATAAGGTTGGTGGTGGTGGTGTATTAGTGGCCGTTCCCGCTTTTTCAGATGTTAAAGTTCACAATTATCCTGCTTTGAGATTTAAAGCACTGTTTCTTGAAGTCGGGCTGGAACTTTAAAAGAATCTTTTATTATGTGTCGCCTACATCCTCCTGGATCATCCTTATCTAAATTCCAGTCATTCTGTGATGCATTCGACGACTTTATCTTGGCAACTTCTCAATATGATTTCATCATAGTTCTAGGGGATTTTAATCTAAGAAATTCTGTTTCACCTGAAGCGTCTGAAAATATCCTGTACGATGTTTTGTGCAGTCATGATCTTGAGCAATATAACGACATATTGAATGATAAAGGAAACAAACTGGATTTGATTTTTGCGAATACCAATATTCGCTGTTGCAAGGCTCAGGATTTGCTCGCTTGTGAGGATTTGCACCATCCAGCCATCGAATTTGACCTTGCTATGGAATCCGAACTTTCCATTAATGGGAAGTCATCGTATGCCCCCAACTACTTCAAATGCGACTTACAACAGATAAGATCGGATTTATCCAAATTACATATTGATGTTGCCTCACTTCACTCGGTGTAGAAACCACTTTTAATAGTTACCTCACTTCTTTGAGCAATATTATCAAGTCACACACACCTCTGAAGAGGGTTAACAAATCTTCCTTTCCAACGTGGTTTGATAAGCAGTTAAGGGAGCAGGTGATTATGAAGAAGGTACTTCACAAGAATTACAAGAAATCTGGCCTAGAAAGTGATTATCTCAAATTTTCCCAAGCCCGGAACACATGCAGGATAAAATCCTTTCAATGCTATAAGTCGTATATTTCTCACATTGATGACATCTTACCCAGGAACCCGAAGATTTTTTGGTCCCATGTTAAGAATATTAGGCGCACAGCAAATTGTTCTTCCTCTGTTAGACTTGGGCCTGATGAGGCTAACCATCCTGATGAGATGGCCAATCTGTTTGCCAAGCATTTCTCTAATGTTTTCAATGACTGTAGTGCTTGCATTCCTGACTTTCCTGATAAGGAAAATAACATACACATCTCCAAAATTACGACGTCACCCTCTGAAGTTAAAAGACTTATTGATTCTCTGGATGTGTCCAAGGGCTGTGGTCCTGATTGTATTCCCCCTCGAGTGTTGCGATACTGTGGTGATTTATTGAGTGCGGACCTGGCCTGCTTGTTTAATAGTAGTCTCCAGTGCGGTGTCTTTCCGTCCGGGTTAAAAACTAGCTACGTTACACCCATCTTCAAGGCTGGTGATAGAAGCGACGTTCGTAATCATAGGCCCATAACTATTCAGTCACCCATTGTCAAAATATTTGAAGCCATTGTCTTAGACAGGTTGAAACCTGTCTTTAGAAACATCATAGTTGTAGAGCAACACGGCTTCACACCCGGCCGTTCTACAGTTACCAGCCTCGTGGTGTTTAGTAACTTTATTTACACTTGTTTCTCTCAGGGCCTGCAGGTTGACGCCATTTACCTAGATTTTAGTAAGGCTTTCGACAAGGTGTGCCACAAGTTGTTGATTCAAAAACTGAAAGGATATGGAGTCTGCGAGCCTATTTTGACCTGGATTAATAGCTAATTGAGTGATAGATTTTCAGTAGTGAAATATAGCTCCGGTATGTCTGATCCCTTCCCAGTGAAATCCGGGGTTCCTCAGGGTTTCCTGCTTGGACCTTATCTTTTTAATGTCTTCATCAATGATATTACTGAGAGTATTGAATCTAAGTTTCTACTATATGCTGATGATATTAAGCTGTTCTACCCGATCAAGACTAGAGAAGACTGTGATGTTCTGCAGAGGTCCCTTAATCATGTTATGCATTGTTGTGAGACGAACCAGATGTCTCTTAATGTGGAGAAATGTAAAGTAATTACTTTCAGTAGAAGGGGAAACATTGTTGTCAACAACTACACTGCTGATAGAGCAACCCTGGAACGTTGTAGTGACATAAGAGACCTTGGTATCCATCTCACATCCTCTTTATCTTGTGAGCAACACATTGATGACATCTGCACAAAAGCTAGACGAGTCATCGGTCTTATTGCCAGAGTGGCGAAGAGTGGTCTTTCAGCACATTCACTGGGTCTTTTGTGCAAGTCCTTTGTACTCCAAGTCCTAGAATACGGCGGCGTCGTATGGCGACCTTACCTAGACATTCACATAACCAGACTTCAGGGAATTCAGCGTCGCTTCATTAGAATGATAGGGTTCTCGCTGGGCTATCGTTGCTGGGATGTGCCTGTTGATCAACTCGAGCTTCTGAAGTTCAACCTGCGGCCTTTGGAGCATCGGAGAGTTGTTGCTGATGCTGTGTTCCTCTTCAAGTTGATTCGTGGAATTCTTGACTGCCCAGAACTTCTACAGCTAGTCGAGTTTCGTGTTCCAGGAACTACTAGATCTTCTGAGCCGTTCATAAGAAGAGCCCACAGCAGAAACTATCTGAAGAACAGTCCACTCCCTCGCCTAATGAGCATCGGAAATGCTATCTCTGGTCAGGTTGACTTCCACTTTGACAGCATCCATGCATTTAAGAAGAAGCTAAAAATGATGGACTTATCTTGTCTGTAAACCTTTTTCACCTCGCTCCTTCCTAACCTTCTACCCTCCTTCCACTCACCTATAAATACTCACACCCTGCCAACTTTTACAAACATATACACACACACACACACCCACCCACACACCTACACACGTCATCCGATTACATTACACTTACACACATTCATTATAACGCTAGTTATTTTGTTATTTGCTTTCATTATTGGTTTATTGTTATCATTTGTTTAGTCTAGTTAGCTTTAGTCTTTTCATTGTTGAATTTTGAAAGTTTATATTAGTTTCATTTATTTCATGTTCGTTGTTACTATTTATTTACTTTACCATGTTAGTTTTTCTATTGTTTGTTATTTTTTATAGTCATATTGTTTTTTTCATAAAGTTGTTAGTGTACAACAGTTATTTCTGCATGTTTGTTAATCTTTGTTTAAAAAGGCATTGCCGTTGGTTCAATAAATAAATCAGCTGATATGATGTGCATTTAACACCGGCAATTAAATGTCTAATAAAATGGAAGAGAGCATACATCGTATTGCCTAAATTGGTGTTACTCCTTTATTTATGAACGGATTTTATTCAATTAGGACTTTTTAGATTTATTATTACATTTTGCACATTTTTTATTTCTTGCGCATATTTTATAAGACTACTTTTTTGCGCAAGTTACAATTAAAAGTTTTTATGTGCCGCGATTTTGAAAATATTCAACATAGTAAAATAACATTATCACAACCATAAAGAAACAGGTACCTTCATTCCAAACTTGAGCACTGTATTGTAAGTTATGCAATTATTCATCATTTAGTGAAAATACGAAAATGGCCGCCATATTGAAAACGAAGCATATACGGACCTATATGTATAACAACATTTTTACTTATTTTTACCCAACGAATCATAACCTTAAGTTTTGTAACGTAGTTTTGGAACACTCTGTATAGTTATACAAGATAACAAATTGTATGACTAATATTTTTAACGGTTGAGATTAATTTTTCACAGTCCTGTGTTTAATGTGGCCGTTTTCCACACTGGCGAGCCATCGCTGGAAGGTCGACAGCCCCAGACAGCACTCTAACAGCAATCCAATTTTACCGGCAGCGGACCAAAACATGCTGTTCTATTTCAATTGTACGGTCCTTGTTTATTATTATAATTAATTATAGTATATACTTTATTACTAATACGACTCCATCCTAGAGGACCATAGGTTGATATTACGAGGTTTTGCAAAAGTAATAGTTGGTTACATTTTTTTTATTCTAGGCCTGTGGCAATGTTATGTGAATGAACAATAAGTTTTTCAGTCTCAATATTTAACTCTGCATTAAAGCTGAGTCATTCAATTTTATCAAAATCTATATAAACATACTTAATATAGTATAACCTAGCTGTGTAATTTTAAATTTTATTATTTTTCATCACGTTTAGGTAATTAATAGACGTTTTTTTTAATGAAAACAAACCCACAAATCAGACATATGGGAACGTTTAATTTGACAAAGGCACGATAGTTGATAGTCGATGTTTTTCTATTTTTAAAATTATTTTTATAAAAAATATATTTGGTGAAAAGCTTGATTTCGACATTGAGTAAAATCACATACATTTGACAAGTCTTGTTATTGATCCTTGCTGTGTTTAATATGCTGATTAATTTATTACTGATTTATTATTCATAGAATTTCTTTAAGTAATGGGCCTCGAAATCGCTACCTTCTCGGCGAGCGGACCGAACAAGCAGGAAGGCGGCGATTTCACGGCTCGGCTGGACGGCAGTTAAATGTTGAAGGAGCAAACTTCATTCTACCGATACAAATGCTCATTATTAGATTTTTTTAAATAAGAAAAAATGGTCAAACTATTAAAAATATTATAATGCAGGAAATATACTTACATTTACACCTTCAGACATGAACAGAGAAAAAAGAAACAGAGATCGCATCCAATAGTGTGCGTAATGTGAGTCGAGTAGTTATTTATTCCATTTGTCATGCCCAGAACCTCCCTTAACCCCCCCCCCCACACATCCTCAAGAATAGGTATAAAGATGCACATTAGTTCTAATGTATTTTTAACTACCAATTAGGCGTTCTCTGCTGCCTTAAGGAAGCGACCTCTGTTTATTTTTCTCTGTGACGCATAACTCCAACATAAATCACTCACAGAAGTCACACGAAAAGAAAATTTCAAATTACATTCTGAATTTCAAGTACAGTAATTGAAATCATTTATTTACTTCCCACCATTATAAATAATTAATTGTACATCATGGGTGGTTCCGCAGGAGGAGATCAGAGAGTTTCAAATAACAAAATTTTAAATCCGTTCAACAATTTAAACATCAACATTTAATTTATTTTTGAAACAATATTCAATTTGGATTCAAACAAACAACATATAACAAACTCACATTATTGTCTTACCTACCTAATGGCATGAATCATAATAACTATTGAGGAGCAAGTCCCCTCTCTTATTACAATGCATCTTTACGTGTTGTGTATAAGACAGTGTACTGTAATGGAGAGTATGGCACGAATACTAGTATTGTTTTAGTAATATACTAATAAACACTACTACTAAAATACAAGTAATGAAACGCGTTCATAATTGCTATGTTGTTGAAGTAAAGGTCTGTAGCCTCGGAATGGGAGTTGTATTTCCATTCTTGCAACAACATAACTAATGCTCAGCAAATAGGAGTACTTTTGAAAACTTTAACTCTAACGGCTTTTTTAGGTGGAGATAAATATCAAAGTACATCTGATTTGGGTCGTGTTTTTGGGCTTTGAACAGTGATATTCTCAGTCTTGTCTGCTTTTACCCAATTTGTGTGAACTTTGTTGTTGTATTTTTTCTCAAAATTATTCTAATAACATTAATAATCTAAACATTGTTTGTTGCAACAAAAAGTTAACTTTACATAATTTGTATAAAAGGAAAATATCAATGTTTTACGTTTAACTCATTAGGATCTGTCTATAACCATTACAAAGACACAGCCTAATTGACTAAGAACTTTGAACGAATATGGTCGTAATTTTGTTTGGTTACTATAAATAAATTTATATTTATGTTTTTTTCTCCCTTTACACAAAGTATAATTATTGACAGTTAAAGAGGTGCTTTTATTTTACTTAATTTACAAACGTTTAAAATATAATTTTGCTTCTTAACAACAATCATTGAGAAATGCGTTCGTACAATTAATTGTAAGCATCCATCATCCATATCAACGAACTATGTATAAAAACACTCTTCATTATCATTTAATGAAGCTTTACAAATTTATATAATAATGTTAAATGACACTTATCTAAATTCCTACAGTAATAACACTATCATTAAAGATAAATAATCGAACAAATCTAATTACTACGAAATATATCTTCCTAATACTGAAAGATTACATTTTAAATTACTATGTTTAACTCGTGGCTTCTAACAATTAATTGCAAGTTAGATTTGAGTAGTGAAATACATCTAAGTACAATTTTATTATTGTCTATAATCTATTCAGATTTTTATCTTAACCTTCACTATCTTAGGTACTCCAGGTATAGAAATGTGCGTTAATTTATACAACAATAATTGGCCTCCTAGACACCCTTACGATGTTGACAGTCTCCCCCTCCCTCCCCCTGGGTGTCACTCAAATCGTTTTTATACTCCAATACAAAAATCATATTCACTATCTACTAACAACTTTACTGTGGTATACAGCCGAATATGTCGCAATTTTATATTTGAGATGTTAAGATCTTTTAGGGAGGGGGGGGGGGGTTGAGCGAAAGTAAACTGGTGTCCACCATTTCCCTTTGCTGCGTCTAAAGCCACAGGGCAAGTAATATATACTTGTTCTGTGATTATATAAGTTATTAGTTTTGGAGTTTAAGCGTCAAAATTGCAGGAATTGTGAAGCTGATTTTCAGTGGTACAACCCTAAGGCATCAGATACTCTGTCTCGGGCACCTGCTTCAGCACTTGATTGGCCAGCTCCGTCAGCACTCCACTCAGAACCTCAGAAAGCTTCCCCTTCATGATGGAGTACATCTCGGAGGAGTTCTCGTTGAGGATCTCATCCACTGCTTCACCTTCGAACAAATTAACGTAATATTAATACATTTCCCCATCACTATCATTCGGAGGAAACACGATAATAAAATAAATGATATGACGCACCCTTCTTTGGACTCTTTGGACGCACAATTTTAGACTTTTTTGTTTTAAAATACTAACTACCTGATAAATCCATCTTAAGCTAAATTATAAGATAATAAATCTTTTATAATATTAAATATCAGTTTGCAGGCTCTTAATATATGGCTGTTTTTAGTTCAAAACGTGGGTAGCTATTTTATACTGTATACATAGAGAATAATTCAAAAGTAATGTCTTAATAAAACTACTTTTATTTTAAAAATAGGTAATTCCTATATAGGACAGGGGCCTTGTAAATTTTTCAGCTAGCATTTTTTTCATAGTAGATACATAAAACATGTTTATCTAATTTGTATCTATCTAAGGAACAAGAATGTTTGTAAAAATTACAAAAATGAGGAGAACCGGATAAATATTTTTTCCTTAAGTATAGTGATATGGGTACTCAGATTATGTGGAATTTAGTCCTGAAAAATAACATAACCTAACCTATAACATAACCTAGCCCTATCCTTACAGAATGTGACTTTACTGAAATGGGCACATACCGGCGATAACGTTTAATCGCTATATTTAAGGAAAAAATATTTTTCCATTTTTCCTCAGTTTCATAATTTTCCGGCTTTTCCACTAAAAAACCTATAATATTCTTGTTTCTTAGCTATTTATCTACTATGAAAAATTGTTTCAGCAAAATCGACAAGGCCTCTGTTCTGTAAAACTACCAAAAAGTAAAAAAAAAATAAAAAAAGGTATAATAAGAATCAGCACTCTTTCCGTTTTCCCTAAATTGAACATGACAGAGTCATAAGTCTCTGAGTTATCACTGACTACTTTTTTCCTTAAATGTTTCAAGAAATTTGGAAATACACTAAATGTTTGCAATTTATCCAGGCTCTTCACATCATAGAAATAAACAAACAACCATATTAGTTAAAGTTTGGACGTTTCCATTCATATGTTGTTTAAATCTGCAGGTAGGCCCTTTTCAATCTCAACCATAGACATAATGGGTCAGCCAATTGGATACCCTCGGCTGCCCACTGAGCATTGGTCTGGTAATTAATGAAACTTACTCTGCGGAAAAGTCTGCCTTAATTTCTACAAAGAATACTTCACCTCTCAATTCATTCCTGAGCGATACTACCATCCACAATTTACGAGACATAATTATAAGATAAATTAAAAAATATTAAATATTATTGAAATCTTAAATGTTGAGAGAGGATTAGAGTATATTTTACAAAAGAAATGTCTCATTTAAGAGATTTTCCATTGAACCTGAACACTGAATGTGAATACAAGTTATAGGATCAGTTGACGAGACCCTTTGCCCTCGGCCACATAAAATTACCCTACCTTCATAACCTAACTTAACCTGATTTAGCATAACCTATCCCAATTTAACGTACGATTATAATTAATTAGCTCCAAAATAAAAAAATATTGCACTGCAAAATAATTTCAGAGTGGATCCTGATTGTTAGGGAGACCAGAATAACAATGACAGAATCTAATTTATATTTTAAGTGAATATGAGAGTATAGATTAATATTCGTGTGAAGTATTTTACTTTCTGAAATTGACTGACTTAAGAGACTGTCTAACTATAACAATTGACTATAAAACCAAAAATAAATATAACTCATACACTCTATCTCAGGACAATGGAGAGATCTTCAGTATCACAAAATACGACCTCCCTCCCAGATCTTGTTTGCCAGGCCTGATAATCATAGACTTCCACTAACACAATGGGTTTAAAGAAACTCTCTCACAAGTACTCTAAAACTGTTACCAACAAGTTTAGGTTATTATGCTTACCTAGTCTGTTGTCGCCGTCTAGCTGCTGGGCGGGCTTGAAGGATGTGTTGACGGGCATCATGTCGATGTTGAAACCATCAATTTGCAGGTAGTCAGTGCCATTGATGTTCATTTCCTTGAAGTACACCACCCAGGAGGATGTTACTTCCGCTGTAACCACGTACGTACATGTAACTGTAATGTTATAATCTAGCCTTGATATTACATATAACAAGAAGTAAATAGTTATTGTTAGTTGTTTAGTAGTCAATCCCATTTCCAGAAACACACGATAAATTCCACAATCCGAATTTTTTTTATCAGAAATCGTTTAAGCAAATCATATTGACACAAGGCTATTTTCTAATAGAAGGAGACTTTGTATCCTCATTTATCATTCATTACTGTCATATTTTCACAAGATATTTATGTTCTTTAAAACCCCAAATTTAAATTTTCAATATCACTTTCCTTCAAGTAGTTGACCAACCCGAACAGCCATGGGACCGGGAACCCAAACCAATTTGAGACGGGGAACTTGAACAACTGTGGGATAGAGAGCCTGATCAACTTTGAGACGAGGATTATGAAACCCATAGGATGGAGAATATTAACAACTCTAGGATGGGGAACATTGGACGGGAACCTAAACAACCGCTGAACCTGTAACTTATCAAATTTGGGACGAGAAATACACAAACCCCACGGGATAAAGCACCTGAACAACTGTGGGGTTGGTAACCTGGGACAGAGCATCTGAACACTCGTTGGATATGGAACCTGAACAGTTGGGAACCTGATCATTCGTGGGACGAAGAACCCGAAGAACCTTGGTACGTGTAACACGAAGCAAGAGTTGTATGGTTGGTTTTAATCTCAATACAACGTGACATAACACAGTTTCCTGTCATATAATATTCAAAACTAATCACAGTGAAACACAATATTTACGTGACAGTGTACTTGTCGATTACGACATTAAACCGGATTCCCACTTATTGCCAATTGTTCTGTCAAATCAATGCAAATACAAAATAGTTTTGTATTTGTTTTTGTTTTTGTTTTTAGTAGCTTAAAGCTCGTTAAGTGATCATTGATACATAAACTCACTCATATTTATTGAGAATGAGCCTTCGCTGTGGAGGGGAAAGGTGATGATTCGTCCTTCACTGAAGTACTCCCCTGTGATGTGCAGTGATGGCGTCTTCCCTGTCACCTCCAACTTGTTCCCATCAACCAAGATAGCTCTAACAGAATAAATAAGTTGACATTTAATGAGAAACTTAACTTCATAATCATTTCAAACTACCATTCAGTGTGACTGTCTGAGCATTGGGACCACTGTTGTGACATAAATGTACCACTGTTCAATGACATAAACAGTGCCTAGCTCCCAGGAAGAATGGTTGCCTCAGTGCTAGGAAATATATGCTTTTGAATCTCCATTGTTGTAAATCTATTTTAGAATTATATACAAAATAATAATTGTGATTTTCATTTCAAGTTCAGTCGAATAACATTTATCAAGCTATTAATACATATTTGTATACAAAGTCTCAATAAAAGCTTGATTAATTCTTGAAATGTTACGTCTTAGATAAGAGTATGATGAGGATACAGTCCCATCATTCCTTAACAAAGGATGGGCCAACAAAAAGACCATTGAACATTAGTGAAAAAAATTACTTACGTAACTTTAGCCAAATGAATGTCCGTGAAGCCTGAGATGAACACGTTCTTTAGAGTAAGGTCTAATGTGAGGTTGGCTTCATCATGCCTTACAGACAAGTATGGCACTTCCAGTGGGTCCAAAGGTGGTACGCCTAGTTCCAGATCTCCTGCACAAACCAGACAAACATATCAAACATTCAATACCTTAAAGCTTAAGATTTGTAGACCTTACAATATAATATCTTGTGTGAGATTTACTTCATCACTTGGATCAGACGTGTAGATTAAAAATAAAATTGCACATATCATGTAACCTTGAGGTATCCCATAATTTAATAATAATTCTTTAACACTTAGAAAGTTACCGAGACTTAAACGTTTTCTTGAAATTGATTAACTAACAAACCACTACTCTATACGTAACTTTTATAACATCATCATTCAACAGTTGATGATGTTTTACCTCTATCAAAAGTGTTTGTTTATATATATATATACATATATATATATATGGCCATATGTTATGGCTATATATACATACGTGTGGAAGAAAAGTACCGGAACAGATAATACTTGTTGAACGATTACAGATAGAGCAAGAACACTTGGTACACTATTACTGCACCTATTAATCTACTTTTTGAAGTAACTGTCATTTTTCTGTAATATCAGGGAGATTGCCCGCAAGGAGTCAGAAGAAAATCTTAAATGAGAGCATAGGTTGAGTAGTACATCATATTAAAGTTCTTTAGTAGTAGAACATAAACCCATAAATCTGAACTCAAAAGGTAGGCCCTTTAAAAAACTGACACGGGTTTAAAGTTTAACAAATTTACAACAAAGGTATTGTTCTAGATAGTTTAATATTCTTTTTTAGCTCAAGTTGGTGATTTTTCATTTTCAATAGATGATGTTCTACAAGAAGTTTGACAAAAATATGTAAAATATCGTAGGTCAAGATGTACATCATTGTAAAGGGATTGTCTAGCACATATGAATATCATGAACAGATTTTAAAAAGGTTGATTCAGTACAAAATGGCAGATGTTCAAAGATTTGAATGAAAATAAGTGATACTTATTTACCAAATATTAGGAGAGTAAACGTTCGAATTGCTAACTCTTTTTCATGACTAACTTCATTATGCATACTGCAGCATTTTGTCTTTGATTATTAATGCACTTGAATTGTGGCCACTAATGCAATGTCTTACGACAACCAAAAGAAAATCGTTGAACATCTGCCATTTTGTACTGGATCAACCTTTTTAAAATCTGTTCGTGAAATTCATCTGTGCTAGACAGCCCCTTTAAAATGATTTATATCTTGACTATGCTATTTGTAATATTGTTGTCGAACTCCTTTGGAAGTGAAGAGTCACCAACTACCCTAAAAAACTTTTTCTCAAGTCCTGCAGGCATTTACAAAGTTTAACTTACCCAACTTGAGCTAAGAAAAGAATATTAAACCGTCTAGAACAGGACCTTCACTGTAACTTTTTAAAACTTTAAACCGGCGTCATTTCTTAAAGAGCCAACGTTTTGAGTTCGGATTTGTATATTTATGTTCTACTACTAAAGACCCAACTCTTTGATTATTTGATATACCACTCACTCACTATGCTCTTATTTAAGATTTTCTTCTAACTCCTTGCGGGCCATCCTCCTGATATGACAGAGAACAACTGAACTGTTCTTTAAACAATTTGTTTGCTTGGACTTGAACTTTCATTATCAATTTTGTATCTGGCTCACAGTATAATTCTTACAAACAGGCCCACATTACTCTCAAAATTAAATTTTAGTATTGCTAAAGGTAAAATTTGGTCCACCTCATCACCAAATGATTAAACTTTCACTGTACTGGTTGAACAGCTTGGATTGTTCCCTTTAGGAACAATGTTACTTTTCATAACATATTATATCTACACAGATATTTTTTTAATCAAATATCCTTATTCGTGATTCATTCAAAGTTCGAGATACTTGAAACGAGGCAAAAACTATTCTCGTTTTTATTCATTTAATGTTTCATGTATTTATTTTGTTTTTATTATTTTTAATTTTTCAATACAAATGACTGCCACACAACAAAAGTTTATTAAAATACAAAGTAAAAAAATTCAAAAATATTATGGTAATACACAGTTTGTTTATGGGTGGGCGTAAAAATGTCAGATTTATGGTAAAAAAATAAGGATTTCTTGCAAGAAAAGAATAGCTCCCCCTGAAAAGTAACTTTTCAAAATTTGTTGAAAATGTTCATATTTAAGAAAATGCAAATCATAATATTTGTGCATTTTGTACTTATATTGTTATAAATTGGCGTTTTGTAACATTCAATTTATTGTATCTGTACCAAAACGAATTATGCTAACTAAGAAACTATTTTTAATTTTTATTAATATTGTTACAATTTTGAAAAATACTACACTTTTAAATGATGAGATTTATTGTGGGTGTATTATGCTACGATATCAATTAAGGTAATTTAGTAGCGGAATGTTAAATGTAAATGTAACACTTTAGCCAGATGAAATACTGTAACAAATACTGTTAACTGTGATGCCAGGAAATTCTAAACAACTTTTTCAAATTACATGTAGTAAGAACTAGTATAACCGGGTAGTAAAAAAGTTAACCATCGTATCAAAACCAGTTGTAGCTAGCTATCTGGCTAATTCAGTCACGTTGCGAATAATAACTCAAATGTTGTAGAAATGAAAGAGCAACTCACCGTCCTTGAACCTGGCGAAGACCTTGGTGAGTCCTTCCTTGACACAGCCGTCGAGCTCGGGGCTGGACCGCTTGCAGCTCAGCTCTACGAGTAAACAAAATATTGCATAATAGAAATATGTCTAGTATTTATTGAACCGGAGGATCAAAATATAAGATATAACAAATTATAAACCTAAACCGCTTGCTAGCCTAATTGTTAGCACTCCTGACATCAATGCAGAAAGTCACGGGTTCAAACCCCAGTAGTTCCAACTAAATTTACCTTGATGGGTTTGGACTGTTTTCCCATAACAAAGCTGGTGTAGAAAGACAAAAAAATCAATTACACATTTGTCACTATTTTTAAAGACATCTTAATCTGTTTAATATGGATTTGGACGAAGGAAATTTTAGCATGATAAAATAAAAGTAATAAATTATTATTTTTCTCCATGTACAAGGAGGGCACATGTGACACAAAAGTAGTGTGTGAAGGGGGTGTGGTTACACGACCAATGAGGGTGATTGTACATCCAAGTGTCGTGTGGCTATACAATTAATATATTATGAAAGAAGAGTGTATGTACCACTAATAATGGTGTGGCAGAAATGGTAAGAATGCTACCAATGACCAATTTGCAGCTAGGCCGCCTGGATTTGCCATTATCTTGTAGAAGAAGGGTGGATATTACCAAGATCCTGTAAAAGGTGGGGTGGAGGAAAAGAGTAGGAGAAACCTAGTCTACGAATTTCCACAAAATGTCTTACCCTGATAAAAATTGATTTTTGTGTACATTTATGTTGAATAATCTGTTAAAACTGACACACTGATGAAAAAACTGAAGAGTGGTTATGGTGCAGAAGATACATACGAAAGCAAATGGAAGTTTTTCTCAGCTTCACAGTTCATTACATGGTGGAAGGACTAATAGGTGTGCCATTGCGCATATACTGCGGTGTTGCAGATGGGTCCTCGCAGGCGCACATGAAACTCACTCATACACTACAATGGTATTGACCCACCAGCCCGCCCATACACGTACAGTAGTGATGACCCACCCAATCGCTCATACACGTACAATGGTATTGACCCAATCACTCGCTCATACACGTACAATGGCATTAATAATAACTACTTGGCTATTAGAAGACAACATTTAAAAAGCACTGAGTGAAGAGCAATGTGAGGAGAGAAGAGCAACACTCTTCTCTTGACAATAAGATATTCAGTGGCACTGACCCACCCGCCCGCCCATACACGTAAATTGGCACTGACCCACCCGCCCGCCCATACACGTACATTGGTACATTCTCCGTAAAAACAAATCAAATTTTGAAATAAATCAAATCAGAATTTAATTATTTATTTATTAAGATTGTTTACAACTCACTACTTTGAATATGGAACTGAATAGGTTTTTTTTTATAGAATTGTTAAAATTAACACAATTTTAAACCAATATTTAAAAGTTTATTGGTGAGACCTTTCGATAGCAAGGCTATCATCGTCAGACACATCACAAATATAAAGTACAAAAAGTAAATAAATATAATATAAGCTTATATAAACATATCCTTTTAAATTTTTAACTCTCGTGGCTAAATATACTTATTCTTCTAAAAATGTTAATTTTATTATGATTTTGAAAGCATTATAAATTGAATTTAAATTAATTTTGTTTGTAGTTTTGAAAGTAAAATAGAATGTTGAATTGGTCCATATTCTTGGTTTAATAAGTTTTCAGAATTTATTTTATTAATGATGATGATTCCCACGGGTTTAAATATCGTGGTGTTGTTATATGTTTCAATAGTTTTAAATTGTTTTCTGGGTTACTATGTCTAGTGACAATGCAAGGGTTGGCAATTGCAGATTTTTCTTCTCGATTAAATTTGATCGTAATAAAGGTTCTGATTTTCTTTGTTAATTTTCTTTTTTTAAATTTTTTATTATTATTATTATTATTAACTGCACTCGCCAGTTGACATGGGCTGGCAGGTCTGTGCGTCAACTTTATTCAACGAGTGAAGTACAGACCGGTGTATTTACTGTTACAGTCAAACGAATTTATTTCATAAATTCCTTATTTATTTTTGTCATTTTCAGTATCTTTTGGATTTTTAAATTTATTTTTAAAATTATTGTTAGTTTTGTATGAAATATTCATATTTGTGTGTTTTTTTAAATATTTTGTTGATATAATAGAATCAGAGAAAAAAATCAAAAACTTAAACATATTAAAGAAAAAAACAAAAATTGGAATAGTATAACATGGACAAAATGCTCAAGTTCTATTACTGTAACAGTAAATGCATAGGCCAAACAAAAACAAAATTAAAAAATATTTCAAGAGACAGTTTAATCAGAAGAAAAAGCTGCAATTTCCTGCACTAACACTGGACATAGTAACACAAAAAAAACAATTGAAAATTATTAAAACATATAAAAACACCACGATATTTAAATGCATGGGAATCATGGTACATTAATAAAGCAAATTCTGAAAACTGAGAATATGGACAAATTCGAAATTCTATTTTACTTTCAAAACTTCAAACAAAATTAATTTAAATGCAATTTATATTGATTTCAAAATCATAATAAAATTAACATTTTTATAAGAATAAATATATTTAGCCTCGAACGTTTACATTTTAAAAGGATATGTTTATATAAGCGTATATTATATTTATTTACTTTTTGTATTTAATATTTTTCATGTGTCCGACGAAGACAGCCTTTCTATCGAAAGGCCTCACCAATAAAGTTTTAATTATTTGTTTGAAATTGTGTTAATTTTAACAATTCTGTACAACTCACTGGTTCGTCAATCCATAACCACCAATAAGAATAAATATGTGCTTGTACGCATTTATGCTAATGAGTCTTTATTTATCGAATACAGTGATGTTCATTAACGAGGAAATAGCTGAATTAGTCGATCATCCTAATATATTGGTATTCAAAAGTCAGGTATCGTTCGCGGATGTGAAAAATACAGGTTTTACCCTAAAAGTGTAATGAAATGTCCAGACACCCGAATACTCGTATGGATGAAAGAATATGTGTACTACACAAGTTATCATAATGTCACAAATGTTCCTTTCGTACAATTTGTAGATGACATACTAGATTGTGTCCTTGAAAGTTTACTGAATTTATACAATGCTCTTTAAGTAAAATGTAAAACCGTAAATAAAAAATAACAATTGTTTATAAAATATTACATCTATAACGCGTATAAAAGGTGAGTGGTTTGCCTTAACCTGAAAGTTATTTGAATGTACCTAACTAATGTCCTTTTTGAAAGTTTTGATTGTAATCATTATGTAAACAATATTATTTAACATTCTTCAATAAACTTTAATGTATGTTTACAACTAACGACTGTAACGTGCAGATTGGTTCGGCCCTGATATCCAACTAATTGACATTCAACTGCCTTTGTAATTACCTGTTCACAACCACCAATTAGATTTATTTATCCCTTCTCGTGTTTTAAATTATTATTATCTTGCCCCTGATCATTTTAGGGACTACTTCAGTTTCGCTTTACCTTTTTAAGCCTTAACCAGTGTTTTGGGCCGTTTCTCTCCACAAAAACCGCCAAAAACGTAAATTTCAACGATCAGTTAGTATTTATAATCGTATCATAACAAAGTGTCATTTTAAAGGTGAAAACATATTCTAGTGGACCATAAGTTGGTCTGGGCTTGTCGACTTCCCTGTGGTGACTTGGTGGTCTGGGCTTGTCTACTTTCCTGTGGTGAGTTGGTGGTTTGTGCTTGTCAAATTCCCTGTGGTGACTTGGTGGTCTGGGCTTGTCGACTTCCCTGTAGTGACTTGGTGGTTTGGGCTTTTCGACTTCCCTGTAGTGGCTTGGTGGTCTGGGCTTGTCGACATCCATGTGGTGACTTGGTGGTTTGGGTTTATCGACTTCCCTGTGGTGACTTGGTGGTCTGAGCTTGTCGACTTCCATGTGGTGACTTGGTGATTTGGGCTTGTCGACTTCCCTGTGGTGGCTTGGTGGTCTGGGCTTGTCGACTTCCCTGTGGTGCGTTGGTGGTTTGGGCTTGTCGACTTCCCTGTGGTGACTTGGTGGTCTGGGCTTGTCGACTTCCATGTAGTGACTTGGTGGTTTGGGCTTGTCGACTTCCCTGTGGTGACTTGGTGGTTTGTGCTTGTCGACTTCCCTGTGGTGAGTTGGTGGTTTGTGCTTTTCGACTTCCATGTGGTGACTTGGTGGTCTGGGCATGTCGACTTCCCTGTGGTGACTTGGTGGTTTGTGCTTGTCGACTTCCATGTGGTGAGTTGGTGGTTTGTGCTTGTCGACTTCCCTGTGGTGAATTGGTGGTCTGGGCTTGTCGACTTCCCTGTGGTGAGTTGGTGGTTTGTGCTTGTCGACTTCCCTGTGGTGAATTGGTGGTCTGGGCTTGTCGACTTCCCTGTGGTGAGTTGGTGGTTTGTGCTTGTCGACTTCCCTGTGGTGACTTGGTGGTCTGGGCTTGTCGACTTCCATGTAGTGACTTGGTGGTTTGGGCTTGTCGACTTCCCTGTGGTGACTTGGTGGTCTGGGCTTGTCGACTTCCATGTGGTGAGTTGGTGGTTTGTGCTTGTCGACTTCCATGTGGTGACTTGGTGGTCTGGGCATGTCGACTTCCCTGTGGTGACTTGGTGGTTTGTGCTTGTCGACTTCCATGTGGTGAGTTGGTGGTTTGTGCTTGTCGACTTCCCTGTGGTGACTTGGTGGTCTGGGCTTGTCGACTTCCCTGTGGTGAGTTGGTGGTTTGTGCTTGTCGACTTCCCTGTGGTGACTTGGTGGTCTGGGCTTGTCGACTTCCATGTAGTGACTTGGTGGTTTGGGCTTGTCGACTTCCCTGTGGTGACTTGGTGGTCTGGGCTTGTCGACTTCCATGTGGTGAGTTGGTGGTTTGTGCTTGTCGACTTCCCTGTGGTGACTTGGTGGTTTGGGCTTGTCGACTTCCCTGTGGTGACTTGGTGGTCTGGGCTTGTCGACTTCCATGTGGTGAGTTGGTGGTCTGGGCTTGTCGACTTCCCTGTGGTGAGTTGGTGGTTTGTGCTTGTCGACTTACCTGTGGTGACTTGGTGGTCTGGGCTTGACGACTTCCATATAGTGACTTGGTGGTTTGGGCTTGTCGACTTCCCTGTGGTGGCTTGGTTGTCTGGGCTTGTCGACTTCCCTGTGGTAAGTTGGTGGTTTGTGCTTGTCGACTTCCCTGTGGTGACTTGGTGGTCTGGGCTTGTCGACTTCCATGTAGTGACTTGGTGGTTTGGGCTTGTCGACTTCCCTGTGGTGACTTGGTGGTTTGGGTTCATCGACTTCCCTGTGTTGACTTGGTGGTCTGGGCTTGTCGACTTCCCTGTGGTGGCTTGGTGGTCTGGGCTTGTCGACTTCCCTGTGGTGAGTTGGTGGTTTGTGCTTGTCGACTTCCCTGTGGTGACTTGGTGGTCTGGGCTTGTCGACTTCCATGTAGTGACTTGGTGGTTTGGGCTTGTCGACTTCCCTGTGGTGACTTGGTGGTTTGAGTTCATCGACTTCCCTGTGGTGACTTGGTGGTCTGGGCTTGTCGACTACCATGTTGTGACTTGATGATTTGGGCTTGTCGACTTCCCTGTGGTGACTTGGTGGTCTGGGCTTGTCGACTTCCATGTAGTGACTTGGTGGTTTGGGCTTGTCGACTTCCCTGTGGTGACTTGGTGGTCTGGGCTTGTCGACTTCCATGTAGTGACTTGGTGGTTTGGGCTTGTCGACTTCCCTGTGGTGGCTTGGTGGTCTGGGCTTGTCGACTTCCCTGTGGTGAGTTGGTGGTTTGTGCTTGTCGACTTCCCTGTGGTGACTTGGTGGTCTGGGCTTGTCGACTTCCATGTAGTGACTTGGTGGTTTGGGCTTGTCGACTTCCCTGTGGTGACTTGGTGGTCTGGGCTTGTCGACTATCATGTTGTGACTTGGTGATTTGGGCTTGTCGACTTCCCTGTGGTGGCTTGGTGGTCTGGGCTCATCGACTTCCCTGTGGTGAGTTGGTGGTTTGTGCTTGTCGACTTCCCTGTGGTGATTTGGTTGTCTGGGCTTGTCGACTTCCATGTAGTGACTTGGTGGTTTGTGCTTGTCGACTTCCCTGTGGTGACTTGGTGGTCTGGGCTTGTCGACTTCCATGTAGTGACTTGGTGGTTTGGGCTTGTCGACTTCCCTGTGGTGACTTGGTGGTTTGGGTTCATCGACTTCCCTGTGGTGACTTGGTGGTCTGGGCTTGTCGACTTACATGTGGTGAGTTGGCGAATTGGGAAACGGCCACCTTTCAAAACGGTTTGGGAAAGTTTCAAAATCCCGAAACAGTTTGTTAATCGGGCAAGTGCTATCACAATGGTGTGATATATACACCCATATACGATTTTTATAACTTAAATTAAAACTAGCACTTTTATTAATAAACTGTGGCATAATTGTTAGAGAAACCTCACCTTTTGGAAGAACCATTGCCGTCGAATACAGGGGAACTAGGCCGACAAACAGCAAGGATATAAAATAAGCCATTTCTCTTGGTCCGAGTCTGTTAGCTTGAGTGGTCCTCTCGAGTATGTTCAATACAACAACCTGTACATAAGAAAAAGGTTATTTATTATATGAAGAATGTGTCTGGTGATAATTTAGCTGAGACCTTTTGTAAATTGAACTTTACGATCTGATTAAAGTATTGACACTAAAAACAAATACTCAGGATTAAAACATAACACGTACAGCGTTCATACAAAACCATGCTCGACTTTAGTAGGTTTGAAGCAATTAAACTATATCAACTTATATGAACTCAAGTCAGTTAAGAACATTGTTATATGAACTGTCTATGAACAGTTTTTATTTACTATATCTATTAAAATTATTAAATTACTTCTTACTCCGAATATTATTAGACTGTAGAACCTTTACTGTTTAAATGGGATTGGCTGCAACCCAGGTTACACACGTGTCTACGTCTACGTCTACGGTGATATCTATCCACCGTGAAGGAATAAACCAATTAGGCCTACATTTAACAGTCCTAAAATAAGTAAACTACCATTCTCCCTCATAAACCTTTCTTTGCGATGACATCAATTAAATGTTCCTCTTTTCCTTTATTACATGTATTTTCGTTGGTAAAATATTTAAACCATTCAACTTATTTTCATGAACAGAAGAAAATAATAACGAAACGCATGATACATTTTCGTCCTGTCTTTGATCCTATAAATTTGCCCCAAGGTGATTAGTTAATGATGTAAATATGGCTTTCTTCTGACACTGAGGCTATCTTTTGGTCCTAGCCTACTATTTATTTATTATTATTTTAATATTTTTTTTATGATAGAACATAGTTAAGTCTAAATATAAAATGTTTTTCAAAATAACGTTAAAAATGAGTGAAATGGTTAATCGTGGTACAAAAAATTCTTGTAAACTCGTTACTTAAATGGTTCGCTTTTCGTCAGTATGTCTGAATATGTTTTTCACAAACATTCATATATGAAAAGTAGCTTTAGCTACAAGATTTTAATTGTTCATGATCTTTTCGGACATAACAACTAACCATTTACAGAATATAAGTAATATACCTCTATTATTTTCAAAATGGTGGAAATGATAAATTTAGTAAAAATAAATGTAGATATTAAAAAATATAGCCTAAGACACATAATTACAAAATGCTTACTAAGCTATAAAACGTTTGATACAGGTACGTTAATTATGGTTATTATCGGTTCATTAATTACATAGAATTTATAGTGTTATTATTACACTGATCTAAAACAGTTCAAATAAGTATTATTTTAACTGTTCCTTAAACTTATTTGATTATGGTATTTAATATTAGTAACTAAATCTACCAACCACAAGGAACCAAACATACGATCACGCGAATCCAAATCAAACAGTTATTTTTAAACAGATTTTTTTCCAAACATATTATACATTTGATCAAGAATGAATTTTCGTGTTGGAATTGATGGCACGTTCCTAATTGTAGAAGAAAAATATAAAATGCAGAGTTTTAATTTTTTTTTATTTTCCACTTATTTTTCTAAACTATGGTATGTATTCAAAATAGCAAAATCAAATCTAATGCGCAATATGATAACGT
The DNA here is from genome assembly GCA_035578905.1 of Stictocephala bisonia. NCBI lineage: Eukaryota > Metazoa > Arthropoda > Insecta > Hemiptera > Membracidae > Stictocephala > Stictocephala bisonia. The sequence goes on along the minus strand of JAQJVL010000416.1, from coordinate 454,031 downwards.
TCAAAATTAAACCTCATACACAAATGTTGGTCAATAATTAACGAAAAAATATTGATTCACAAAAAACATTGTTCTTATGGGGTTATAACCAAGATGGCCGACAGCCTCTACAGACTCTTAATAATTTTTGTTTGCTGTTCCACCCAGCTCTCATTTCACTCATGTGACGTCATGAGATATGCGCATGATAGCTACCAACTTCTTTTCTAGATACCATGGTTCAACCGATCCTTTGTAAACGAAATAACGTACATATTAACTATTTTATAAGTTAAAAAGTGTTTGAAGTATTTATTTGTTGTAAGCTCCTAATTGAAAATGTCAGGTAATACCTATGTTTATTTATGCTCATGACTAGCTGACATGCATTTAATGTATGAGCTAGTATGCTGCAATAGTTCTGAGGCTACATGGTTATACCAGGAGATATATACTAAGCTAATGTAGTCATGTGCAAAAAAATGTTAAACCATTCACCAACGTCTCTCTGAACCTGGTTCTTTAATGTCCAAATCAATAATCAAAATCTTTATTGGACCAAATTAACAATAATAATTTGCATTAGCCAAGATATACTAATATTAACTAAAACTAAACAGCATAGCTCATAACATTTAATATGTGACATCACTTAACCTATATGATATGACAAACATATAAAATGTATGTCACCTTCCTGACAAAAACTCACGAACGCTGTAACAGGCAAGATTTACCAAATGGCCTTTTAGATGTTTTCTAAATTTTGATGTGTCTGACTCCAGCCTGAGAGAGAGTGGAAGTCTATTGAAAAAACAAATCCCATTATATACTGTATGGTTTTTGAAAAAAGATGTTTTGTGTTTGGGAATTGGTAGTGTATTTTGATTGCGGAGAGAATAAGAAGTTTTATGTGAAAAGTTAAATTTTGAAAAAGTTTTTACTGACAAATGTCAGCGTTTCTAGGAGGTAAATGGATGGTAAAGTCAATATTACTGTACTTCAAAAGATTTCTTAGCACGATTGGTGTCTGTTCATATTATAAATAGTCCTAACTCTTTTGGAGTTTAAATAGAAATAGAGTTTGTTTATTCTCGTGACCCCAAATAGGGACAGTATATGCTAAGTGGGGATATATCAGCCCATAATATGTTGCCAATAGGACTTCACTGTTTACATAACTTTTAAGTCTATGCAACACAAATATTCCAGCACTAACCTTCCTGGATACATATGCAATATGGTTGTGAAAATTAAGTCTCTCGTCCAATACCAACCCCAAAAACGTGACACTACTGCTAGGGTAAACTATGGTTTCGTCTATAAGAAGGTTGAAATCACGCCTAGATCTTCTCTCTGTTAGGAAAAAGTTCAGCAGTTGTGTCTTTTTCGGAATTGACACAAAGCAAGTTTTCGTCAGACCACTGCAGCAATTGATTGGCTTCAAAAAACGATTTTTGTTCTAGATCACTAAAATTAGAGCTGGATACTGAGAGAGGTATCGTCTGCGAAGAGTGACAGTTTATTAGCTGAAGAGGATACAGGAAGATTATTTATAAATAAAATAAATAGTACTGGACCCAGGACGGAGCCTTGTGGTACACCCCTCACGATGGAGGTCTCAGTAGAGAAGTAGTGACGCACTTGCCCAGCCTCATTCACCGCACTTATCGCCACAAACTGCCTCCTCTCTTGTAGGTATAAAGTCACCCAGTCCAAAGCCACTCCCCGAACACCCACGTCATTCATTTTTTGTAGCAAAAAGCTGTGATTAACCATATCAAACGTTTTGTTCAAATAAAAAAATATCCCAGCTGTGTAGTTCTTAGAGTCTAATTGTACTACTACATCATTAATGAAATTGAATATAGCCGTAGTTGTGGATCTCCTTTTCATAAAACCATGATGGTTTTTTATATAATTTTTTTAGTTCCAGAAAGTTCTATAATCTTATCACCATTGCCTTTTCAAAGATCTTTGAGAAAACAGACACCAGTGATAATTGGTCTATAACTATTCCACCTCATTGTGTTGCCTTTTTTATAAACAGGTCTGACCACTGATGTCTTCAAACTCTTCAGAAATGATCCAAGTCTAAATGAAAAGTTAATTAACTTTAAGAATGTGCAGTGATACTTTTTTTAATATTAAAGGCAGGAATTCCATCAGAGCCTGATGACTTCTTACATTTTTCAAACCTTTTATAATGCTGTCTATTTCTGTCTCAGTTATTGGACGTAGAAAAAGGGAGTTTATACATGTTCCACCTGAGGTTATTTTGGCAAATGATCTGTGATGCAATTTATTATTGCTGCCAACACTGAGAAGAAAGCATTAAAGGCCTCGCAAACATCTTTAGGATGAGTAACTTGATCGCTATCAGTTTCTAGACTAATTTCTTGTTAAGCATGCTTTGCTAGACTTTCTTTTCCTATTTATTATTTCCCAGACAGTTTTAGATCTATTCTCAGATTTCTCAAATTGTACGCAAAGTTTCATTTGACTTTGATTTCCAGATCATGTGCCTATATTGATTGTTTATCTTATTGTAATATCGACGTAAATGATGAGTCGATTCAAGATTTTTTTGTTTTCTTATATAGATAAAAAAGGAGTTCTTTAATAAAAGGAGTTCTTTAATGTCCAATCAGCACATTAGTGTAGATATTAATGTACCTACCAATCTTATAAGGTAGATCACGATCCATGCATATTTGAGCTGGCATCTAGCTGGAGAATATGTAGATCTGTTCATCCCTTCTTACTAAGCCAAATAGAATAGCGTATTTTTACTTTTTGAGAGAAGAGCCCTGTATTTTGCACGATGATGTACCTCTTCAGTTAGGTCAAAATTTGTTGTCTATGATCAATGATGGGTAATGGTTCTATGGACACTTCAGTGTTGCTGTTCACGAAAACCTAAAATCGCAGTTTTCCAAATCAATGGATAGGTCGAGGAATGCCAGAATAGACCTACATTCATTGGACATTTATCTTAAGTTTAATTTGTAAACCTAAATGTAACTTATCCTACCAAAACTGGAAGAACTGCTATTCATGATGGTTAATGCGGTGTAAATTATCAAGCAGAAGACAAGACTCTGAACGAATACGACAATATATGAGAATGTGCCTCGATGCATGCATTTCTAACAATGGAGTTTATTTTGAACTTGACATCTGATATTGAAACGCGTACAAATTTATTATGTTGATCTATTTTATAAAAGTTAAATAATTTATTAATGGTTACATTTGCCATATTCAATAAGTTTTTTATAAACGATAGCAAAATAAAAACTACTTCAAACCCTTCGGACACAATATAAGTTGACTCTGTTATTTTATGGACCGATCATAATACTTGAACCGTTTTATTACTTAAAACCCTACCCCTATATTTGTTCATACATACTTTGCTATTCATTAAATTTATGCAATTTCATACAATTTTTAAATGGCTGCCATTTTTTTAATTTGTAGAGAATTCTACTCACTTATTGTAAATTGTTAGGTCATAGACGTATTTACAGCTGAAAGTTCCTAATGTAACTCGTACCCAGCAATACATACGTACCGCTCCCAGGTATAAAACTAATGTGTCCTATTCGTTGCTGTTGAACCATATGGCTTATAGTTCCCTTCAAACTACTAGGTATTTCACCCCTTTCATCTTTGTCTATTCAATAACCACTGTTGACACTCAGTGTCATACTATCAGCATATATAATGAAAATATATACCCTTCATAAATCTTAGGCCAAACACAAAATCATATCAGAAGAGACTTTTTTTGAATAGCTTATAGACGTTTAAAACAGTTCAACACCCATTGAATAATTCTTGGGGTAATATTAGCACCCTTCATACCTTAACACTCAAAGTATTCCTCACCCATTCTATATATTAAAAATGCAACCCCTATATTTTAAAAATCTGATATATTGTGTTCTACGTATAGAAGAGAATAGTTGGTCCAGAGCAACAATAGATCCTACCTACGGGATTGCAAGGAGATTCTTGCTTCAAAATTGTTTAAGTCCAGAATATCTGACTCTTTGTTTCTTGAATAATTATAGTCTGATTGGTTGTGAGTTGCATCGCAATCAATTAGAAAGGCTTCCGATAATATGGTTTTCTAACGGAAATTTGGAACGATAAGGTTCTCTAAGATGATAAAGCAAATCACACACTCTAGAATTGTAAATACTATATAACCAATATTAGATCTATCTAAAGACGCTCAACCCTGGTTAACAACCAGGACGTAATTGATTTATGTGAGATTTTGGCACAAGGCTAGATAAATTTTGATATATTTGGTGAAGTAACGTGCATTATCTTTAGCATTATCTTAGAACTTGGGCTTAAACGGTCGGTGTCATAATTAGCATCTACATTTTCCGGTGACAACCGCGTCAAGGTACTGTCTACAATATTTACAATATAACCAGAGAGTGGAATCTCAGAGAAACTACTGAGGATGCCACATCACAGTATGGGCGAAACGTCTGGTTATCTTGTAAATATTGCAGATAGTACCTTGACGCGTTGTCACCGGAAAATGTAGATTCTTTAGCATTATCTTTTATCTTTAATCAGTCTCGTTCTCTGATATATCATGAATTGTCTAAGGACAGATTCAACTAGAGTTGGAAGTCTGTTTTGGAAAACTATCTGCCATTTTCCACCAGATTAGATACATGTGTTCACGTTTGTAGGCAGTTTGAAGAGCAGTTTCTGGAAAACGAGTAGGACTGCAAAATATTATGATCATGTTATTATAAGGTACAATTTGATATTGTTGAGATGTCATTAGATATAACCCCGCATTGTGTGGCTGGTAACTTCGGGGTCCTTGATAAGTCCATTACTGATATCATATGAGCCGAAATAGAGCAAAATCGTTTTCAGAAAAGAACCTTTCCAGGACGAAAAGCTTATAACTTGTAGTGCAATTCCACCATAGAATAAAATAAAAAACATTCCCTTATTTCTTTGATGGAAAGGAAAATTATATCTTCAGTAAGAAACAAAAACTAGATGAAGTGGAAAACATAGACCAGACAGAACACCGAGAGAAGGTCTCCAGGAACCACTCTTCTCACACCAGGCAAAGCTATTTCAAGCCACTTACCCAACAAGTACAGTACATTTGGCTTTGAACAAACACTTAAACATGGTTTATTTTCTGAAAGTAATACACAATTATAATAATAATAATAATAGTCTCAAAATTGGTTAAAAGAGTCAGTTCATTAAAAGGGGTCTTACTGAAACGAAAGGAAGCGTTTTTGACAGTTATTTTAAAATAATACAGATATGAAACGTTGTATTAAATGTAATAAAAAATCCAGTTCTTCTGTTGCAAGATTCGCTACGGGGTGGTTCTCTACACTTGCTTACCCTTCTCTCCATTGTTTTCTATAAACTGTCACATCAATACAAAAGCTCAACCTGCTGTCGTTATCTTACATAAAAAAGTGTTATAGTCTAGAAAATCCTAAATAGTCTACTTGGGGGGGGGAGGGATGTTGATGTAAAAAATGTAAAAATGTTGAGTGGTACAATCATATCAGAGTCTGTAGAAATAACCTTAAATATTTCAGCCAAGGTTTTGTCGTATTTATATTTTTTTGCGTCAGCTGTTTGAAATAAATTATTTAATTAATGCCTATATTACTCTTATAGAAAAAATCTTGGTGCCTATCTATGATACCAAAGCCAAAAATTTCCTCCAAATTTCGCCAAAATCTGTTCAGTGGTTCCGGTGATTGCGTGACGAGTGAGGACATAGTTTTTGGATGTTGTATACTTTATTAAGATTACACCTCAATACTGGGCAACTAACATTTATCTATGCCTTAAAATAATAGATTATGTTAAAGGCATTGATGCAAAATTATTCGTTAAGATTGATAATTGTGCTTCATTTACCAAATACTTAGAAAAAGCACAAACAAATAAGTTATATTTAATAGTTTAGAAAATTATGCACGTGATTAAATTATTTTACGTTTATTTTGCGGTCCCCCAAAAATAATGCAACTGATCAACTATAGAACACAATTTCGGAGATCATATTTTTTTTTAAGTTTTAAAACTA